>CM019709.1:24812487-25016210 GCA_009760885.1 Achatina immaculata | reverse complement strand
TTTAGTGTATGTTGTGAAATGAGCACATATATTACACATGCATAGTTACACAATCATCGAGTATTTGGAAATATATATATTTGTAGTGAAAATGAGGTGTATGCTAATGGAATTACAATTTTGGTGGGAGTGTGGATGACAAACAAAATACATCATTTCTCCAAGCATGGGTCAGGGAATTAGGTGACCTCCAGGACTCCGACTGCCTGGCGGCCTTCGATGCTCCTTTCAGGGGCGGGAGTCGTGTGGTGTGAGATTAAGAGGAAGTTACATAAAGAGAAATTAGGGGAGAATAGATACAAGTGAGGTAATGTTTTCCCATCTTACTTAGACAAGGAAAAAAAAGTGAGTTTGAACATTCTCGAGAGGATTAGGATTAGCCCGAGGATGGGCACAAAGGAGACATGTGGTGATAAAGATGCGTGTCATGCTATGTTTTTGTTTCAAGTGTGCAATAATATTTTGATAGATCTGGACATAATTTTATCTAGGGAGAGGTTCTGGGGTACAATTTCTTAATTTTTTGTTGGAAAATATACAGAAAAATGTCATCACTGAACAACTTTTTCATTGTTCTGACATATTCCCCCCCCCCCTTTCCCCTATTTTTAGGTGACCTCTAGGTCACTGGCAATTTATCCAAGCTAAAACAAGCTCCAACAAATGTTGCCTCATCAAATAACATGGAACAGCTTCTATATCACATTTCTGGTTGCAACCTGCTTTATGTACCTTTTTTTTTCCCTTCATCCACTCTGGACTCAAAGTTCCTTATCCCTGACACGAAACTTCACATAATATTCATTTTTTTCCTTCACTCCTTGGCAGCCATTCTGAAACTACCTTCCACTGTTCACTGGATAATTTTCTGCAAATCTGCTGCTCAGACTTCAGGCAGTGGTTAATGATGGTCTGCTCAAATATTCAGATTTGAGCCAAGAAATGAGCTTATCAGGAAAATGCACTACCATTCTGGTGACTACCAACAACCCTTTTTAAAAAAAAAAAAAAACCCACATCAGGCTATTTATATGACAACTAAGAACAGGTAGAATCAGCTTTTTAAAAAAAAAAGAAAACACCCACATCAGGCTATTTATAGGACAACTAAGAACAGGTAGAATCAGCTTTTGGCCTGTTCTGATTCACAGCAGCCGGCATCACTCTAACACAGCTGGCAAGGAAAAGCTGAATATTTACCTTCATAAGGGGGTGAAGATGCTTGCCCGATGAGGCATTCAGCGACAAACAGCTGACGTCACAGCGTCAGGGTTAGTGAACCATAGCTGACCAAGACTCTGTCCCACCTCTCCATGGTGCCCCCAGTAACATGCCTAGGCTGGTTAATGAGGCAGGGATTGCCAAAGTCCCCATGGTGGTGGAGTCTGCTAAAGAAGCATTGCACACCCCCTGCTTTTTATCTGCACTCCAGGACTGATAAAAAAGCTGACATAACTCGCTCCCAGCTGATACGATGCTGTGCTTCAACACCTCCACAGCATCAGCTGCAAAGAACAACAGCTCACAGTTACAGGCAGTTCGGTGCAAGTACAAGTACCTTCATAAATACTAATTCCTGAAGCTTTCTCTCTCTCACTTTGAAAGCCTCCTGCCTACAGGCATAGGATATCATGTCCTTCTATAACCCTCAATCCCTCGTGCATCTCAACAGGCTTGTCAATGAGCATCTCCCGTGCCAGGATGCCATACCATCAAACATCTTTTCTCTCTGTCTGCCTCTGTCTCTTCTACCACTGATCTTCCCTGTTGCCATTAGGTGCTCTAACCCACCTCTCCTCCGAACATGCTCCACAAATGTGGATTGTCATTTTCTGATCTTTCTTATAATTTTCCTTATTTCTTACATCTCTTTCAGAACTTTCTCACTCAATTTTCTTGCTGTCCATGATTCTTCAAAAGAATTTTCTTATGGAAGAGTGATGAAGTATCATGGACAGCAACCTGCTATAAAGATGAATATCTACCTTTATAAATATTAATCCCTGATAATAACAAATATTTACTTTCATGAATATTAATCACTGACACTTGCTATAATGATGAATAGCTACCTTCAAGAATATCAACCCCTGACACTTGCTGTCTCATTGCTTCTTGTAAACATTGAGGTGAGAATCTCTGTGTAGCTCCAGGAAGGATTTGTTCCAGCCACCATTTAAGAAGCTCCCTGAATCAAGTGAAAGGTCATAAATGTTACTATAGGAAGTTAGAATCACTTGGTAATTTGTGTTTCACAATTTGCTCTGACCCATTATAAATGACAGGAAAAGAAACAAAAATATAAGTTATGAAAGCATCATTTAACTACAAAATTTATCTCATCATGTAACTTTCAAACTGCTTATTTTGTTTTGTAATAATTTTCCTTGATCACTTGAAAAACAACAACCTGGGTTGTAGGGAAAAAAAAAAAACTAGACCTCACCTGGTGAAACTAATATACATTATCTTACATCCTGCATCCTTCCCATGCCATTAAACATCACATAGGGCTCGCATGGTAGTTTGCAAAGATTTCCTGTTTTCGGCGAGCTTTTCAGCCTCATCAAGGGATTTTATGCCTACTAATTTGGCCTCTCTTAACAATGTTTCATGTGGTCAACTTCTTTTTCTACCTTAATATACATACACTTTTTAGAATTTCTAGAGTAATCTACTAACTTCATGACTCTTCCACCTATCTACGTCAGCAAGTAGTAACCAATTAAGCATTCACTGTCATGTATACTTTGTGACATTCTGTTGAGAACATGGATGTTTATATCTGTTACTGGAGTTGTGGAAGTATGAATGGACTTGCCATATGGCAGGGCAGACCTGCCAGCGGTCAGAATATCATCATCACTATCTGCATTTTCATCCAATTCATCAGTAAAACCTCATGTCAGGTAATACGCAGGACTGGCTTGACTTCTGTGTCAGTGTGTTGCCAACTTTAGGTTGGAAAGAGCCTGGAAGTGAAGCTGGACACAGTGAATAACTAATTCGGTGACACTCAGAGAACACGGCTTCAAGATAATGTACAAATCAGAGTCATCTTGCGCATCAAGGCACAACACCGGCTTAACGAATGCCCCAATAACTCAGACAAAGATGGTGGTCACCATACGTCTTCAGTCTGCGTCAGTGATGATGTTCAAAACCTCCACTGACACAGAAAAACCCATCAAAACTGTATGGTGATTTTCAGTTAAGTTTAAATGTACAGACGGGCAGACAGACGATAATCTGATCTTCTCACGACCACAACTTTTTTCCCCACGAAAAATTTCATTCTATTTACTCTTCTGATAGCAGAATCTAGAACCTTCAACTCATCGCGTTTTGTTCAAAACTTACATCTATATCACTCATTTCTCTAAATCTTGCTGTTATTTACAAACCTTGAAGCTTACAGGTTGATTATATCATCAATATCATGCAAAAGAACACATCAGAAGTTGTGAAAAAAATATTGTTTACAATTCCGTTAAGAATGCATGATGTTTTGTTCAGCCACTGACGTCTGCGTCATCGAACACAAGAAGGGATGCTAACTCTGATTGTGCCCAACCCACCGAATAAATTTAGTTAAGTCAATGGAGTAACAAATTACAATGAATTTGTAGCATACTTTGATTAGGGTCGGCCAGAAGAGACTCCCAGACGTACAGCAGAGAAAATGCTGATAAACAAAGGGCTAATAGACATGAGAGACAGCCAAAGGAACTGAAAAAAAAAAAATCTCTGGTTACCGGTAGCCCCTTGCTTATGTCAGCTTCTCAGCGGACATGAGAGAGACACACACACATACACAGAGAGAGAGTGAGAGAGAGAATACAGTTTCTTAGAAGACTGTCATTAGTTCCTTAGACAGTTACGAGGCCAACGAGAAAAGAAGTTTATTTAAAACTGCAAGGAAAAAAATAAGCATTCATTGGACATGTACTCTGGTCTGTAAAACATCGACAGTAAATATAAACGAGAAGAGAGAAGATCACGTTTGCGATTTAAAAAAGCCACCACCTGTGATAATGGCAAATGTTTACAAACGAAATTTTGGGGGAAAGCACGGCCGTAATGGGTGAGTAAGCTGTGAAGATGCTAAGTTTAGATGAATGGAATAAGATTATGGCAAGAAGTACAAGAAGATTAGATTTTTAACTCTTTCATTACCAGAGCTAAAACGCGGCCCGGTCCTGTTTGTACCGACGCGGACGTTACATGGCCGAGCAGGTGTCTTCATATCTAGGGGTCCCTTCATAAAATTCATTGAAACAGACTCCTTCACCGCCACGTGTGTATCTCATACTATAATAAGTGGGAATGAAAGAAGATTCCATAAATGAAGTTATTTATCATTTAAAAAAAACAAAGAATAGAAAAAAACAACTGGTATGAAAAGATGGAACGATTTTTGGGCGCTAAAAATATTTCTTTTAAGGCTGGCCACTAAAATCAAAGTTGTACATACCTTAAATGTGACAGAATCCAATGCAAAATATGTAGGTCAATACAGAAGCATCGATATCTGGGGATGCTTTTGATATCCAATAAATCTAACAGGTTTACAGATGTGAGAAATACATTTAGTATGATAGGTCTAGTCGATCAGTATGACCATTATACCAACCGATCTCGAAAAAAACTTGAAAATTACACTAGTCCATCCATTTCTAGATTCCCTCGCCATCCGGAGTGACAGGATGCTAAAGCCTAGCTTAACTTTGTATTCAGAAGAGTTCTGGTTGGTTAAATGAAAAGTTACATCGAGTTTTAATGAGATACAATTTTCATGGGAGTGTAGATTTTTTTTTAAAATGACATCAGTGTTTCAAATGTTTGTTCAAAGATTTATCTGATATTCTGGACTCAGTCTTGCCCGACGGCCATCGTCACTCCTTTCGGAGGTGGGCAGCGTCTGGCGGGAGATTAAAGGGAAATACTGATATTTTTTTTAATGTATGATTGTTATAACAGTATATTGGAAAATGTACTGTTACGATGGTTGGATTTTACATAAAATGGATATAATACGGGGTATTTTAATATTTGGACCACCTGTTTTAAAACCTTGGTATTTTTGTTGTGTGGGAGTTTAGGTGAAAGGTCAGGGTGGGACGTTGGGTTCCACGGGATTTTTATGAACTTAGCCTTGACAGATTAGTAGTAGAATTTACCATAGAATTTACGGAATGTCCAGTGAGTGTTCGTGGGAAGGTCGTAAACAGGTAGAATCACGGGCTGAGTGATTCTCGGGGTAGAAACTTCCGGAAGATTTAGGGGAATAGTTAAGACATATCTAAGGAGTGAGAGGAGGAGATTTAGGGGAATAGTTAAGACATATCTAAGGAGTGAGAGGAGGAGATTTAGGGGAATAGTTAAGACATATCTAAGGAGTGAGAGGAGGAGATTTAGGGGAATAGTTAGGACATATTTAAGGAGTAAGAGGAGGAGATTTGGAGAGATGATTTTATGATTATTATCATAGATTGAGAGAGAGAGAGAGACAGAGGATGAATTATGAGGTTTGATTAGTAGCTTGAGATTAATTATGATTGAAAATTCATTGTAGAGGTTGACTGAGTAGGATGTTCCAGATAGGATGCGAAGTTGTATATAAGGATCCATGGAATTTTCAGTGTGTTAATAAATGGACTCTTATTCCATCATGTTGAATGCCTGTTTTTCTTAGCTGAGAGTAGCAGTGTGTTGCACACTCCCTCCTTACATGGCGAACTAGTTCTCGTCTGGAGGAGTTTGATTGTTCATCTTTTTACTCAGTTTATTTGCTACATCCTCATTTATTCACAACTCATTTTTCCCATAATAAATATGTGTAATTGCTATATCAATTTGAGTGTTGGTGGTTCTCAAACTGTTGAGATGTGTTCGTTCTTAGAAATTCCTCAGATTTAATCAGTAGATAAAGTAAGAAAAGAAAGTAGTACAGTTGATCACTTGGGTGGCGGCTTTACACAATTGTGAAGTACTTAAATTATTGCCTTGTCTGTAACTAGCAGACAGATGCACAGCACATCTAAATGTTTGGTGCAGTACGGCTAGATTGTGAAATTACACATGCATAGCTATACAATCTTCAGGTGTGTGGAAATATGTATTTGTCGTGAAAATGAGGTGTATGCTAATGGAATTAAAATTTTGATGGGAGTGTGGATGACAAACAAAATACATCATTTCTCCAAGTATGGGTTAGGGAATTAGGTGATCTCCTGGACTACGACGGCCTTCGCTGCTCCTTTCAGGGGCGGGAGTCGTGTGGTGTGAGATTAAGACAAGTTAGGGGAGAATAGATACAAGTGAGGTAATGTTTTCCCATCTTACTTAGACAAGAAAGGGAAAAAAAGCGAGTTTGAACATTCTCGAGAGGATTAGGGAGGGGTTCTGGGGTACAATTTCTTAATCTTCTGTTGGAAAATATACAGAAAAATGTCATCATTGAACAACTTTTTGTCGCATTTTGTTTTGCTTCTACAAGACCATACCATTCATTCATTCATTCCTTTGCATGTCCCTTGCGGAACTTTGCCTCCCAAACAGCACTCCTGTAGGCCTCTCGGTTGTGAGCAAGATGGCCTGCTGCTGCTGCATCCATTTCCAGATCATCAACGATGTCTTGCAGCCATCTTTTTCGGTCTTCCTCTCTTTCTTTTTCCCATTATGTATCCCTCCAATATGGTCTTCTCTAAATATCATGACGTTTAATGTGGCCAAAATATTTAAGTTTTCTCTCTTTAATCCTCTTTACTAGCCAGCCTTCATCAATATTAAGCTCTTGCAGTATAGATATATTTGTTCGTTTTTGTGTCCACGATATTTGGAGAACTCTTCTATAGCATTTACATTCAAAGGCATTTATGTGCTTCTCAGCTGTTTTGTTAAGTGTCCAGGTCTCACAGGCATATGTTGCGATGGGAAAGATGCATGCCCTTAAAAATCTTATTTTTGTGGTTCTGTCTGCTCCTCTCCACAGATTCTTTATTTGTTTTACTTTCTGAAGAGCAATAGATGTCCTCCTTTTAATTTCCCTCATTGTATCTCCATTATTAGTTAGTAGTGATCCAAGATATTCAAAACTCTCCACTTCTTCCAGTTTTTCCTCATTGATACATATTTCAGTTGCCTTGTTTGTTTTATCAGTTGTCAAGACCATACCAGGTATCTAAAATAGGACAGCAAAATGATCAGTTTCTCCTGTGTGTCTTTTGTTGTGTTGGGGATTGTGCTTAGCATGAGTTATCACTATGGTTATATCTAAGAAGCAGAATCCACCAGCATGCAGTATAAAATTGAACAGATCTATTCTAAAGCAGGTGCAGAAATTCAAATACCTTATAGCAGTAATAACTTCAGATGGGAAATGCAGAACAGAAATTAGGAACAGAATAGGACAAAGAAAGACGGCATTTCAGAGAATGAGAAACATATTAGCCAACACATCCTTATCAATGAATGTTAGAAAACGAGTCATAAAATGATATATTGAACCTATCTTGTTATATGGAAGTGAATCATGGACAATAGGCAGGTCTGCACAAAACCATTGGAAGCAGCAGAAATGCGGTTTATTAGAAGAATGTTGCGAATCCCCTGGACAGCAAAAATAACTAATGAAGAATGTATGAGAAGAGCTGGAGAAACAAAAAACCTTGTCAAAAAGATAAGAGAGAGACAATGTACTTTCATAGGACATGCAATGAGAAGAGGGGGCATTGAAAATATTATAACAACAAGAAAAATAGAGAGAAGAAGATCAAGAGAAATGATACTGGACAGTCTGAAGGGATGGTGTGAGAGGAGATCACCAAGTAAGCTGATGGCCTGCATGAAGGATCGTGTACTCTGGAGAAGCATAATAGCCAACGCCAGTCGGCACAGCACCTGATGATGATGATTGCTCTGTATATGTAAATTCTGTTTAGTTTCTGTTTCTAATGTACTTTTGAGAAGTTTTAGTGGTTCTAAGGACTGTAAATGCGTCTCAAACAGCCTCTGGCAGTCAAGTCCAGCTCCTGGCCTTCCCGTGGCAGAACTGTTTAAACTGACAGGAGAAGGGGCGAGGGCGAATTCTGGCGCCTGAAAATCAGATACTTAGGGTAGATGAGTGGCACGTTTGGTAGCTCATCTGCCGCTGTTGGCGAGATTTTTCAAATACGTGCGTGGAGCGGTGCTCCTCCCGGCCAATGAAGAAAGACGCAAATGAGGTTGCCGCGCAGCATCACTGCGGAAAAGGTGGTAGAAAGGATAAAGCGATGCAAACAGTCAAATCACGCCAACTCTGGTCTGGAGGTCGGCCACGTCCTGAGTACAGTCATATCGGGTGAAATGCATGAACCGGCTTGTCCCAGAGGTTAAGACACTGCTGGCGAGGCTCTTCAAATGCCGCGCGTGGAGTGAAGCTCCTCCCGGTCAAGGAAGAAATGCGGAAAAGAAATAAAGGTTGCTGTGTGGCGCCGATGGGAAAAGGTGGTGGAAAGGATAAAGTGAAGTTTAATCGGTATGTCCAGTAGTATCGCTACGAGAGCTATACCACGGCACCTCTGCTCTAGAGGCCGGCCACGTCCGAAATACACCTACACTGGTGAAATATGCCTAAACCGGCACACACCAGGGGTGGAACTTGATGGCTAGACATGTCATGCCACCTCCGCTCTAGAGGTCGGTCACGCCTGATATACACCCATACTGATTAATTTTGCCTAAACCGGCTCACACCAGGGGTTAAATCTTGAAGGCTATGCATGTCACAGTACCTCTGCTCTAGAGGTCGGTCACGTCCCAAACACGCCCATACTGGGATAATATGCCTAAACCGGCTCAACCGGGGTGGAAGTCACTAGTGGCGAGGATTCGTCCTCCTGGACAAAAGCTACATCCTGGTCACAACTAGGAAGGGTAGCGGCCACGACCGCAGAATGCTGAAGTCGGAGACACTGGACCAGGGCAGTCTAGATAGGCAACCACCTCTCACCCGGCAGGGATGTTTGCGTATCCTAATCACGCTGAGGTTTTCCAGTGAGAAGGTCCAACTCTGGCCTGGATGGGCTACCACCTCTCACCCGGCGGGGATGCACTGATATCCTAAACACGTCGAGGTCTTCCGGTGAGAAAGTCCAACCCTAGACTAAACTGGTGCAATGAAAACCACGGTGTCACGCAATCCCGCTTCCGAGACCCACCAAGAATACAGGCTAAAGCCCTGTGATACTCTGAACCCCTTGTGGTTCTCTCGTGGATCTCGTGTGGTCCTTTCGGGGACCACACAGGAGACCACGGGACCTAACGAGGACCACAGGCGTAAACTCAGTAGGATCATAGTGCGGTCTTGATGGTAGAAGTGAACGAAGAAGAAGAAGAAGTGTTAGTGTTCGTGATATTGTTCTACATGTAAAGTAAATGTGATCTTCAGTTTCCTGTATGTTATTCCTATATAACTTACATTCGCTTGGTTTACCTGTAGTGTATGTTGTTGCTAAAGTTGTCATGTTAAACAAAAGTCTGTATGTTATCTCTTTAGCTTTGTTTGTAATTCCTGTGTCGTGAAGGTTTCTAAATGTTTGGATATAGTCGATGATAAAGTAGTTGTATCCTCTTTTGATTCTAAATTGTAATGAAGGTTCTTGCTCTCTGACAGCTGTATGTAAATGTCAGGAGTTTTCTTGTGTATTAAGTGTTCGTATTTTGTTAAGTTTTGTATGCAGGGTTTATAGAAAAGTGGCAGTGTTCCAAAATGATGAGGTTGTGTGTTGGTGACCCTGCAAAGTTTAGATAACCTAAGTCCTACGTAGTAGTGCGCTAATGCGTGGTTTTGTGGCTCTTGGATGATAGTTCCTATATATTTTATTCTCAATGCCTGTATTTTTGTTGTGATGTCTTGCAGTGCAATGCCGCCTCGTCTCTAGTCTTGCATCATTGTTTTTTGTTGAATGCTGTGTGTGGAGTTACTAAAAATGTAGTTTCTGATTAGTTTGTTGAATGCTATTTATGGTGTTCCTAAAAATGTAGTTTCTGATTAGTTTGTTGATTTCTTTGAGCACTACTTGCGGCTGGGGGAAGATATTTGCTGTGTAGATAAGTTTAGGTGTGACGAAGCTGTTGACTATTACACTCCTACCCAAGATTGTTGTTGTTTTGTACTTGTAAGATTCCAATCTGTTTTTAATTTTCTCTGTTATGTTTTTCCATCGCGTTTTGTTTGTTTGTGATGGTATTGCTGTGTAAAGTATTCCATATATGTTCACGTTTATTAGGTCGAAAGGGAAATCTGACTTATCGGTCCATTTCCCTAAGCCCATGATCTGGGACTTTTGAATGTTTATTTTGGCTCCGCTGGCTTCTCCAAATTGTTTAAAGGTGTCTAAAATGTGCCGGATTGAGGAGATATTTGAGGGGAAGAAGACAGTGCCGTCCGCGTATGCGATCAACTTCTTCTCTCCTGCCCCAGGGATGAAAGATCCCTTGATGAGGCTGTGGGTACCGGCTCACCCAGTGGGTATCCTCGCCACATATGGCACAGGGCGTTCGTCGGCCAGGCAGTGTGACTAATAGTCGTAGAATTCTGCCTCCCATGTGGGTCAGTTTAAGGTGTACATGGTGTGCTATTTCTTTTTTTTTTTTTGGTGGGAAGAGAAAGGTCCACTTGTCTGCACTTCCAGATTTGTTTTGAAATACTTCCAGCTTCTCATCGCCGGTAATCTCTGAGATAATGTGACGTATTCCCTCCACTATGATGCCTGGAGGAATGTAATGAAGAGTTCTTTTCGTCTTCTTTTCTTCGTGGTGGTCTACGTCCATAGTTAGTTTCGGGTTACTGCAGTGAAACTGGAAGCCACGTAATCTGTTGAAATGCGCCGAAGTGGTCAGGGTGGCGTACCATCGGAGTTTGTTATGTAGGCTGTACAGGACAGCAACTCCGTTTACCCGATGCCTGCTTGTCCAACAAAGCATTCCCATCACCAGCGGATACGTGGCTTTCCACGCGTCAGGTCCAGAGACATTGAGAACAAGAGTTCCCGGTATGTGTAGTTCCCCGGTGGGGATGAACTTGTCGCAATCAACTTCCATCTCAGCATCGGCCATTTTTTCAATATGAATGGCGTCTACCGGGTCTCCTGGAGTTTAGCATCGGCAATTTCGGTAGTAAGAGTTGAGGGACAGTAGAATAATAACTGGAAATCAGCTTTTGGACACTTGTTCCGTGCTGAAAGAAAACATGGCCTGCAAACAACAACAACCGTTCGTTTGTTTAATGTACCCCACTGGGTGGGGTCTGAAAAATAAATTTTAAGACTCATTATATTGCTCCTCTGCACGGAAATCTTTAGTAATTTTTTTTAAGAAAAAAAAAAGTGTAATCTTAAATTTAAACTTCATATGGTACATACCACGTATCGAAACACAAATGATAACTGTATCCTAATAAGGAATCACAGATTTAACACGAGTTAACTAAAAAGTCCCAGTGAAAGAAGCACTCTAATTTTGTCCAGGTATTCCGGTGCCGCCCTGTCTGGCCTCTATGTCCAGTGAGTGTAGATATTCTTCCTCGTCTATCCCATATATATATATATTTATACATCCCCATTACAAACAATCGTGCAGCCCTTTTACGTCAGAGTAGCGGGCTAGTACTCAACTTGTGGTGAGAATACGGAGATAATAAACCGACATACAAGACATGCTGGTACCCAGACAGCACGGAGATATCATAGTCTGAATTTTTAAAAAGCTAATAGAAAGATAGATAGATAGATAGACAGACAGACAGACAGACAGACAGACAGACAGACAGACAGACAGACACATCTTTCACATTTCATGTTGTCGCAAACATTAAATATCATTTTGAGAGAGGGGAGAGAGAAAGGGATAGAGAAAAAGAGAGAAGAGAAGGGAGAGACGGGAAAAAGAGAAGGAGAGAGAAAAGGAGAAAGATAGGGAGATAGAGGGATAAAGAAAGAGAGAGGGAGAGAGAGAAAGGGAAAAAAGAAGAGAGAGAGAGAAGGGGAAAGAGAGAGAGAATGAGAGAGAGGGGGGGGGGGAGAAAATTAAGGGGAGAGAGAATTGTCAGATAAGAATGCATGGTGTATCTCAAGTCAGTTCCCCCTTAAGGTATGGGCACACTGGGCAGATGTTCAGGACACCCACGTTTCAAATTTTGTCAGTGTAAATCTTCTTGGCGTTGTTTAGGATCCCCACCGCGTCCAGGGTCTACAAGACGATCTTATTGCAAGTGATGAGTTTTTAATCTTGTAAACAAATAGACACACAGACAGACAGACAGACAGACAGGAACATTTTATCTCCTGTTATTTTCAGCCACATAGTAAACCAGCACTGAATCATTTCTGATCGCTCACAAAATTTAAGCAAATCTTTCTACAAAATTTTCTGAATGTCAGCGTAATTTCGTGTCACTGGAACTTAATCCAATATTGATAAGCAAATGTACACACGTAACAAGACCTGTAGGTTTCGTACTCGTTCGAAGAGAGACAACAAATAAAAAAAAGGTGACGTGAACGGTCAAAGAGAAATAACCACAATAAATTCTCGTAGACGGCGGAAAGATTCGGAAGACTACAGTGTTTGCGAAAACTTTAGATGGCCTAAACTTCAGGAAAATATCGCATTTCGGAGAGCAGAAAATGAGTGTTTTACTTTATTTAGTGTTCCTAAAATGGGTACCAGAGAAATCTGGGAAAGGTAATTTCGGCCAGGGGTGATACTGGCAACATCAGGTGCCGAAGGTGGTTAAATAACATTTATGAAAACTGGGATTTGACTTTCTACATTATGCAACATGTCACAGATATTTCTGCCGGGTATTTGAAAATGTATAGAACATTTTCAGTTTACAATTTTGCTGTTAAAGAAAAAAGATACGCTCTAGTTTATGCATGATTAAAACATCGTTGTATTGTACATTTTCTGTTGTGCATGAAAATCTTCTATGACGCTAGTTAAGAAATTTAAAAAAAACAAGATTACAAGATACAAAAGTACCACAGAATATTGGTGTATGTATATGCTGGTCACTTGATGAGAAGAAATGATCAGAGACTCGCAAAACAAGCTGTCAAGTGGAACACAATAGGCAAAAGTAAAAGAGGCAGACCGCGTGAAACTCTGAAGAGGACATTGTTAAGAGAAGCCAAATTAACAGGTATAAAATCCTTTGATCAGGTTGAAAGACTCGCCGAAGACAGGAAAAATTGGCGAACTACTTTACGAGCCCTATGTGACGTTTAACGGCACGGGAAAGATATAAGATAAGATTGGTGTATGTAGAAATACAACAACATCACAATGATACACCATAACACCAACCATAGTTTGTTTTTGTTTACCCCATTGGGTGGGGTGTGAAAAATAAGTTTTAGACTCATTGCTCCTCTCCACGGAAATCTTTAGTAATTTTTTTTTTAGTGCCCGCATGGGCTTGCTAGATAATTTTACCACGTGTGTGGTGAGGGTTTGTTGATTAAAATAGCCAAAAGGCCGAGAAGCTGTTGATCATGGTGCCTTCCGTGCCAGGTACTGAATGCCCTTATAATCCTTGCTTCATTCTCTCCGCTCATCTTTTTATCTTCAAGTGTATTTTGACTCCACACTTCAAATGTCCACTGGTTCCCTTGAGCGTTCTGATTGCCTGTCATTCAAACTGCCCCGTTGCTTATATGTCGTAAGTCAATTTCCAATAGCCCACGTCTCTAAATATTTAATTGGTCAGCTGGCCGAGTTGGTCACTCCTGTAATTAAAAACCGTCTGCAGTCGCATCACAACGCGTGTCAACTCCGTCTGTACAGTTGTTATTTACTTAAGACATTAACTTGCTATTTTATGTCGGAAGTTTTTTTGTGTCCTTGTTTTTCATTGTGTCTGCCTTTTCTATTCGTTTTGTTTACTCGTGTCAACGTCCAGTCACTGCTTTTTCTATTCACCAATATTTTAGTTCGCTCATAGGTTATGCTTCTAAAACACAACACGTCTGTTTAATCAACGGCAATTTCGGAAGTATAACAGAAGAAAGGTTGGAGGGATAATGGAGTAACAGGAAAATAGCTTTAGCACTCGCTGCTGAAAGAGAGCAGGACTGACAAACAAAAGTACCAACCGTTCGTTTATTTAATGTACCCCACTGGGTGGGGTTTGAAAAATAAGTCTTAGACTCATTATATTGCTCCTCTCCACGGAAATCTTTAGTAAATTTTTTTTTTTTTTAAAAAACAACGAAAACAACAGGCCGTGACCCGGTGGTACTGCAAACCGGGTCCACCCGTAACGAGATGTGGACCATACCCCCGGCATTCAATGTGCAGGGCAGGCCTCGGGCATCTCGTTTAGTTAAAAAAATAACGACGCTTTTGTTAACCAAAGGGCATGTTGATCAGGGTACCTGCTAAGAGGACACTTTGACCTCAGCCACTTTGATCTTAGCCAAAAGGCCGAGAACCCTGACGATAGCATGTTAGCTATATATCGATGACTGCCAAATCGAACAGTGTCTTAGTGAAGATAGTTACCCACTGTTACCCCCCCCCCCTCCACCTGTTACCCACAAAGAGCAGCACAGATAAGAGAGAGACTCCTAAATGGACAACAGGTAAATCTAAGTCTGAGCCATTCTTTTATTCCAAGGAAAGAAATCCTGTACCTGACGCCAGCTCCGACCAGACCAGATCACACACGGCCCTGGGATAGGCCGGAGATAAAAGAACTTGTTGACCAAGTGGAGACGATGAGGTGAGGAAAGCACAGATGACACCCTCGGGCCGGGCACGTAATATATTTTATTGCAGGTCAAGGCAGAGATGGGGCGAGAAACATGATGAGCACTGGCCTAAAACTGACTAAAAGTGTCTGAGGATTAGTGAAGATACGTACAGTTGACCAAGTCCGTAACTTAGACCACCAGA
The DNA here is from genome assembly GCA_009760885.1 of Achatina immaculata. Lineage (NCBI taxonomy): Eukaryota > Metazoa > Mollusca > Gastropoda > Stylommatophora > Achatinidae > Lissachatina > Lissachatina immaculata. The sequence goes on along the minus strand of CM019709.1, from coordinate 25,001,270 downwards.
AATGCTACCGACGAGGTGAGAAATGGTTGGGGGGGGGGGGAGAAAGATTATCAATAAACCAAACAAACGATTGGGGGACAGCAGTAAATCAAACAAACTATATGGACAGCAATAAAACAAACTATAGGGACAGCAACTAAAAAAACTATGGGGACAGCAATAAACAAGACACATGCAGGAAAATCATAACATACGAATTTTGGAAAGGTTAAAAAAAAGGGCCGGCTAGCGCAGTGGTTAGAGCACTCGTCTAGCAACCAAATGGTCGAGGGTTCGAATCCCCAGCTGAGCGGGATTTTTTTTTCCGACCAATACGGCCCCGAGGTCGACCCAACCTCGTAAAATGGGTACCAGAGAAAATCTGGGAAGTAAAGGCAGCGAGGAAAGGAACTGGTCACCCTACCTCATACGCTGATGACCCAGCATAATGAGGTCTCTAACGCTTCACCCCCTACGGCATTTGCTATGGGACTATCTTTACTTTTACTAAAAAAAAAGAGGGCTATTTTAACGGGATTCATGATAAAATCGCAACTGGGCTATTATATTTTAAGGGAGTCATGATAAAAACGTAAGTGGAGTATTATATTTTACAGGGATTCATGAATAAATATGTAAATGGGCTACTATATTTTAAAGGGATTCATGACAAAAACATTACTGTGGTATTATATTTTAAAAGGATTCATGATAAAGACGTAACTGGGCTATTATATCTAGAAGATGCAAAAAAAAAAAAAGATGAAGCAGAAGTGACACCTTATAGCAGTATTCGTGTAAAAACTGTTGGCTTGATATTAAGGGCATTATTATGGGTTTTTCTTTTTGAATTTTCTCGTGCTGAGATCCTTCGAGAAGGTCACGGGGGCTGCAAAACCCGTGACAGGGAACTGTGGGGGTAAGGCTGGGTGCGTGGAGTTAGTTTTGGTTTGAACGTGTAACTTTGTGGTCGTTTTTTGGTGCGGTGTGATATCTTCGTGGAACATATGAACGTGATAGTTGTACGGCAGTTGTACGTATGAATGAACTGGCCACATGGAAGGGATAATCAGCCGGCAGTCGGATTTAATGTTATTTTCATCAACATTATCATCCTTCCATCAATAAATGTTCCAAGTCACCGTTACCCAGGATTTACTTGACTATCTGTACCAGTTGTCGTCAACGTGACGTTTTGAAGAGCCTGGATGAGAAGTATGTCTAGAACAGTGTTTAACTAATCCAGCAAGTGAGAATGAGAGCTGGAATTCTGTGAATAACTAGTCCAGTAACCTCAACTCACGAAGATCAAGATCCATCTACCCTGTTATTCACGTGCGTAACATGATCACTACAATACGATACGGCCTAAGTAAAGCCCAATTAACACACTGTACACACCAGCAATACAGACAGAAAGAACAAGACCACCAAAATCCTATTATAACCTGACCAACATGTCATGATATGGAGCGTGGACAACAAAGGAATGGAGTTTATCGGTCAACATGAGGTGGCATGGTACATTTCTAAGCGAAATATATCACAGAGAGGATAAGAGAAAAATTACGAGTAGAACCATAAGAGTCACACAGATCTAACTCTCCTCGCAGTGGCACTTATACTGAAGAGAACAAGAAAGAGTTATTTGATAATCTATAACATTTATAGTGTACAGTTAACGGAACAAATGATCTAATTTTTATGAAAGAATTGCAGGCAAGAATAGAGAAAATATTTCCATAGTTAAAAAAGAAAAGGTCGGGCAAATGACTTTTCTCAAAAGATCTAACTTATTTTAGATTTTAAAAGATCTCGCAGTCTTCTTCTTCGTTCACTTCTACCACCAAAAACCGCACTGTGAACCTACTGAATTCACGCCTGTGGTCCTCGTTAGGTCCCGTGGTCCCCTGTGTGGTCCAAAATAGACCACACGAGATCCACGAAAGGACCACAAGGGGTTCAGAGGATCACAGTGCTTTAGCCTATATTCTTGGTGGGTCTCGGAAGCGGGATTGCGTGACACCGTGGTTTTTATTGCACCAGTTTAGTCTAGGGTTGGATTTTCTCACCGGAAGACCTCGACGTGTTTAGGATATCAGTGCATCCCCGCTGGGTGAGAGGTGGTAGCCCACCCAGGCCAGAGTTGGACTTACTCACCGGAAAACCTCAGCGTGATTAGGATACGCAAACATCCCCGCCGGGTGAGAGGTGGTTGCCTATCTAGACTTCCCTGGTCCAGTGTCTCCGACTTCAGCATTTTGCGGTCGTGGCCGCTACCCTTCCTTGTTGTGACCAGGATGGAGCTTTTGTCCAGGAGGACGAATCCTCGCCACTAGTGACTTCTACCCCTGGGTTGAGCCGGTTTAGTCATTATCCCAGTATGGGCGTGTTTGGGACGGGACCGACCTCTAGAGCAGAGGTACTGTGACATGCATAGCCTTCAAGATTCACCCCTGGTATGAGCCGGTTTAGGCAAAATTCACCAGTATGGGTGTTGATCAGGCGTGACGGACCTCTAGAGCGGAGGTGGCATGACATGTCTAGCCATCAAGTTCCACCCCTGGTGTGTGCCGGTTTAGGCATATTTCACCAGTGTAGGTGTATTTCGGACGTGGCCGGCCTCTAGAGCAGAGGTGCCGTGGTATAGCTCTCGTAGCGATACTACTGGACATACCGGTTAAACGTCACTTTCCACCACCTTTTCCCATCGGCGCCGCACAGCAACCTTTATTTCTTTGCCTGCATTTACTTCCTTAACCGGGAGGAGCTTCACTCCACGCGCGGCATTTGAAGAGTCAAGCCAGCAGTGTCTTAACCTCTGGGACAAGCCGGTTCATGCATTTCACCCGATATGACTGCACTCAGGACGTGGCCGACCTCCAGACCAGAGGTGCCGTGATTTGACTGTTTGCTTCGTTTTATCCTTTCTACCACCCTTTCCGCAGTGATGCTGCGCGGCAATCTCATTTGCAAATTTCTTCATTGGCCGGGAGGAGCACCGCTCCACGTACAGCAGTTGAAGATCTCGCCAACATCGGCAGATGAGCTACCAAACGTGCCACTCATCTACCCTAAGTAACTGGTTTTCAGGCGCCAGATATTCGCCCTCGCCCCTTCTCCTGTCAGTTTAAACAGTTCTGCCACGGGAAGGCCAGGAGCTGGACTTGACTGCCAGAGGCTGTTTGTGGCGCGTTTGCAGTCCTTAGAACCAGATCTCGCAGTAATTTCAATCAGAAAAAAAAAAAAACTTTAGGTGGAAAGAGATAAAGTCAAAATATACCTGCAATAAAGATAATGCGGGGTATCTGCTACATTATTTAATTACATCAAAAGACATACGGGACATTTGAAAAAGGCATCAACTGCATCGTACAGAGACAAGTAAAGACAAGATGATGGCCTGCGGGCAGTACAGAATTAGTAGTAAGAAAGAAGAAAGAACAAAAATAGCCAGAGATAAGGATCACAAGATATGATCATGTCCTTGGTGAAAGAGATTATAAAAAGCTCAGCAAAGAACTATTCTTCTTCTACTTCTGCTTCTTTCTATTTTTCTTCGATTTCCTTGGATGTTTTTTTTCTTTTTTTTAAATATTAAAACTTAAGAATCTAATACAAAAAGCCATATCTAAAGAAAAAAAGGAAATGTAAATCTAAACTAATATGGTACATACCACGTGTAAATGTGTCCAAAAAAGGAAATCTCAGAATGCCCACGTTTTAAACAAAAAGTCCACGTGAAGGATCACTCTTACATATGTCCCGGTGTCGCCCTGTCTGGCTTCTTTGTTCGATGCACGTAGATCTTGTTCCTGATCTATCACCAGACTTGCTGGTGAATGCAAGGCTTCTAACATTTCCTCCACAGTTGTCTCGTACCATGGAGCCGTGGTCGTCTTGGGTGTTTGTGTGATGCTCCACACATTTTCTGCCTCGTCTTCGTGGTGCTGGTGTCTGTCCTCTAGAGCCCTCTTCTTGGGCTTTTCAGCCTGGGAAGACTTGCTGCCCTTCAGTCTTTTATTTTCCCGTCGGACTTCCCTGAAGCCATCGTTGTCTACTTGTTTCTGTTCTTTTTTCTCTGCATCCTTTTTTGAGGCATCGTTAAGGTTTTGTTGTGTCTTCTCTGGAGGAGGCATTACAGGTTCCGTGCTGGGGGTTGTAACAGTCTCTTTGTTCTCCGTCGTGGCTGGTGACAGTCCCTGTTCAGGTTCGGTGGTGGGAGTTGGTACACTCTCCTCTCTATTCCGGTGCCGCCCTGTCTGGCCTCTTTGTCCAGTGAGTGTAGATATTGTTCCTCGTCTATCCCATATATATATACATCCCCATTACAAACAATCGTGCAGCCCTTTTACGTCAGAGTAGCGGGCGAGTACTCAACTTGTGGTGAGAATACGGAGATAATAAACCGACATACAAGACATGCTGGTACCCAGACAGCACGGAGATATCATAGTCTGAATTTTTAAAAAGCTAATAGAAAGATAGATAGACAGACAGACAGACAGACAGACAGGTACATTTTTCACATTTCATGTTGTCTCATTTTGAGAGAGGGGAGAGAGAAGGGGCAGAGAATAAAGAGAGAAGAGGAGAGAGAGGAGGGAGAGACGGGAAAAAGAGAAGGAGAGAGAAAAGGAGAAAGAGAGGGAGATAGAGGGATAAAGAAAGAGAGAGGGAGAGAGAGAAGGAGAAAGGGAAAAAGAGAAAGAGAGAGAGAGAAGGGGAAAGAGAGAGAGAGAAGAGAGAAAGAGAGAGAGAATGAGAGAGAGGGGGGGGGGAGAAAATTAAGGGGAGAGAGAATTGTCAGATAAGTTGTAAGAATGCATGGTGTATCTCAAGTCAGTTCCCCCTTAAGGTATGGGCACACTGGGCAGATGTTCAGGACACCCACGTTTCAAATTTTGTCAGTGTAAATCTTCTTGGCGTTGTTTAGGATCCCCACCGCGTCCAGGGTCTACAAGACGATCTTATTGCAAGTGATGAGTTTTTAATCTTGTAAACACATAGACACACAGACAGACAGACAGGAACATTTTATCTCCTGTTATTTTCAGCCACATAGTAAACCAGCACTGAATCATTTCTGATCGCTCACAAAATTTAAGCAAATCTTTCTACAAAATTTTCTGAATGTCAGCGTAATTTCGTGTCACTGGAACTTAATCCAATACTGATGAGCAAATGTACACACGTAACAAGACCTGTAGGTTTCGTACTCGTTCGAAGAGAGACAATAAATAAAAAAAAGGTGACGTGAACGGTCAAAGAGAAATAACCACAATAAATTCTCGTAGACGGCGGAAAGATTCGGAAGACTACAGAGTTTGCGAAAACTTTAGATGGCCTAAACTTCAGGAAAATATCGCATTTCGGAGAGCAGAAAATGAGTGTTTTACTTTATTCAGTGTTCCTAAAATGGGTACCAGAGAAATCTGGGAAAGGTAATTTCGGCCAGGGGTGATACTGGCAACATCAGGTGCCGAAGGTGGTTAACATTTATGAAATCTGGGATTTGACTTTCTACATTATGCAACATGTCACAGATATTTCTGCCGGGTATTTGAAAATGTATAGCAAATTTTCAGTTTACATTTCTGCTGTTAAAAAAAAAAAAGATACGCTCTAGTTTATGCATGATTAAAACATCATTGTATTGTACATTTTCTGTTGTGCATGAAAATCTTCTATGACGCTAGTTAAGAAATTTTTAAAAAAAAAGATTACAAGATACAAAAGTACCACAGAATATTGGTGTATGTATATGCTGGTCACTTGATGAGAAGAAATGATCAGAGACTCGCAAAACAAGCTGTCAAGTGGAACACAATAGGCAAAAGTAAAAGAGGCAGACCGCGTGAAACTCTGAAGAGGACATTGTTAAGAGAAGCCAAATTAACAGGTATAAAATCCTTTGATCAGGTTGAAAGACTCGCCGAAGACAGGAAAAATTGGCGAACTACTTTACGAGCCCTATGTGACGTTTAACGGCACGGGAAAGATATAAGATAAGATTGGTGTATGTAGAAATACAACAACATCACAATGATACACCATAACACCAACCATAGTTTGTTTTTGTTTACCCCATTGGGTGGGGTGTGAAAAATAAGTTTTAGACTCATTATATTGCTCCTCTCCACGGAAATCTTTAGTAATTTTTTTTTTAGTGCCCGCATGGGCTTGCTAGATAATTTTACCACGTGTGTGGTGAGGGTTTGTTGATTAAAATAGCCAAAAGGCCGAGAAGCTGTTGATCATGGTGCCTTCCGTGCCAGGTACTGAATGCCCTTATAATCCTTGCTTCATTCTCTCCGCTCATCTTTTTATCTTCAAGTGTATTTTGACTCCACACTTCAAATGTCCACTGGTTCCCATGAGCGTTCTGATTGCCTGTCATTCAAACTGCCCCGTTGCTTATATGTCGTAAGTCAATTTCCAATAGCCCACGTCTCTAAATATTTAATTGGTCAGCTGGCCGAGTTGGTCACTCCTGTAATTAAAAACCGTCTGCAGTCGCATCACAACACGTGTCAACTCCGTCTGTACAGTTGTTATTTACTTAAGACATTAACTTGCTATTTTATGTCGGAAGTTTTTTTTGTGTCCTCGTTTTTCATTGTGTCTGCCTTTTCTATTCGTTTTGTTTACTCGGGAGGCCGGCTAGTGTAAAGGTTAGAGCACTCGTCTAGCAACCAAATGGTCGAGGGTTCGAATCCCCAGCTGAGCGGGATTTTTTTTTTCCGACCAATACGGCCCCGAGGTCGACCCAGCCTCGTAAAATGGGTACCAGAGAAAATCTGGGAAGTAAAGGCAGCGAGGAAAGGAACTGGTCACCCTACCTCATACGCTGATGACCCAGCATAATGAGGTCTCTAACGCTTCACCCCCTACGGCATTTGCTATGGGACTATCTTTACTTTTTTTACTCGTGTCAACGTCCAGTCACTGCTTTTTCTATTCACCAATATTTTAGTTCGCTCATAGGTTATGCTTCTAAAACACAACACGTCTGTTTAATCAACGGCAACTTCGGAAGTATAACAGAAGAAAGGTTGGAGGGATAATCGAGTAACAGGAAAGCAGCTTTAGCACTCGCTGCTGAAAGAGAGCAGGACTGACAAAGAAAAGTACCAACCGTTCGTTTATTTAATGTACCCCACTGGGTGGGGTTTGAAAAATAAGTCTTAGACTCATTATATTGCTCCTCTCCACGGAAATCTTTAGTAAATTTTTTTTTTTTTTTTTAAAATATTTTTATTTTCATTCAACAATCAACAATTTCGTATTCAACTGAAATGATGTGAAATGGGGATGATTGCCCGTGGGATGAAATAATGAGATGGTGGGCTTTTACAAACCATGAGGTGATAACGTGAAATATGATAAAGTTAATACTTCATACATAAATGTGAAAACAAAGGTTACAGTAATGGTATGACACACACACACACAATCTCTCTCTCTCTCTCTCTCTCTCTCTCTCTCTCTCTCTCTCTCTCTCTCATAGGCTTGCTTTGCTTTTTTTTTTTTTAGTTTGTGTTGTGAAATGAGCACATATTTAATGTAACACATATGTTACACATGCATAGTTATACAATGGAGGGGGGGGGTTGGAAATAGATATATATTTGTAGTGAAAATGAGGTGTATGCTAAAGGAATTACAATTTTGATGGGAGTGTGGATGACAAACAAAATATCTAATTTCACCAAGCGTGGGTCAGGGAAATGGGTGATCGACTGCCCGGGGGGCTTGGCCGCTCCCTTCAGGGACGGGGGATTAAGGGGAAAGTTACATAAGGAGAAGTTAGGGAAGAATGGACACAAGTGTCAGACAAGTCAAGAAAAACATCGATGAGTTCGAGAGGATTAGGGTTAGCCCAAGGATGGGCACAAAGGAGACACGGGGTGATAAAGACGCGTGTCTTGCCATGTTTTTGTTTCTAGTGTGAGGTAATATTTGGATAGACCTGGACTTTCAATTGTCTAGGGAGGGGTGCTGGGGTACAATTTCTTAATCTTTTGTTGGAAAATATACAGAAAAATGTCATCATTGAACAATTTTTTGTCGTATTTAGCCTTGTTTCTACAAGCCCAAACGAGGCATCTAAAATCTGACAGCAAAATGATCAATTTTTCCTTTGTGTCTTTTGTTGTGTTGGGGATTGTGTTTAGCATGAGTGCTCTGTAGATGTCTGTTTTCTGTTTAGTTTCTGTTTCTAATGTGCTTTTGAGAAGTTTCAGTGCTCGTGATATTGTTTTACATGTAAAGTAAATGTGGTCTTCAGTTTCCTGTATGTTATTTCTGCATAACTTACATTCACTTGGTTTACCTCTAATGTATGTTGTTGCTAAAGGTGTCATGTTGAATAAAAGTCTGTATGTTATCTCTTTAGCTTTGTTTGTAATCCCAGCGTCGTGAAGGTTTCTGAATGTTTGTCTATAATCGGTGATAAAGTAGTTGTATCCTCTTTTGATTCTAAATTGTAATGATGGTTCTTGCTCTCTGACCAGTTGTTTGTAAATGTCAGGAGTTTTCTTGTGTATTAAGTGTTCGTGTTTTGTTAAGTTTTGTATGCACTGTTTATAGAAAAGTGGCAGTGTTCCAAAATAATGAGGTTGTGTGTTGGTGACCCTGCAAAGTTTAGATAACCTAAGTCCTACGTAGTAGTGCGCTAATGCGTGGTTTTGTGGCTCTTGGATGATAGTTCCTATATATTTTATTCTCAATGCTTGTATTTTTGTTGTGATGTCTTGCAGTGCAATGCCGCCTCGTCTCTTGTCTTGAATCAGTGTTTTTTGTTGAATGCTATGTATGGTGTTCCTAAAAATGAAATTTCTGATTAGTTTGTTGATTTCTTTGAGCACTACTGGCGGCAGCGGGAAGATGTTTGCTGTGTAGATCAGTTTAGGTGTGACGAAGGTGTTGACTATTATACTTCTACCGAAGATTGTTGTTGTTTTGTACTTGTATGATTCTAATCTGTTTTTAATTTTTTCTGTTATGTTTTTCCATCGCGTTTTGTTTGTTTGTGATGGTATTGCTGTGTAGAGTATTCCATATATGTTCATGTGGTTAACGTGTGTTAGGTCGAAAGGGAAATCTGACTTATTGGTCCATTTCCCTAAGCCCATGATCTGGGACTTTTGAATGTTTATTTTGGCTCCGCTGGCTTCTCCAAATTGTTTAAAGGTGTCTAAAATGTTCCGTATTGAGGAGATATTTGAGGGGAAGAAGACAGTGTCGTCCGCGTATGCGATCAACTTCTTCTCTCCTGCCCCAGGGATGAAAGATCCCTTGATGAGGCTGTCGTGTCTGATCTTTTCCAAGAGTGGCTCCAGAGTTAGTATGTACAGGAGTGGGGAAAGTGGGCACCCTTGTCGGACAGATCTTGTTAGATTTATTGCGTCTGTTAGAGCGCGGTTGACCAGGATCTGACTTTGTGGTGAGGAGTATATAATTTTGATCCAGTCTCTGAAGTAGCTCCCCACATTGTTACTGTGGAGGGTTTTGTGAAGGAAGGAGTGAGACACTCTGTCAAAGGCTTTTTCTTGATCTAAGGACAGGATTGCTGTTTGGCTGTTTTTGCCATGGGCGTACTCTGTGAAATCTCTGAGAAAGTGTGTGTGTGTGCTAATGTTTCTGTTGTTGACGCTGCACTGTTGGTCTTCGTGTATCAATGCGTGCATGAAAGGTTTTAATTTTATTGTTAGTGCTTTAGTTAAGATTTTGTAGTCGACATTTAGCAGTGAGATGGGTCTGTAGTTTGTTATCCGAGTTTTGTCGGATTCACTTTTTGGCAGGAGGGTTATGTATGAAAAGTTGAGACTAGAAGGAAGTTCTTTTCTATCAAAGGCTTCCTCGAGAACTTTAAGTAGTAACGGTCCCAATAGTGGGAAGAATTTCTGGAAGAACTCTGCGGTAAGTCCGTCCGGTCCTGGGGATTTGTTTTTTTGGAAGGTGCTTAGCGCATCTTCTAAGTTCCCTAGTGTTAGTGGTTGGTCTAGGATTTGTTTGTCGTCCTCAGACAGGTGCTTAGTGTAGTGTAGGAATTTATCTTGTGTTGATGTTGACTGGTCTTCACACGTGTACAGCTTGCTGTAGAATTCGTGGAAGGCCTCACATATTTTACTGTTCTCTGTGTGTTCTTGTCCCTGGCCGTCAATAATTTTGTGTATTTGCTTACTGCGTTGTATGTTCTGTTCTACTGATAAATAGTGTCTACTTGGGGTTTCCTGTGTTACGGCTTGTAGTTTTGTTCTGAGCATCGCGCCCTGGTACTTCTGTTGTCTGTGTTGTTCTTTAGTAAAAGGCGAAAGATTTATACGTTGTGAAGAGAAACCAGAGTAAAGTCATCAGCTCCGCCCTGATGATGCCATAAACCGTAGATTGTAGTATCAGTACTGTATAAAGAAATAGTTTTATCTAAAATAACAAATATCTTTCGCAGACAAAAATAACATTGACCTCCGAAAACTGGAAATTATTATATTATCCAATATCAACTTGTAGTTTATGAAGATGTTTTTAAGAAATAAACTGTCAGCTGAGGTGAAGCATGAATATTATCGAGAGCTCCCGGTTATCTCCCTTACTATACTTATGCTACAGGGTTGTCGGTAATGAAAGGAAAATGATTGAAAGTGAACAAAATGAAAATTATTTGCTATCCTTTGTGGCCTCCTGTGGTCTTTTTGCTTCGTCAATGGAACACGCATTCTTGTGTTTCCTACTTTGGAGGATGCCACGAAGATACGTTTTTTCATTTAGTTATTTGCTATTTTGTTTGTGTAAGTAATCCTCGAAAAATGCTCACGCCGAAATATTGGATGTTGTATGTTTTTCATTTATTCATTCTCATCTTTCTATTCGTTTTTTTTTTCTCTCCCACTTTACTCACTCCCTCTGCGGCCCTGTAAAACTGCACCTTACACCTCTATCTACCTTTATTATTTGAACCAGTCACCATCCCTTTTATTTGCTTATATAGCATAGTCCCTTGTAAGTTATGATTATAATATTATAATTATTATTTATTAGCATTATAATTACAAATTTATAAGCATTTTTATTACAGTTATTATTATTAATCTTACTGATACGTAGAAAGCAGGTCAGAAAAGATGGGAAAACTTGAGAGAGGAACACTCCCACGGTATTATAAATAATATCACTACTGGAGGCTGAAGGGGTGGACATTCCACAGCATTAAACTGTCGGGTTAGTACTCGGGAACACATCGGTCCGCATACCAAAACTAACAGACCAGTTTGGAATGACAGAGCAGAGTTACCGGGTGGACAGTTAAGGAGCACACAGAGACGGATAGGAAGAAGTTAGAAAGACGGAGTTTTTAGAACGAGAAGTAGTTTTAGCACAGAACGAAGATGGGTTACTTTTGAAACTTTGTGTAAGGTGACTCCAACGAATTTTATGTCATACTGCATCTTATTCCGAGTGATGTTGTCAACAATACATCTGTGACTTTATTTGTCAGGATTAAATGGATTCAGTGAATTTGTCAGCGAACCTGGTCTAGTGAATGCTATAATATTTGTGAAACTTACAGACCCCCCCCCCCCCCACAGAAATCAGGTTATATGTGAAGGTGCGCATAAAACAAAGAACATATGCAAGCTTAAACACTTTAATCATTCTGAAATATTCTCCGTTATAATGCAGCAATATCATGGAGATGAGATAAGTGACGGAATTACAAGACTATATGAGAAGAATTATAAGACAGTATCTATTTGTTACACTCGTTGTGGGCCTTCTTTCATCGGCATACCTTCGAAATGTCATTGGTTTGTGTTTCACTGGTTGATATTTAACAGGTTAAATTTATTAAGACAATGATACGAAATAAACAAGAAAGTGAACTGAATTTAAACAGAAAAAGAAGAAATGTTTGCAGTTTCTAACCAATCATGTGACTTGTTTTATGTCAGGGGATAGTTTAAAAGAGTTATAAGAAGTTTTGAAAGAATATTTTAATCTTTTTATAGTATTTTAAAAAGCAGTTAAAATTTCTTTTACAAATTAAAATATTTCTAAAAAAATTGTATTACTACACAAAATATAACTGTATACTTAAAATGTGATTTATGAGCTTGATTTATTTACCTTAACACAGATTCATTATGACTGTATTTACTTCCCTTGATCTTTAGCGTCAAGTTATTTCTCTTTGACCGTTTGATGCACTTTTCTCTAGTATTTTTCACACGTTTTCTTTGGGGTTATCTCAAGATTTGTTACGTTTTTTTTAATGATTTAATTAGAATATCAAGAACTAATTATACCATCAATAAAAGCCAACAATAGAGAGGGCGATAAAAATTACTAATACAGATTACGATTTATTAAGCTGGCCATTTAAAGGCCCGACTGAAGGGAAACAACAAAACTACAGGCACATATTATTATCTTTTGTTGTAAAAAAAATCTAAAGCATCTAATCCTCTCAGAGCTGTATGGTTTTCTCCACTTTTCAGTATAGGATAAACATGAAATTTATGCAAACCCCCCACCACCACCAAATTGTGGCCAAACTCGATTGTACCTCTCATACAAATCACTACCATCTCGTGTTTTGTTAAAGCCCATCATTTCATTATTTCAATTCACGGGCAATCATCCTCAACTCACGTCATTTTCACATTTTTCACGTGATTTGTAACTGTTACCCTGACCACAACCTTATACTGCACTCCGGTTGGGTTGACCCCTGCGATGACTCCAGATGCGGGTGACTCGAGTGCGAAATTTTTTTTCGTGGGGGGGGGGGCTGCGTTCGCGCTATCCCCTGACATAAAACAAGCAACATAATTGGTTAGAACCACACTCCCATCAAACTTGTATCTCATTAACATACACCTCACTTCATCACAAACTTTTATGTATTAAACATCCTTTATTATGCAACTATACTTGTATATAAATATGTATCTTTTCATTTGAATGTCATGTCAAAGATTTCTAGAAAAAAATTCTGTTCTTATCAGCTTAATATCTGATACGCGACCCACTGGGTTGCTTAATATCTGATACGCGACCCACTGGGTTGCTTAATATCTGATACGCGACCCACTGGGTTGCTTAATATCTGATACACGACCCACTGGGTTGCTACGATATTAAACTGATTTTTGGAACGAGACGAGAGGCCCGGGGCTTGCTCCGCTCTCGTCAAGGGTCGACCCGGTATTGCAGTCCGTCCCGAAATGGCCCAAATAAACAGAAAATGTACGATGGGTTAAATTAGTAGTAGAACCGTGCTCAGCGTTCATTAAAACAGTAAGCTGTTACCAAAAAAAAATCAAGGAATCAAAAGTATAGGCCGAAGCTGTGTAACATTTACTAAGTTTACCCTCTGAGCTTCAGTGATGTAGTATCCAGCACTGGTAAAACTTGTAGTACATACAGCAACAATTGTAGCAACATTCCTATATTTAATAGTGAATTATACTGACTTTTTGTTGTAGATGTAAAAATGTTCAGTATCATCTGTCATGCATGCGACATGTTAGATTCTCTCAAGACAGATACTAAAATTATGGAGGACAGAAACATGATCGGCTCCGTGGGTAGCAATATTTTGTCGCCAAAAAAAAAAACAAAACAAAACAATCAGAGGATTCAAAAAACAGTACATAATGAAACAGAACATAGAAATAAAATCTTTGGCTTCTACTTACCAAAATTTGACAAAAGGAGTTTCTCCCCAGTCCAGCGAGTTTCTCCAGATGCTTGTCGTGTGCAGCATAACATCTTTTAGACACTCGTATATTCCATCACAGTATCTCCAGCATTAAAAAGTTGTCTTCCAGAAAGTGAATGAAACACGATCAGCTCTCTCTCTCTCTTTTCTCTCTCTCTCTCTCTCTCTCATACACGCCCACAAAAAACACCTGCTAAGAGGAAACACGAATTGCACGGTCTTTTTTCTTAAACCCGCAAGGTCTGGCTAGATCATTTTACCACGTGTGTGGTGAGGGTTTGTAACTTGTTTGACGACAAGGTCTGGCTAGATCATTTTACCACGTGTGTAGTGAGGGTTTGTAACTTGTTTGACGACAAGGTCTGGCTAGATCATTTTACCACGTGTGTAGTGAGGGTTTGTAACTTGTTTGACGACAAGGGCTGGCTAGATAATTTTACCACGTGTGTGGTGAGGGTTTGTAACTTGTTTGACGACAAGGGCTGGCTAGATAAGTTTACCACGTGTGTAGTGAGGGTTTGTAGATTAAAATCTGCTTAGTCTGGGTGGAAGGACCACGTTGTTGATCATGGTACCTTAAAAGTGACGTATTATCCTTTACTCTATGGTCTTCTCCATTCTGAAAGCAGAAAGTTCAGATGTCATCCATCCGACCAGACGCCAGTGGTCTGCTACACAGGGCGGAGATAATGAGATTTACTGACTTGTCCAATTCCAAGGAGGTGAGAAAACATTCTCTAAAAGCTATCAATAGTGACAACATGAGACAACTACAGAGAATGTTTAACAAGATTTGGAAAGAAGAAAAGGTCCCTTCTAATTGGAAGAAGGGAATCATTGTTAAAATACCAAAAAAGGGCAACCTTAGTGACTGTAACAACTGGAGAGGAGTAACCTTAATATCAGTTGTGTCAAAAGTATTTTGCAAGGTCATTTTGAATAGACTCAAAGATATAGTGGATACTGCAATGAGAGAAGAACAAGCAGGATTTCGAAAAGGGAGAAGCTGTCTCGACCAGATCTTTACTCTCAGAATAATACTTGAAGAACATATTGAAAAGCAAAAACCATTAATACTGAATTTCATAGATTTTAAGAAGGCATTTGATAGCATACACAGAGATTCATTATGGAGAATTTTATGTCTATATGGAATACCATCTAAAATTGTCAACATCATTAAGGACTTATACAATGGATATGGTTGTGCAGTCAAGACAGAAGAAGGGATGAGTGAATGGTTCCAGATTGAAACAGGCGTGAAACAAGGATGTATACTGTCTCCTTTACTTTTTGGGATTACAATAGACTTCATAATGACAAAATGCTGCACAGGTAACACAGGTATTGACTGGGTACATGGGACCCAACTAGAAGATCTTGATTTTGCTGATGACATAACTCTTATCAGTAATAATGTGAATTCCATGCAAGAAAAAACAGATAGCCTATCTTCACTGGCTAGCAAAATAGGACTTGAAATTAACAAGGACAAAACAAAGATAATGAAAATTCCCATCAATCAAAATGGAAAAATACACATAGAAGGGACAGATATTGAAGAAGTCAATCAATTTGCATACCTTGGCAGCTACATAGACAAGGATGGTGACACTAGAAAGGAAGTTAGGATCAGAATTGCAAAAGCAGCATCAATCTTCAAGAATCTTGAGAACATATGGAATTCAAAAGTTATAAGCACAAAAACCAAGTTAAGACTATTCAATTCAAATGTAATATCCACCCTCATTTATGCATGTGAAAGCTGGAAAACAACTAAAGAAATAGAAAAGAAATTAGACTCTTTTGAAAACAAATGCCTAAGGAAAATACTCGGCATCAAGTGGAATGAATTCAAGAACAATGCAGAGATAAGACAGATGACTGAACAACAACCAGTCTCACGGGTGATCAGGAAAAGGAGATGGACATATGTTGGTCACTTGATGAGAAGAAATGATCAGAGAATCCCAAAACAAGCTATCAAGTGGAACACAACAGGCCGAAGAAAAAGGGGCAGACCGCGTGAAACTCTAAAGAGGACATTATTAAGAGAGGCCAAATTAACAGGCATAACATCCTTTGATGAGGTTGAAAGACTCGCCGAAGACAGGAAAAATTGGCGAACTACTTTGCGAGCCCTATGTGACGTCTAACGGCACGGGAAGGATATAAGATATAAGATAAGAGAAAACATTGCCCGGTCATTGTACTTGACAGGAGAGAGGCGGTACATAAGAAATTCTACCCTATGGCGTAGCACCCGTGGGCGGGGCGAACATAACAGGAAATTATGGTCGTGGAGAGGATAACGTTAGGGGAGACAATCTTAGTAATCCTAGATAGAAGCCACACCTATCACTCAACTCCCCCGCAATAATCTACTTTCAGAGCGGCATCTGCCCCGGGCTACAAACCAGTCCGTGTCTCGCCAACTTTTTCTGTGTAAAATATATTTAGAAACAACCTTTGCTACTTTGTGCTTCCCCAACCCGTCCATCATGGCATTGTAAAACACATCGCAGACCACCTTCATATTCATAACACATTGTTTGATCAAAATTATGTCAAATTTATGTATGAAACTGTCATGTATTAATTCTTGGGGGGGGGGGGGGGGGAAAATGTGGTTAAAAGAGGCGAGAAAGAGAGAGAGAGGAGAGAGAGAGATAGAGGAGAGGAGAGAGAGAGAGTCGTGGAATTTATGTAAACCACCCCCATCCCTTCTGGTCAAATGTCACTATCATAGGAATCACTATCATCTCGTGTTTTGTAAAGACCCGCTTTCACGGCCAGTCAGCCTCAAGTCACGTCATTTCACGGGAGACTTTTGTTAACTGTTACTTGCTGAACGTAAAGAAACTTGGTAAAAAATAAAACAAAACAAAATTAGTTTCGAAGGAGAAACAGTTCAAAAGGGACAAGCGGTTAGAAGGAGACAAACATTTCTAAAGAGACAAACAGTTCGAAGGAGACAAAGAGAGGAGAGAGAGAGAGAGAGAGAGAGAGAGAGAGAGACTCCTAAATGGACAACAGGTAAAGCTAAGTCTGAGCCATTCTTTTATTCCAAGGAAAGAAATCCTGTACCTGACACCAACTCCGACCAGACCAGATCACACACGGCCCTGGGATAGGCCGGAGATAAAAGAACTTGTTGACCAAGTGGAGCCGATGAGGTGAGGAAAGCAAAGATGACACCCTCGGGCCGGGCACGTAATACATTTTATTGCAGGCCAAGGCAGAGATGGGGCGAGAAACATGATGAGCACTGGCCTAAAACTGACTCACGATTAACAGAAGATAGGTAAATAGGTAAGCCGGTTATGTGTTAGAGGCACATAGGGATATGGTGTTAGTGCCCATATTTTCCTTGACCTGTCAGCACACTAGAGGGTGATATAGTCAGTATCACGCCTGGCCGTCTTTCCTTCCCCAACTCCAGAAGAAGTCAGGTACCCATTTCTACAACTGGGTGACCGGGGTGCCGCCGGCTGGATTCGAACCCCCGAACTTCGCATTGAGAGACCAGTGCACTAACCACTTCGCCACTCAGACACCCAACAGAAGATCTTATATCTTATATCCTTCCCGTGCCGTTAAACGTCACATAGGGCTCGTAAAGTAGTTCGTCAATTTTTCCTGTCTTCGGCGAGTCTTTCAACCTCATCAAAGGATTTTCTGCCTGTTAACTTGGCCTCTCTTAATAATATCCTCTTCAGAGTTTCACGCGGTCTGCCCCTTTTTCTTCGGCCTGTTGTGTTCCACTTGATAGCTTGTTTTGTGATTCTCTGGTCATTTCTTCTCATCAAGTGACCAACATATGTCCATCTCCTTTTCCTGATCACCCATGAGACTGGTTGTTGTTCAGTCATCTGTCTTATCTCTGCATTGTTCTTGAATTCATTCCACATGATGCCGAGTATTTTCCTTAGGCATTTGTTTTCAAAAGAGTCTAATCTCTTTTCTATTTCTTTAGTTGTTTTCCAGTTTTCGCATGCATAAATGAGGGTGGATATTACATTTGAATTGTCTTAACTTGGTTTTTGTGCTTATAACTTTTGAATTCCATATGTTCTCAAGATTCTTGAAGATTGATGCTGCTTTTGCAATTCTGATCCTAACTTCCTTTCTAGTGTCACCATCCTGGTCTATGTAGCTGCCAAGGTATGCAAATTGATTGACTTCTTCAATATTCTTCTATGTGTATTTTTCCATTTTGATTGATGGGAATTTTCATTATTTTTGTTCTGTCCTTGTTAATTTCAAGTCCTATTTTGCTAGCCAGTGAAGACAGGCTATCTGTTTTTTCTTGCATGGAATTCACATTATTACTGATAAGAGTTATGTCATCAGCAAAATCAAGATCTAGAAGGGCTCGTAGGTAACACAGGTATTCACTGGGTACATGGGACCCAACTTCTAGTTGGGTCCCATGTACCCAGTCAATACCTGTGTTACCTGTGCAGCATGTTTTCATTATGAAGTCTATTGTAATCTCAAAAAGTAAAGGAGACAGTATACATCCTTGTTTCACACCTGTTTCAATCTGGAACCATTCACTCATCCCTTCTTCTGTCTTGACTGCACAACCATATCCATTGTATAAGTCCTTAATGATGTTGACAATTTTAGATGGTATTCCATATAGACATAAAATTCTCCATAATGAATCTCTGTGTATGCTATCAAATGCCTTTTTTAAAATCTATGAAGTTCAGTATTAAAGGTTTCTGCTTTTCAATATGTTCTTCAAGTATTATTCTGAGAGTAAAGATCTGGTCGAGACAGCTTCTCCCTTTTCGAAATCCTGCTTGTTCTTCTCTCATTGCAGTATCCACTATATCTTTGAGTCTATTCAAAATGACCTTGCAAAATACTTTTGACACAACTGATATTAAGGTTACTCCTCTCCAGTTGTTACAGTCACTAAGGTTGCCCTTTTTTTGGTATTTTAACAATGATTCCTTTCTTCCAATTAGAAGGGACCTTTTCTTCTTTCCAAATCTTGTTAAACATTCTCTGTAGTTGTCTCATGTTGTCACTATTGATAGCTTTTAGCATCTCGGCTGTTATTTCATCTTCACCTGCAGCTTTGTTGTTAGCCATTAAATTCACTGCTGTTTCAATTTCATGCAATTTAATTTCATCTAGGTTGACATTTAGTTGTGGGGCTGGTAAGTCAGTTTCAAGGTTTAACAATTCTTTTGGGTGTGGTCGATTGAGTATTTCTTGGAAGTGTTCAGCCCATCTTTGCCTTTGGTCTTTATTTGATGTTAATAGTGCTCCAGTTTTGCTAAGGATTGGTCTTTCTTTAGATATAATAGTACCTGTTAGCCTCTTTTGTATGTTATATAGAGTTTTGCTGTCTCCTGTTTTTGCTGCTTTTTCTGCCTCTTTCGCCATATTGTCTATGTATTCTCTTTTATCCCTTCTAGCTGAACTTTTTACTTTCTTGTCTATGTCTTTGTATTTTGCTTTTGCCAAATGTCTTTCATGATCTGCTTTTGCATTCAACATGTCTAATTTGACTGCTCGTTTTTCATGTATATACTTCCATGTTTTATCTGATATCCATGCTTTTCTATTTGGTTTTTCCAATCCAGCGCTTACTTTTGCTGCTGTTATTATGGCTGTGCTGTAAGAATTCCATAACTCATCTATACTTATCTCCTCAACTTCACTGGGTGTTTTGGAATGATTGGCAAGTTCCTGATTGAAATTAATGTTAGTATTTTCTTCTTGTAGGCTGTGGCTGTTTATCTTTCTGTGTACTGATTTCTTGTGTTGACTTTTCAATTTTAGTTTTATTCTCCCTATGCATAGGTTGTGATCACTGTTGACATCTGCACCCCTATAAGCCCTTACATCCATGAGAGATGTTCTGTATTGCTTTCTAATACAAAAATGGTCTATCTGGTTTCTAGTTCTATCATCTGGAGATATCCATGTTGTTTTATGTATCTCTTTGTGTGGGAATATTGTGCCTCCAATGACCATGCCCTCTGTTAGACATACTTCAATTAATCTTTCTCCATTCTGATTCACCATGTCAATTCCTTCTTTCCCCATCACTTTTTCAACGTCGGTATTATCCTTCCCTACCTTAGCGTTGAAGTCCCCCATAACAATTAAGATGTCGTGTTTAGGGACTTTGTTGATGATTTGTTGTAGTTGGTGATAGAAGAACAGAAGATACGTAGAGCTAAAAGAGTTAAGATGTTGTAACTGCCGCCATAAGAGCTTGATCGACGCGGACAGAAAGGGCTAGCCGGAATGGCGAGAAATGTGGGGGGGGGGGGGGGGGAGAGATTCATTCATTTGCACGTCCCTTGCGGAACTTTGCCTCAAAATCTCTAAGTCAAGTTCATCTGTGGTTGATAATGGCATTCCACATGAATCCATTCTACATCAACCATCTTCCACTTCATTAAAAAAAAAAAAAATCAAATTTTGACCTCTGCACAGTTTACACTAGTGACAATGACTCTATTAACCTTGAGTCAACTCTTCAAATTGAAATAAACAGTCTAATTAAAAAAGTTTGCCAGTTTACTAAAATTAAACATTTTCTTGACATAAGCACCAGAAAAATATACTACGTATCACACGTGGACTACTGTTCTATAGTCTAGGATGGATGTGCCATGTTAAACATGAACAGATTTTAGTCACTTCAAAAACGAGTAGTAAAGCTATAGATGACAAACATGCAGCACGTACTACAAATAAGGACAAATATCGTGATATTCTACCCCTCAAGAAGACATTTCTTTTCAACAAGGTCAAGTTAATTCATAAAATTCTATCGCACAATGCTCCACCCTTTCTGTGATCGTGTTTCAAATCCAATCCAAAACACAGTCAACGCTTAAGCAATTGTATTCTCCTAAAAACCAAGGCTTAACATGTTTAAAAAAAAAACTTCTCTTACTCAGCTGCCCACCTTTGGAATGTCCTACCAATTCATGTAAAACTTATAAGTGATATTCGTTCTTATAACTTTAAACTTTGTCAACATCTCTTTGATATGGACTATATGTCACCCTAAACATAGTCTAAAGTAGTTTAAAGTATGGCTTGATTGTTGTAATTCTTTATTTTATACCGCTTTTCTATAAATTTGCTAGTTTTGAATGAATGTAAGAATGCAAAGTTTATTTCATGTTGTTGCATAAATCAGAGTGTAGAGTGTATGGGCATGAGATAAGTTTATTATTTATTTAATTGTGTCTTCATGATTATTATGCTCATTAACAAATGCTGAATGACTGTGACTGAGTGAAAGTTGTATGATGAAGGGTAGAATGTCAGACGGGCCTGCATGCCCCTTTGAAAATAAAGTATGTTCGTTCGTTCTTAGAGCACTCTGTCAAGCTTATCAAATGATTACTGGAAAATTGAAAGATGCATCATCGGCCTTCGTATAAAAAGAACAGAGACAAGTAAATACAAGGCAATGGCCCGCTGACATTGTGCGACTAGCAGTAAGAAAGACAAAAATAACCGAAGAATTATAGGGAAGTTCACGGATCAGAAGAAATAATGTCATTGGTGGAAGAGATTATAAACAGTTTTTCTTCCTCTTCGTTTCTTTAAAGAATTATTTTATTTCCCTGAAACTGCGAACAGTTTTGCAGCCGATGGTGTGATTGGGAGCGGGTTATGACGACTAAATTTTCCAGTCATTGAATGGACTGAACAGCAAGTGGTTCGCAATACTTCTTTATCAGACTCCACCGCCATGGGGACTATGACGATTTCTGTCCAGACTAGGGTTTTGGACCAAAAAAAGGGAGGTAGGACAGGGTCTTGGTCGTCTATGGTTTGCCAACCCTGGCGATAGCATGTTAGCTATACATCGATGACTGCCAAATCGAACAGTGTCTTAGTGAAGATAGTTACCCACTGTTACCCCCCCCCCCCTTCCACCTGTTACCCACAAAGAGCAGCACAGATAAGGGAGAGACAAGCCTAAATGGACAACAGGTAAAGCTAAGTCTGAGCCATTCTTTTATTCCAAGGAAAGAAATCCTGCACCTGACGCCAACTCCGACCAGACCAGATCACACACGGCCCTGGGATAGGCCGGAGATAAAAGAACTTGTTGACCAAGTGGAGACGATGAGGTGAGGAAAGCAAAGATGACACCCTCAGGATGGGCACTTAATACATTTTATTGCAGGCCAAGGCAGAGATGGGACGAGAAACATGATGAGCACTGGCCTAAAACTGACTAAAAGTGTCTGAGGATTAGTGAAGATATGTACAGTTGACCAAGTCCGTAACTTAGACCACCAGAAATGTTACCGACGAGGTGAGAAATGGTTGGGGGGGGGGGGGAGAGAAAGATTATCAATAAACCAAACAAACGATTGGGGGACAGCAGTAAATCAAACAAACTATATGGACAGCAATAAAACAAACTATAGGGACAGCAACTAAAAAAACTA
This sequence comes from Achatina immaculata, assembly GCA_009760885.1. NCBI lineage: Eukaryota > Metazoa > Mollusca > Gastropoda > Stylommatophora > Achatinidae > Lissachatina > Lissachatina immaculata. The sequence goes on along the minus strand of CM019709.1, from coordinate 24,979,115 downwards.
TGGGGACAGCAATAAACAAGACACATGCAGGAAAATCATAACATACGAATTTTGGAAAGGTTAAAAAAAAGAGGGCTATTTCAACAGGATTCATGATAAAATCGCAAATTTTAAGGGAGTCATGATAAAAAAGTAAGTGGAGTATTATATTTTACAGCGATTCATGATTAAATATGTAAATGGGGTATTATATTTTATAGGGATTCATGATAAAATCGCAACTGGGTTATTATATTTTAAAGTAAGAGAACAAATATTGTAGGATTAAACCTCGAAAAAATCGTAGACAAAGCACTTTAGTGAGACGTGAGAGAAAGGAAAATCACAAGAGAATTACCTGGGATTCGAACACGGACTCCGGTAGGACGAGCAGCCAGTGCTAGTTGACTAAGTCGATAGTACGCGTTCTCTCGTGGCTAGACGGCTGCTCGTCCTACCGGAGTCCGTGTTCGAATCCCAGGTATGTTCTCTTGTGATTTTTCTTTCTCTCATGTCTCACTAAAGTGCTTTGTCTACGATTTTTTCGAGGTTTAATCCTACAATATTTGTTCTCTTACTTTACCGTACCAAAACCTCGTAGTTTCCTATTTATATTATATTTTAAGGGAGTCATGATAAAAACGTAAGTGGAGTATTATATTTTACAGGGATTCATGATTAAATATGTAAATGGGGTATTATATTTTATAAGGATTCATGATAAAAACGTAACTGGGCTATTATATCTTAAAGGGATTCATGACAAAAACATTACTGTGGTATTATACTTTAAAAGGATTCATGATAAAGACGTAACTGGGCTATTATATCTAGAAGATGCAAGAAAAAAAAAGATGCAGCAGAAGTGACACCTTATAGCAGTATTCGTGTAAAAACTGTTGGCTTGATATTAAGGGCATTATTACGGGTTTTTCTTTTTGAATTTTCTCGTGCTGAGATCCTTCGAGAAGGTCACGGGGGCTGCAAAACCCGTGACAGGGAACTGTGGGGGTAAGGCTGGGTGCGTGGAGTTAGTTTTGGTTTGAACGTGTAACTTTGTGGTCGTTTTTTGGTGCGGTGTGATGTCTTCGTGGAACATATGAACGTTATAGTTGTATGTATGAATGAACTGGCCACATGGCAGGGATAATCAGCTGGCAGTCGGATTTAATGTTATTTTCATCAACATTATCATCCTTCCATCAATAAATGTTCCAAGTCACCGTTACCCAGGATTTACTTGACTATCTGTACTAGCTGTGGTCAACGTGAGGTTTTGAAGAGCCTGGATGAGAAGTATGTCTGGAACAGTGTTTAACTAATCCAGCAAGTGAGAGTGAGAGCTGGAATTCTGTGTATAACTAGTCCAGTAACCTCAACTCACGAAGATCAAGATGAAAGTCTACCCTGTTATTCACGTGCGTAACATGATCACTACAATACGATACGGCCTAAGTAAAGCCCAATTAACACACTGTACACACCAACAGTACAGACAGAAAGAACAAGACCACCAAAATCCTATTATAACCTGACCAACATGTCATGATATGGAGTGTGGACAACAAAGGAATGGAGTTTATCGGTCAACATGAGGTGGCATGGTACATTTCTATGCGAAATATATCACAGAGAGGATAAGAGAAAAATTACGAGTAGAACCATAAGAGTCACACAGATCTAACTTTCCTCGTAGTGATACTTATACTGAAGAGAACAAGAAAGAGTTATTTGATAATCTATAACATTTATAGTGTACAGTTAACGGAACAAATTATCTAATTTTTATGAAAGAATTGCAGGCAAGAATAGAGAAAATATTTCCATGGTTAAAAAAGAAAAGGTCGGGCAAATGACTTTTCTCAAAAGATCTAACTTATTTTAGATTTTAAAAATCTCGCAGTAATTTCAATCAGAAAAAAAAAGCATTAGTTGGAAAGAGATAAAGTCAAAATATACCTACAATAAAGATAATGCCGGGTATCTGCTACATTATTTAATTACATCACAAGATGTACGGGACATTTGAAAGAGGCATCAACTGCATCGTACAGAGACAAGTAAAGACAAGATGATGGCATGCGGGCAGTACAGAATTAGTAGTAAGAAAGAAGAAAGAACAAAAATAGCCAGAGATAAGGATCACAAGATATGATCATGTCCTTGGTGAAAGAGATTATAAAAAGCTCAGCAAAGAACTATTCTTCTTCTACTTCTGCTTCTTTCTATTTTTCTTCGATTTCCTTGGATATTTTTTTTCTCTTTTTTTAAATATTAAAACTTAAGAATCTAATACAAAAAGCCATATCTAAAGAAAAAAAGGAAATGTAAATCTAAACTAATATGGTACATACCACGTGTAAATGTGTCCAAAAAAGGAAATCTCAGAATGCCCACGTTTTAAACAAAAAGTCCACGTGAAGGATCACTCTTACATACTTACATATGTCCCGGTGTCGCCCTGTCCGTCTTCTTTGTTCGATGCACGTAGATCTTGTTCCTCGTCCATCACCAGACTTGCCGGTGATTGCAAGGCTTCTAACATTTCCTCCACAGTTGTCTCGTACCATGGAGCCGTGGTCGTCCTGGGTGTTTGTGTGATGCTCCACAAATTTTCTGCGTCGTCTTTGTGGTGCTGGTGCCTGTCCTCTAGAGCCCTCTTCTTGGGCTTTTCAGCTTAGGAAGACTTGCTGCCCTTCAATCTCTTATTTTCTCGTCGGACTACCATCGTTGTCTACTTGTTTCTGTTGTTTCTTCTCTGCCTCCTTCTTTGAGGCATCGTTAAGGTTTTGTTGTGTCTTCTCTGGAGCAGGCATTACAGGCTCCGTGCTGGGGGTTGTAACAGTCTCCTTGTTTTCCGTCGTGGCTGGTGGCAGTCCCTGTTCAGGTTCGGTGATGGGAGTTGTTACGCTCCCCTCTGTGTTCTCGTTCGTGACTGCTTTTGTCTGGTTGACTTTGTTTCGTTTCTTCTGTGGGTACCGGCTCACCCAGTGGGTATCCTCGCCACATATAGCACAGGGCGTTCGCCAGCCAGGCAGTGTGACTAGCAGTCGTAGAATTCTGCCTCCCATCTGGGCCAGTTTAAGGTGCACATGGTGTACTATTTATTTTTTTGGTGGGCAGAGAAAGGTCCACTTGTCTGCACCTCCAGATTTGTTTTGAAATACTTCCAGCTTCTCATCGCCGGTAATCTCTGAGATAATGTGACGTATTCCCTCCACTATGATGCCTGGAGGAAAGTAATGAAGAGTTCCTTTTGTCTTCTCTCCTTCCTGGTGGTCTACGTCTATAGTTAGTTTCGGGTTACTGCAGTGAAACCGGAACCCACGTAATCTGTTGAAATGCGCTATATGGTCCGAAGTGGTCAGGGTGGCGTACCATCGGTGTTTGTTTTGTAGGCTGTACAGGACAGCAACTCCGTTTGTCCCGATGCCTACTCGTCAAACAAAGCATTCCCATCACCAGCGGATACGTGGCTTTCCACGCGTCAGGTCCAGAGACATTGAGAACAAGAGTTCCCGGTTTGTGTAGTTCCCCGGTGGGATGAACCTTGATAGGTGAGCCATTGTTAAAGCGTTGCTACTTTCTGGATCATTCATTCATCTGCATGTCCCGCGTGGAACTTTGTCTCCCAAACAGCACTCCTGTAGGCCTCTCGGTTGTGAGCAGGATGGCCTGCTGCTGCTGCGTCCATCTGCAGATCGTCAACGATTTCTTGCAGCCATCTTCGTTTTGGTCTTCCTCTTATTCTTTGTCCCATTATGTATCCTTCCAAAATGGTCTTCTCTAAATTATCATGACGTTTAATGTGTCCAAAATATTTCAGTTTTCTCTCTTTAATCCTCATTACTAGCCAGCCTTCTTCAATATTAAGCTCTTGTAGTATAGATATATTTGTTCTTTTATGTGTCCATGATATTTGGAGAACTTCTGTAGCATTTACATTCAAAGGCATTTATGTGTTTCTCAGCTGTTTTGTTAAGTATCCAGGTCTCACATGCATATGTTGCGATGGGAAAGATGCATGCCCTTAAAATCTTATTTTTGTAGTTCTGTCTGCTCTTATCCACAGATTCTTTATTTGTTTTACTTTCTGAAGAGCAATAGATGTCCTCCTTTGAATTTCCCTCATTGTATCTCCATTATTAGTTAGTAGTGATCCAAGATATTCAAACTCTCCACTTCTTCCAATTTTTCCTCTTTGATATATATTTCAGTTGCCTTGTTTGTTTTGTCAGTTGTCATCAATTTAGTTTTCTTTGCATTAAGATAGAGGTTCTGCTCTTCGCTGTTCTTACGGACTGACATAATTAGTTTTTCCATTCCTTTTTGTGTTGTGGATAGTAACACTGTGTCATCAGCATATCTAATCTCTGGTATTTCATAACCTCCAATTGTTATGGCATCGTAATATTCTTTGTCTACATCTTCTCTAACATTCCTCATTATATTTTCAGTATACAAGTTAAATAAGTAGGGTGATAATATGCACCCCTGACGGACCCCTTGTTTTATGTCAAACCAAGTTGTTGTTTCACCATTTATTCTTACTGCTGCTTGTTGGTTTAGATACAACAGTGATGTTAATTGTATCAAATGTGTTGGTAATCCCATTTTTTCCATTATTTCCCAAAGTTTCTGGTGTTGTATACAATCAAATGCCTTTGAGTAGTCTATAAAGGATAAATATAGATTCACATTAAACTCTCAGCATTTCTCTATTATTAATCTTAGATTGAAAAATATGATCTCTTGATCCTCTTCCGTGCCTGAAACCAGCTTGGACCATACTGACTCTCTTCTTCTATTTTCTTACAAAGCCTACCCATTATGATTTTTAACAGAATTTTACTGGCATGACTAATCAAGGCAACAGTTCTGTAGTTTGTGCATAATTTCAGGTTACCCTTTTTTTTGGCAGTGGTATGAATACAGTTCTTTTCCATTCTTTTGGCCAAATACCTGAATGCCATATCTTTTTGCACAGTGCATGATAGATTGTTGCACATTCCTTTCCTCCTGCTTTAATAAATTCAGCTGTTATCTCATCATTCTGGATCCGAATGTTAATTATTGTGTCTAATGTTTCTGATTGGTTCGTTTTGGTAGGGTCAAAGTGCACCTTACCATGCGTATGTGCAGTGAATTCCAGAAATGTTCCGATTGGTCGTTGTACGACGAATTCAACTTTTTGGCTAAAACAAATGGAGATGTGTACACTGCGTTTGGAAAGTCAGCGACCCATACTGACATGCTAGCGTCGAGGTTGGCGAATCATAGCTGACATGCTAGCATCAGGGTTGGCGAATCATGGCTGACATGCTAGCATCAGGGTTTGCGAATCATAGCTGACATGCTAGCATCAGAGTTGGCGAATCATAGCTGACATGCTAGCATCAGAGTTGGCGAATCATAGCTGACATGCTAGCATCAGGGTTGGCGAATCATGGCTGACATGCTAGCATCAGGGTTGGTGAATCATAGCTGACATGCTAGCATCAGAGTTGGCGAATCATAGCTGACATGATAGCGCCAGGGCTGGCGAATCATAGCTGACATGATAGCGTCAGGGCTGGCGAATCATAGCTGACATGATAGCGTCAGGGCTGGCGAATCATAGCTGACATGCTAACGTCATGGTTGGCGAATCACAGTACTGTTGAGAACTTTTCTCACCCAGTGTCAGCTAGTTTCTTGTCCGCTGTGTGGAGTCTAACCTTGAATCATCATCATCAGGTGCCGTGCCGACGCTGACTGGCGTTGCCTATTATGCTTCTCCAGAGTACACGATCCTTCATGCAAGCCATTAGATCAGTTGATGATCTCCTATCACACCATCTCGTCAGACTGTCCAGTATCATTTCTCGTGGTCTTCCCCTGGCTCTTCTTCCATCTATTTTTCCTGTTGTATTTTCAATGTTATATTTTCTTCTCATAGTATGTCCTATGAAAGTACATTGTCTCTCTTATTTTTTTTTCCTACTTTTATACCTGGTTCTGTAATGATCTGAATATTCTCGCTGTACACAGAAGAAAGGTCTGGAGATAGTACACATCCTTGTAGTACTCCGTTTTATAGGTTGATATTTTCCAGTCCTCAGGTCTTTGCCGTCTATGTTTATATCTTTTAACATTTTAATAATCTCATCATGTTTCACCTTGTCAAATGCCGTGGTGTAATCAATGAAGCATAAGTAGAGATCTTTCTGTACGTCTAAAGCTCTTTCTGTTAGTGTTTGTACAGCATAAATGGTATTGTGTGTTCCCTTTCCTTCAACAAATCCAAACTGTTCATCTGCTATTTCCATTTTTATTTTTCCTTGCTCTTCTCATAATTCTCAGAAGTAGCTTTATGTGACATGAGAGGCTGATATTCCGGTGGTCATCACATTCCTTTGCACCTGGTTTCTTTGGTAGTGCTATAAACATGGATTTAAGCAGGTAACTGGGTATATAACCACTGTTGTAAATGTCATTCAGTAACTTGGTTACTATTTTTATTCCCATCTCCTCTAGTGCTTCTAATTCTTCTATTTTTATATTATCAGGCCCAGTATATTGCTTACTTGTTAAACATGTCATGAGTGCTTTAGTATTTTAAGTGCATGTGGTTAATTAAAATAAATCTAGGAATTATCTGGGTTCTATTTCTTGCTTTATTCTTAATGAGGGGTACACAGCTGTTCTCAGGGGGGAGGTGGGAGTTGTGTGTGTGTGTGTATGGGGTCCCTGCCCCTCAAGTGTGTGAAACATTTCTGAAGTTGAACAATGAACAAAGTTAGCAACTGACAGTGAGAATGAGTGAACAAATCCTGTTTTGTTTGTCATCTTTTTATTTTATTTTATCTTGTCTAAACAGCACAAGTCTTACATAGATTAAATAGAGTACAGAGACTACAACAGCATGTCACAAAGATATGTGGATACAGGACAATGCCATATAGATACTGAGGTTATCTTGTAGTACTAGTCTTTATAGTAATATTCATGTCACAAGCTTTCATTCATTTACACATAATAATGATTTTATGACTCGGGAGGGAGGAGAGAAAGGAAAGAGAGAAGAGAGAGGGAGAAGAGGAAGGCAGAAGAGAGAGAGAGGCGGGAGAATGGAATAAAAAGCTGAGGATTTTAGGAGTGAGTGATGTATTGAGAGGGTAAAAGTTTGTGGGTGGAGACTGATGCTGACAATAAGGAAATTCACAACAAAATTGATAGTTTTTTACAGTCACCATTTAGCAATTGAAAAATCAACTAATCCGGTCTAGAGTGCACTCCAAACATGACAAGACAACGGTAACAAATATGAAATGACAGCTTATAATATACATTACTGACAACGATGCTGCATACTGCTGCTATATATAATCACAAAGAGAAGTTTCACACAAAGCTGTCCGTCTGGGAACCAGAGTTGACTATGCCTATATTGGACAATTACAACCGTGACTGACACACTACATCTTATGGTTTGTATTCAGGAAGTACGGGGATCCAGGCATCCCTCAACACTTAAAAACAAGTTGCCTCAGTTTCAAATCAAAAAACCTTCCATCGAAGGCTCTAACGCTGACAAATAATGGAACACAATACAGCCACACATAACAAAAATTATTTATAACTTATAGAAAAACCCGTCAGTAATGGGATATCTGGCAGTTTTAATATATGTTACCACAAACATGACCATACAAAATTGTGAATAATGAAAGACATTAGCAAGGCAGTTTATACTACACTGTAACAAAACAAGTATGAAATGATACGAAATATCTCGGTCACTTGAAAATACAAACATTTCAAACACATCTTTATATACATTTTAGTGTAAAGTATACAAAATTCTCATGCAATGAACTCATCCCGGCTCAAAGAATCCAATCTTAACTCTTTCCGTGCCAGCGGTCGATTTTTAGACCCTTCCGGTATCCCTGTTGCGTGCCAACGATCGAAATTTCGATCATGGTTTATTTCAATAAAAGAACCGGTGTAACATTTAGACTGCACATATTTTGTCCACGTTTCCGGTGGCACTTTTCAAAATGGTGAAATAGTCCTTAGATACGAGCGATGCCGAGCGAGAAAAAGGAAGAGAAACATGGAAAATTTTCAATTTTTGATGATGTATATAGGGGTATGGACATGGCTTGTGACCACCCCACTGCTCTTGAATGTATCTCAAGTAGATCTAGACATATTTAGACGACTGGAGAAGTAGTTAGGAGGTTATTTCAGACATTAATTTAGCGAGAATGCAACACAGAATCAGAATATGAGATCGACAAGAAGATCTAGACATCTCAGATGGTAAGTAGTGCAGATCTAGACTTAGCCGATGGTGAGCTGGGCACAATCATTGTCTAAAGACATCACATTACTTCTTTTTTTCCTAAAAACTCTGCATTTATGAAATTTTCATACATTTAGTTATACTTTGAAACATAATAAGTACACGGAAGTACATGTAAATACTGTTTTCCATTCCATTTTACAACTATACCCCCTAAAATATCAAGACCTGCGCTTTTACTCCGGCACCCAACTGAACGTCTGCATTTCTTCCTGTGGCACAGGAAGAGTTAAATGCCTGTTATTTATCTGGTAACAGAACTGCCACATCTGTCCTTTCTTATTTCTGTCTACAGAAGGCTGCCCAAGTGGCACAGGAAAATAAAGTCATATGAACTGACTGGAAATTCCAGGGACCAGTGAAAACGGATAGCAAGACCACAAAAGTCTGACAACAGGAACATGAGTTAACAAAGGGAAGAATTACGTCAAAATGTTATGCTTTTGTATTCTGTTGCCATGCTAACTCTCACGTTAGTTATTTAAAAATACCCGCAAGCTACCAAAACACATTCCCTGTCAATTTTAGGCAACATATAAAGAATCACTTTCTGGCGCTTGGCATATCAATGGCTGCTATATCCTAGTTTGTGGAATCAGAGTTGAGAAACAAACTTGTAGTGAAAGTCGGACAGTAGAAAAAAAACGTGATGGTGAGTTGTACAAATTTGACAGCCTTGGTTCTATTACAAAACTTGAACGTTTCTTGGAAACCGAATGATCCCAAAATACAAGGACACAATGCTAGTTTCAGAACTATCACATCCATCAGTGACACGACTCCACGTAGTTTTATCATATCAGCACAGACAGGTTTGTTTTGTCACTTAAACACTGAATTGAAGGATAATTGTACAAACCATTGATAAATGAATACAACAATCGCAGAAAAGTTACAAGAAAAAAAAAAAAGCACAGTCTCTGACACATCCTGAATGCCGAGTACAAAAGTCAACGATATGACGATGACGTTGGAGTGGACATCTGCTTGACTGGTTTCAGAGCGTCAGCATTCCACGTTCTAAGATTGGCAAGAGCACGGTTGATCTTGTTGCACCATACGATCCGCTCCTCCTTAGAGTCGGCTGACATCTGGTGCCTACAGAAACACAAGAAACATTTGGTAAGGGAAAAGAATGGACCCTGAAGTCATGACCAAAAGACGCCTGGCCCACTTAAAGCATCAGAAGTTTAAAGGACTCAACACTTGGGTATGAATAATGGGGGGGATTACTCTCACTGATCATCTAAAGCAGTGGTTTCCAAATCTCAGGTTGCAAGAGGCCTGAGGTAGGGTCAGTGCAGTGGTTTCCAAATCTCAGGTTGCAAGAGGCCTGAGGTAAGGTCAGTGCAGTGGTTCCCAAATCTCAGGTTGCAAGAGGCCTGAGGTAGGGTCAGTGCAGTGGCTCCTACATCTCAGCTTGCAAGAGGCCTGAGGTAGGGTCAGTGCAGTGAATCCTAAATCTCAGGTTACAGGGGGTCAGAGAAGATCATATGAAAAAATATTAAGAAAGAAATAATGTTAAAAAAAAAAATTAAAATTTACAATATTTTTAGGGAATCCTACTACTTGATGTTTTCAAACTAAAAGATTTTAACTGCAACAATCACGTTCGCTGCATTTCACTGAAGTGTTTTTTAAACAGATTTTTTTTCCCCCCTCAATCTCAATATTTCACATCTTGAAAAAAATGTTGGAATATTTATGATGAGAGATAAAAGAAAAGCCAGTCATTTGCATGTCCCTTGCAGCACTTTGCCTCCCTAACAGCTCTCCTGTAGGCCTCTCAGTTGTAAGCAAGATGCTCTGCTGCTGATGCATCCATTTGCAGATTATCAACGATGTCTTGCAGTTATCTTCGCCTTGGTCTTCCTCTCTTTCTTTTTCATATTATGTACCCTTCCAAGATGGTCTTCTCTAGATTATCATGACGTTTAACGTGTCCAAAATATTTAAGTTTTCTCTCTTTAATCATCTTTACTAGCCAGCCTTCTTCAATATTAAGTTCTTGTAGTATGGATATATTTGTTCTTTTTTGTGTCCATGATATTTGAAGAACTCTTCTGTAGCATTTACATTCAAAGTCATTTATGTGTTTCTCAGCTGTTTTGTTAAGTGTCCAGGTCTCACATCCATATGTTGTGATGGGAAAGATGCATGCCCTTAAAAATCTTATTTTTGTAGTTCTGTCTGTTCCTCTCAACAGCCTATTTAGTTGTTTTACTTTCTGAAGAGCGACAGATGTCCTCCTTTTAATTTCCCTCATTGTATCTCCATTATTAGTTAGTAGTGATCCAATATAATCAAAGCTCTCCACCTGTTCCCATTTTTCCTGATTGATACATACTTCAGCTGCCTTGTTTGTTTTGTCAGTTGTTATCAATTTAGTTTAAAGAAATGATGACTGTGGTAAAACTAGTTCTAGAAATAATGCTAGGATGAAGTGTATAGTTCAGTTTTACCAAAAACACAGGCATGCGAAGAAAGTGAGCAGGCAGTCTTGTGCCCATTTTGCTAATAAGGACACACACACACACACAAACCCCATAAATTTAATTTTTCCTGTTCTTATCTGTTGTGCTGTTTTTGTCTGTGCTCCTTGAAAAAAGCCTTTAGCTGAAATACGTTGTATGTTCTTCATTTATATGTGCACATCTTTTCTTGCCACTTTCATTCACTCTCAACATTTTTTTGTGTAAAACTGAAGCACACAACTCAGACTACTTTGACTATTTATAATGTGACATTATGCATTTTTGCATGTGTGATAAGTGACAAAGTTACACAGCACACTTTGGGAAACACAAATTTACATGGCATGAGCAGATTTAGTTGTTTATGAAGCAGGCAGGGAGATGTTCATGGGAGCTAGAGAGAGAAGCAGCTCTCACTCAGAGCTGTCTCTCTACATTCTTGTTCCTTTTTAGTGTCTGAGCAAGTTTGGCCATGCTAAATTTTCTGCAGCCCCACGGGTTTTCTTTCAGCTCCTCTTTCTTGGGCCAGATCTGTGCTCGGAGGATTTCTACCAATATTTGATCTGAATACCTGGTTGCAGTAAGTAGAAAGTGTATCAATCCTAGTAGACCCCGTCAATCTGTGGTTCAGGCCAGAAATTCTCTTTATTAAACTAAGAGAAGAAATCTTAAAATCTAACCTGACTAAAGTGGTAGAGTTGTGGGTCCTGCTGATTAGCGTATCATGCTCTCCCTTAAGCAGCTGCCTCACAGTTGTCATCTCGAATGTGTTTGGACGGGCACATACGTCTCTCGGAACAAGACCAACCTTCTCGGTGATGCAGCGTTTGAGGTCAATAAAGGTCATGGGGTCCTGTCAGAAACAAAAGAAAATACACGCAGACTGGGATGGGCAAGTCTAAATGAAGACGGTCAGAGATAGTTACAAGGCAATGCAAGCTTTGTCTTCAGCAGTTCTAAAGACTTTGCACACAAGCAGGGGGTGGCAGGCCTCACTGCCGACTGTAAACTAAAGGCTCTTGGCTGATAGTTCAACAGTAAATAACCTGGCAAATCTTTTACAGATGTTCAGCTCTAAATGAATAATGCAGAAGCATATTTTCTGAACTTGTTATTCTTATTGATGCATTTTTTTTGTTTTTGTTCTTCAATCATTTTTGAACATGGCTTGATCAATCCTTAAAGAATGAGCAATTAACTGTGGACATTCTGTCTAGTGTTTCTGTTTTTTCCTTTTTAAAATACCTGTCTCTCCTGTGTGTCACTTCCTTCTTGTAACATGTGTCTTTACTTGGTAAGTCTGGTAGTAAAGTCCGCCCAAGTAATGGAAGTGGATCATATACAGCATAAGTTATATTTTGTTGTTAGTTGACAGTTGTAAATTGTGAGATACCCTGGAAGCAGTTTTATTTGTAGCCTGCTTTGGGAGCAGTATTTAAGAAGAAAAATAGTCAACTATTTTCTCTTCATTATCGCTGTTTACAATTTGGGTCTGGTAGTTTTTTTTAATATTTTGTTGTTTATTTCTGACTGGGCATGGTATGTTCAAGTGTGAAAACACTGGCCCGGTTCTGCCTGCTCAAACTGTGTAGCTTGTCAAGTGAGCTTCTTTGCTTACAGTGTGGCACAGGAAATATGCGGTGTCCCCTTTTGTCCACTAGTTCAGACATTTTTCTTTGCTGAAGCTTAGCTGGAAAATTCTTGACTGCATGATCTGGCAGAGACAACTATGTGATAGGATACTTCCTTGAGGAACTGCATCCCTTTTGAGGAGGCCGTTTGCCTTCTTGTCACCCAAGGACTTCTCAGTAACTAAGTTGTCCAGCACAACAGATAGTCTAAGCCGTTCTCATGACACTGGGCACATAGTCTCTGAACTGTGTCTGTTAGAAAGTCTCTTGCCACGTGGAAAGATCTATCTAGTCAATATACAGACATTCATCTTGCATGCAAAAGACAAATAAATCAAATGATATTATGGAGCACTTGTGAAGGGGACGAACCATCTTTGGTCAGCCAGGGGTTCTGCCTCTACACTCTGTGTATATTAAAACTAATCAGATGATAGAAAATCTGTTACACCTGAATGAAAGAAAAAAAGGTTGTAACAGGATTACCTTTCGAGTTTCATCATCAGGATACTTCCAGACGCAGACCTTGTTCCCAGTTAGGACGCACCAGCGACGATGCCAGGCTCCAAACCCACTGACATCATCAAACATTGTCTGAAACATGAGAACTCAGTGTTGAAGTTTTATGATGTGGGATGAACTAAATATAAAAAGCTAGTTGTAATTAGTTAAAAAAATGATGGGTGAAGAAATAAAAAAGATTGATTCTACTTAAAACCATTCAAGCATTATCAAAGTATACAATTTCTTTTATCAGAATCTTTTTTCATAAACACTCATTCACATCCTAATAATTTTCATTTAGATCCTTGATGCTGCAAAACATTGGTCATGAATGAAAACACAGTAAATCATCTAAATCTGACATCTTCCGTTTATTGTCCACTCTTTGCGTAACGATCTCTAAGGATCTGCTGGTACACCATTATCGTGGCCAAACGCTGCTCCTCAATGCTGACTGACCAAATTAGTTAAAAAGTGAAAACTATGTCTTAAAACTGCACATATTTTACTGGAGCCACACATTAAATCTTACATTCTTCTGTGAAGTTTAAGTAAAAGATGTGCCCATAGGACATTACAAGGAAGAAACAGCCCTGCCTTTGCATATGGTTTGTCAGACCTTACACCAGAGTAAATACACTCATAGGACATTACAAGGAAAAACATAGTCCTGCCTGTATATGGTTTGTCAGACCTTACACCAGAGTAAATACACTCATAGGACATTACAAGGAAAAACATAGTCCTGCCTGTATATGGTTTGTCAGACCTTACACCAGAGTAAATACACTCATAGGACATTACAAGGAAAAACATAGTCCTGCCTGTATATGGTTTGTCAGACCTTACACCAGAGTAAACACACTCATAGGAATAACGAACGCTCTCCAACACCGAACACTATTACCATTCTAATAATTTCGTTCACTTACTAGAAATCCTCTCTCTTCCACATGTGCCTCCATCGAACACTTAAGTCTCATAAAAATCTGGCCATACAGTGGTGACAGGTATGGAAGCTAAATAAAAAATAAAGTAAGATTATGTTATACAGACTGAATAATAAAAGCCAGTCACAAGACAAAAATATACAAAGGAAAAACATACTATACAGTACACATTACATTTTGTTACATAATCTTCAATCTGGACACTTGGCAGGTGAAGACTAAGAACACAGAGGAATGGACACCAGTCTTGTCTGCAGCAATGTCTGAGAAAGCTAAATGAATGAATGATTCTTCATATGCATTTGTTTTGAGCTGAAAACTGTCTATGATGGTAGTAACTGGTTTCTTATTTTCTGCCTGCCTCGAGTCACAACGCCAACATGTTATAGATGTCCCATCATGCTCTGCAGGCGGGCAGGTGAACATGAGGTTTTTTTTTTCTACCTCACTTGGGGTTTCTGAGAGTCGTGTGTCTAGGAGGTTTTGTCATAGCGACCTGTGTGAGCTGTCTGCAGGCTCTTCCTGGAGGTGCTGGTGTCCTCATGGCAGCATTACCACATTCTTGACTGGACACAGCCATTTAAACACTTAAGAGACAAGAGCAAGACAGTGTCTTCATCCAACTGCTGATCAAAACTTTTCTAGTTAAAAATCTTATGAGATATTTCTTTGTGATGTAGGACAAATCTGCTTGTTTAGACGCAGACTTACCCTATCCAGATGGAAGGAGTTCTTGTCCAGACATTTCATGGTCAGTTGTAACGAACTGACTTGACTGAAACTAGTGGTTCTAACAGCTGTTGGACCACCAGGACTTTCCACTGTTGTTATCAGAAAAACATGAGGAGGAAAAAAAAAAGCATGAAATATCATGATGATGATGAGACTAGACATTACAATAATTAAAACATCAGAGAAAATCAATGAAACACATACACAGAGATCATAGAGTCCTTCCCTGGTTAAGAAAAATCTTGAAAAAAATGCTAGATAGAAATATGAACTTCCTGACATTATGTAAGTTAACTCTTAGAGTTCCCCTGTACAGTTCACCAGCTGCTGGTACTGAAACTCTGAATGCAAAAGGTGATGGATGCTTCAGTGATAGTGACTAAAGAGATGTTGCAGGACATGACGAGAAACTGAGCACCACTCAGACATTCTATGGGCACATGTTGATTTGCATGAATAACATTTTTAGAAAACTTTTCAAGTTCAGGTGAAATTTGCACACACACACACACAAAAAAACCCGCCTGAACCTAGAATATTTTTGTGTAAAGTATGTTTGAAATTAGGGGAAGACTTTATGCTCACCCTGTATACATTCATAAACGTTGTTGCAATACACATATTAAAATGACAGAAAACTATCAGGAACTACTGAGTCTTAGCTATGTGAGAAATCAGAAAAACTACACCCACTGTATGACCCAATATTAGTACACAGAGTCAGGAACTAGACATGTTCGAAAATATTGCAAGATGCGGGCCAAATTACCAGGGAATATCAGCAAACATGAAATTACACACAGGATGCCAGCATGAACTAAAGCAATACAGGATACCTGCAACCACAATTCTAGCCACGTATATACAGATGGTCATCACCACATAAGAGATGTACAAATGACTGTCTGTCATATTTATGTCTTTATCATCTTTTATCATTTCCTCCACAACACTTTACATACTTTTATTTCAGTTTTAACATTAGGATCTGATCATTGCATAAAAACCATTTCCTATATACCAGTTTTAACATTAGGATCTGATCATTGCATAAAAACCATTTCTTATATGCCATTTTTTTTTTTGGCAAAGTAATAGTAAGAGCAATGACGTAGTGGATACTTTACTTTAAGGCTCTTAGTGGCTGTTATATTTCCCTTCCACTGCTAGCAAACAGCAACGGCTGCAGCTAAAATGACAGTTTTTCCATTGGTTACAGCCATAGCATGTTTATTTACCTTACATGGCTTGTATGTGGATGTTAAATTCTATTACAAATTAACTTGTGACACATAGTATGAAATGGCTCTGATTTGAATGAGTTAACTCTTTATGCAACAGTATGAAAAGGTTCTTATTTGAATGAGGTAACTTCATGCAACAGTATGAAATGGCTATTATTTGAATGAGTTAACTCTTAATGCAATAGTATGAAATGGGTTAAGCTATTCATATGAAGAGTCAAAGAATAAACTTACAGGTTAAGGCATAACCTTTTCCCTTCTTGGGGGTCTTCTTGCTTTTCTTTGAGTTCACTTCTTTAGACACACTCTGAAACAAGTTTCATTTGAAACAGAAAGCCATTAACATGCAGTAAATACATCAGAAACAAATCTCAGTGACAGTATTACTTCCCTTGACTGAAGCAGTGAAGTTTTGCGATGAGTTTTTGGCCAGTAACTGGTAGAAATGTACCACTTATGAAGGAGTTTGAGAGCATAAAAACTGAGGTATCAGATTTCATATACTGACCTCCACAGCCTCAACAATGGCAATCAAATCTTTCTTAATATATTAAATGCTTTTTCTCTTATAAATTGCCTCTCCAGGTCTGGCAAACCTGGTGACATGTCCAGCATAAAATGATGAGAACTGACCAGGTCCTTTGCTCCATGACACCAGGTCTCTTGTTGGACTTTATGCCCTTGGTGTCACAGTTTTTACAGAAAGCCAGTCTTTAGACTGCCCTCAGTTTAAACCAAAGGACTTACATGTGAACCAGTTTATAAATTAACTGACACTGACACTTATAAGTAAATGTGATGTATGAGTGATACAGATGTTTATAAAGCTGACATTCATTCACAGCCGTGACAGTATGTGTTGGTGATGTTTTCAACCAATCTGACCCCAACCTACTGAGATGTTTTTCTCTTCGCCTCTCTTTGTTCCCCTTGAGTTTTCCAATGATCACCCTTGTTCTCTAACTTCTGCCATATCATGACATTCCCATGAAAATTTCAACTATTTTATTTAAGAAAAAAAGCTTACTGTATTATTAAATGTGTTAAGCTACAGAGTCGCCTCCAGCAGAGGTTCCCAACCTTTTCACATCCAAGGACCACTTTTCCAACTACATACAGGTTACAACTGTCAATAAATGACAATTAATACTAAACCAGTAACGCAGCTGTGAACCACCTGATACTGTGTTGAAGACTAATCACCAACAGAGTCCATGGGTGAATAGTAATTATGACAGAAAAGCCACTTGAGTGAGGGGGAGAGAGAGCCCTTACCAAACTTGTCCTAGCTCCCAACATCTTCCTCTCCCAGTACCTTCTAAAACATTTTTCATCCAGTTCTGATTCCCCCTTTGCCCCTTCCTCCCCTCAAATCACCCCACTTCTTACTTTAAGAACCACTGCTATAAACAAAGCTACAATGAGAACTTACAGACTAAGTTACAGCAACAACCTACCATGCTGTAAATGTCCAGAGTAAGATTAAAGTTTCCAGTAATCCCGTTGATCTTAATCAGATTGGGGAAGTCAAGACTGCCTCTCATCATGGGATCATGGGTAGACAGCATTTCCGTACAGATAAGCTGGGCACCATTTCTGATCAGCAGAATGAAGTAGTGTGTTGTGTTGTCTACAGACAGACAGACCACAAATTACATCAGTTACACATGTCTTCTTGTTAACATAATGTCTACAAACAGACACCACAAATTACATTAGTTATACATGCCTACTTGTTAACATGTCTAAAAATAGACCACAAATTACACCAGTTACACATGTGTACTTGTTAACATATCTCTTCTTCTTCGTTCACATTGTCTGTCTATATCTGCATTCCTGTCTCTTGGACAAATTTCACTGTTTTTTGTAACTCATGTATGGAACCGTAGAGCTTATCTTCTTTAGTGGTTTCACTGAGCCAGTAATTATTTCTCAGTGTCTCATAGTTGGTGCAGGTTTGCAGGATATGTTCCACAGTTTGGGGCACCTGTACATAGATTAGTAGCACCAACCTTAAACTTTGTATACATATGACTTCGGAGTCAGCTGTGTCCCGTTCGGAGACGGAAGATGGTGACTTGTTCCTTTCTGTTTAGCATGTGATAGTCATCATGTGGTGGTGTTTGTGGCTTCTTGTAGGTTTATATCATGCTTTTCTTCTGATTATAGGTGATTGGTATGTCTGGTTGCTCCATTTCAGTGCCCTCTTTGGCCAGCTTTCTCACTGCCTGGTATGCCACAGTGGGAGGGAATCCACTGCAAAGTGACTCCATGTTGTAAGCCAATTTTTGACAAGGCATCCTTAAGGTCTGGTAGTTTGTTGCACTGAAGAGCTTCCAGTACTGATCTTGCATCTGTGAGAATTACTACGGGACATGTATCAATTCTGGAGTCTGATAGTTTTTCAATTGCAGCAATAATTGCCCTAACTTCTGCATCCTAGTTGTTGCAGTATTTTCCAGTGGGTATGGAAATCTTGTCAGTGGTGTTGTTTGGATACTCAATATGTGGTTAACATATCTCAAATTTTAGAACAGCCTGTAATATTCTGGGAATCATCATCAATCCTCTGTACTCTCAATGGAACATAAAGCATCCCATCTTGGACAAGTCAGGATACTTCAAACCACGTCTTCCCCACTTCCTTTAGTTCTTACTGTATTGTGCGTCTACGTTCTTCAATCTTTTTCCTTGAGGTGTCCAAGTCAAGATGGTTTAGGGGTGTTTTTTCTGGTTGCAGTATGTGCCCCGGCCATATCCACCTTTGGTCTTTGACCTCTTTAGTAATCCTCTCAATGCCCATTTGTTTGCCTAATCTAGGAAAGATTAGCTAAATTCTTCATGGCACCATAAGAACATTCTGAGCACAGCTCAGGAATATTCACTACCACCATCATCATGTGGTACCTTTTTTTTTCCCCACACAGCATTGATCCTGGATAGCTAATTGTCTTTTGTTTCCAGAACGCCTGATTCAGTGAGCATGGTGTTGATAGTATTATAGATATCCAGTACCTATCATCTCTTCAGCTGCCCTTTCCATTGCTTCTTATCTTTTCAATGACACTATATCTTCTTCTTCTTCTTCGTTCGCACTGTCTGTCTATATCTGCAGTCCTGTCTCTTGGATAAATTTCACTGTTTTTTGTAATTCATGTATGGAACCATAGAGCTTATCTTCTTTAGTGGTTTCACTGGGCCAGTAATTATTTCTCAGTGACTCGTAGTTGATGCAGTTCTGGAGGATATGTTCCACAGTTTGGGGCACCTGGGCACATGTACACAGATTAGTAGTACCAACCTTAAACTTTGTATACATATGACTTCGGAGTCGGCTGTGTCCTGTTCGGAGACGGAAGATGGTGACTTGTTCCTTTCTGTTTAGCATGTGATAGTCATCATGTGGTGGTGTTTGTGGCTTCCTGTAGGTTTTTATCATGCTTTTCTTCTGATTATAGGTGATTGGTATGTCTGGTTGCTCCATTTCAGTGCCCTCTTTGGCCAGTTGGTCAGCTTTCTCATTGCCTGGTATCCCACAGTGGGAGGGAATCCATTGCAAAGTGACTCCATGTTGTAAGCCCATTTTTGACAAGGCATCCTTAAGGTCTGGTAGTTTGTTGCACTGAAGAGCCTCCAGTACTGATCTTGCATCTGTGAGAATTACTACAGGACATGTATCAATTCTGGAGTCTGATAGTTTTTCAACTGCAGCAATAATTGCCATAACTTCTGCATCAAAGTTGTTGCAGTATTTACCAGTGGGTATGGAAATCTTGTCAATGGTGTTGTTTGGATATTCAATATATGCTCCTGCCCCTCCATTCTTTATGGCATTATGTGCAGATCCATCTGTATACACACGTATCCAGGTGTCACATGGATATTTGTCATCTAGAACACTAAGTGTGGCTGTTGATCTTACAAGACTGCTCTGCATCTCACCATTCTGCACACCTTTCACTTCAGTCTGAATAGATATTTGTGTATAATCTGCTTCTTTCCATGGTGTATGCTCTGGTACAGATGATAATGGAGCGACTACAGTTGGAAGGTCAGGTATCAGCTTACGCATACGCTTGGCCTGATGAATGAAGCTGCTTCTTTTAAGCCGTCCTAATGCCAAGTTATTGAATCTCTCCTTCAGGGGATGGCTTACAGAGCTAAGGAATTTTTCTCCCATGGTCATGACCTTTGTGTCTCTACGTTCCTTTAGCGCTTGAACACCAACTATTTTCTGCATTTCTACTATTGGTGTGGACCTCATGGCACCTGTGATAATCCGTAGTGACTGATTTTGAACCTTGTCTAGATTATGCAGCGTAGTGTCTGATGCTGTGCACCAAGATGTTGAGCCATATTCTAAATGTGGTAGAATACTTTGCTGATATACATTCTTGAGGATTCTTTCACTAGCTCCCCATGTGGTTCCACTCAATTTTCTTAATATGGCTAGTTTTCTTCTGGCTTTTGCTTCTGCACTGTTGATGTGTTGCTTCCACGTCAGTTTTGAGTCAAGAGTCACTCCTAAGTAAGTGGGTTGGTTGTCCATCCTTAAGGGTATTTCATTTACAAAGATCTTACCTGCTTTCTGTTTAGATGAGAGGGTGAACAGAGTGGTACTTGATTTCTCTGTGTTTATACTTACACACCATTTGTTTGTCCATGATGTCAAGATGTCTGCTGCTCTTTGGAGTCTCTGTGTAGCAACTGTCGCATATTCATCTGTACACCACATGACCAGATCATCTGCATACAGTGCCGCTTTGATTCCATAGGGAAGTTCCTTGACCAGGTCATTAATGAATACAAGGAATAGTGTAGGCGAAAGGACTCCTCCTTGTGGTACACCGTGTCGCAGAAGTACTTTCTGGCTGTTGTGTCCATCCATTACTACTCTAGCTCTTCTATTGTGTAAATAGGACTTTATCCAGTTGTACAGTCTTCCATTCACATTGCAGTTTCTTAGTTTCCACAGCAGACCTTTTTTCCATACTTTATCAAAGGCTTTCTTCAGGTCTATCCACGCTGCTAGTACAAGGTTTTTCTCTTGAAATGCATCCTCAATCTCTTGAGAGAGATAGGTCACTTGATCTTCCGTACTGTAGTACTGCCTAAATCCTGCTTGTTGTGGAACGAGAAGGTTTTCACTTTCTAGGTACCATTTTAGCCTCAGGTCAATGATGCGTTCCATCGTTTTGCATAGGCAGCTAGTGAGACTGATTGGCCTGTAGCTGGAGGCAGTATCACTGTTTTTCCCTGGTTTTAGCAGTGGTACCATGCTTGCTTCCTTCCAGATTTGAGGTAACTTACCTGTGCTCCAGCACATATTGAAAATATCCAACAGCTTTCCCATTGCTGCCATTCCCAGGTTCTTGATCATTTCATTGGACACTCCATCTGGTCCTGGTGATTTCCTTGGTTTCAGTTTACTAACTGCTAGGTCTAACTCACTGCGTGTGATTGGTGCATCCATGACCTCCACTTTTCTGACTTGTTCCTCCTCTTTCTGTGGCTCGATGCGCACTGTACGCTCCTTCTCTGGATGGATATCAATGTTGCAGTCCTGTGCAAACATGCGAGCAAAGTGATCTGCTACCTGCTTACCTGTAAGAGTTTTCCCATCCTCTATTAGAGTAACCTTTGTACTTCTTCCAGTACTCTCATCATTTAACTGTTTGATTAGTTTCCACAGTTTCCTTCCATCCTTTTCAAAGTTTAGGGACTCTGTTTTCTCTCTCCAACTTTCCCGTCTGGCTTGCAGCTTTGCTTTCTGAAATTTGGCCTTAGAATGTTGGTAATTATTGTGGTGTTCTTGGCATGGTCTATTTTCTGCTTGCTTTCGAGCTGCTTCCACGTCATCATGGAGTTTTCCCAGTTCACTAGACCAGTATGGTTTATAGTCCCTGCGAGCTCCTCTGGGAATGGTTTCACGAGCGGCCTGAAGGATACAAGCATTGAATTCCTTCACTATGCTGTTAATATCCTTACCTTCTATGGAAATGACACTATATAAAAAAAGACAAAGAAAAAAAGGACAGTGTGCTGATAAAAGAAGATAACAGTACCATGTGAAGTTCCTATCTTGGTAACAAAGTCCTTCTTGAGGGGGAGCCTAATGTCACTGATGGTGAGAGACCCACGAGGTCCTGGACCATCATCTGACAGGCGTCCAGTTTCCTTCAGCCTCTGGATCTCAGTCATGTAGCCCTGCCTCTTCTGACCTGTTGGAAAGTTATACCATGTGCTGAGGTAGGTATGCTGCCAATAAGAAATCAACACCAATAACGACTATGCTACGTCACTACTTGGAACTTCTTGATACAGGAATTTTTTTTTCTCTAGTTTCTCTCCTGCATGTTTGATCCTTTATTGTTCTTAAAAGTGTTTTCATATTGCTGGCCATAGTGTTAGTGTTCAAAAATAAACACTATACAGCCTTGTTTTGGCTCTTAGAGATTGAAAATTTTCACTACCATGTAAGCTATATACAGACACTACACAATTTTCCTATAAAAATATGGCAAGTGAGTTTATTATGAAATTGCTTGTTTTCTTGAGATTTTTTTGTTTGGCAGCCGTACATATTTTTTAAGAAACTGCATTTTACAATCTTGCTCAAGCTCACTACCCTTTTACAGGCAGTTGTTAATGAGTTCTGTTCTTAAGTCTATAGGTCCAATTTCAATTTTAAATTAGAAAAGTTAGAAATAGTTCATACTTAAGACCAGATGAATAATTTGTCTTAGAATACAGTACAGTTAGCTATGCATAAGAACATTAATGAAACAATGGAACCACGGTGTTTACACAGTGTTTTGCAGCACCCGTTCAAACCATCGCACGTAACTCAGATTTTTAATACAACAGAGTTAATGGGTGCTCTTCTTAAGTATGGGTTGCAAGTTGGACATTCACACCACAGCAACTGCGTGTATACAGAACTAGCTTTTTTTTTTTTTATGTGAATGTAACCTTCCCTTAATATACTGACAAGCATTCTCTGCCGTGTCTTCCTATATATACTGAAGTTTTCCGCTGTATTCCTGAGGCTAGACTTCAGATCTCACCATGCTGAAGAAACAATGAGAGGACAGGGGAACTTTCATTTTCTGCTTGCTGTTAGTAGAAGATGTAGATGTTTTTTCTATAGTACTAGCATGAATATGCACTGTGAAAGTATCACATGCTGTGATGAAGGTTACTGAATTGAGTTAGGATGAATTTTTTCAGCAGTCAGTACAAATGTACCACATGTGAATGAAATTTTCAGGCAATTATAAAAAGCAGTTCTGTATCAGTTCTTGTTTGAAAATATTTTATACTTCTTTCTTTCTTCTGCTCAAAATGTTCACTGTACCTTTTCATGCTCTCTCTCTCTCTCACACACATACACCCCCCCCTTTTGTTTCCATATTTTCATATTTTGTTATGTTTCTGTCATATTTTATATCTCGGATCCTACATACATTGTGTGATCTCTCCTATTTCTGTTTGAGACTTGTTTTTGAAAAAAAAAAACTAAATAAATAACTGTTGTATTTCATGCCACACCCATAATTATTTCTGCATTATTTGTGTCATATTATTATTATTGTTCAGTTTTTCGTCTATATCTTTTCTTTTTGCCCATATTTACTCTTGATTCTACCCAGTTCTTTTTCATGGTACTTAAATTTGTTATCCTTCATTTATTGTGAATGAAACCTGAGAAGGTAAAAACGCACCCTATTTTTAAGGAGTCAGACAACAGAAAAATAGTAGAGCCAAAAGCAAGTATGGTACCTAGTAAGATGTGAATGCTAAGAAGAGAAAGGATGAGTTACCACGTTCCTGACAAGAGTATTATATATTATAGCTGGCAGATTTTAGAAGTTTTAAACACACCAGCAGAACAACGGTTGATTACACTTACACCAGCAGAACAACGGTTGATCACACTTACACCAGCAGAACAACGGTTGATCACACTTACACCAGCAGAACAACGGTTGATCACACTTACACCAGCAGAACAACGGTTGATCACACTTACACCAGCAGAACAACGGTTGATCACACTTACACCAGCAGAACAACGGTTGATCACACTTAC
Source organism: Achatina immaculata (assembly GCA_009760885.1). Lineage (NCBI taxonomy): Eukaryota > Metazoa > Mollusca > Gastropoda > Stylommatophora > Achatinidae > Lissachatina > Lissachatina immaculata. The sequence goes on along the minus strand of CM019709.1, from coordinate 24,955,156 downwards.
ACCAGCAGAACAACAGTTGATCACACTTACACCAGCAGAACAACAGCTGATCACACTTACACCAGCAGAACAACAGTTGATCACACTTACAAGCAATAAGGAGGAGTCTGTTGCACTCCACTTGTTCCGTGGAACCAGCAAAGTATGAGTTGCCCATACAACACTTGTTCAGGGCGTTGCTGGTCTGCATGATGACACTCTGCTCATGCTGAACAAGCTCCTGTAGCTCCTGCAACAAGGAACATGCCACATGATGATAGTCTCAGCAGTAACACTTCAAAGTGTCCCAAAAGCTGGCCCAATAAAACAAATTCTGCCCTCGAAGGACTGGTCACATGACTTGATTTTACCGCCCATTTTGTCACAAGCTGAATACGACATGATACAACACTCGCAAGCATCAACAGATGTGACAAAAATTCTAACTTTTGCGGGAAACCTGTTTTGTCCTCAACAACAACTGAATAACAATTTCTGAGTGTCCGGTCATATCTAAATGTTTAATTTTCTCAGTAGCTGAATATAAAATTTGAGTATATTCATGTAAACAGGACACCATACTATAAGTGTGAACACACAACAGGTACTATAAATCGGGTTGTGTCTATATTGCTGAGGGAATATATTTCGCTATATGCTTCATTTCATTAAAAACCCGGTGTAACATTTAGATTGTAAACATTTAGTGCGCATGCCCCATGACCCTGTTCATCATGGCCGAACAGTGCCTAGTAACGAGGGAGAAAATCAAAGTGATCGTCATGAATTTTCAATTTTTGGTGATGTAGATAGGGATATGGATATAACCCGTGACCAGACCACTATTCCTGAATGTATCCCAAGTAGATCTAGACATATTAGATGACTGGAGAAGTAGTTAGAATGTTATTTCAGACATTATTTTAGGGAGAAAGGCACATACAATCACAAGACAAGATCGACAGGTAGTTCTAGGCATCTCAGATGGTATGTACTGTACATCTAGACCTAGCCGATGGTAAGTAGGACATAATTATTGTCTAAAAACATCACTTTACTTCTTTTTTCCTAAAAAACTCTGCATTTATGAAATCTTCATACATCTGTATATTTTTTTAAAACATAATAAGTACACTTAACATGGAAATAGTGTATTTCATTCACTTTTCCAACTACACCTCCCGATACATATCAAGACCTGCGCTTTTACTCCAGCACCAAACGGAGCGTCCGTGTTTCTTACTGCGGCATGGAAACAGTTAAGAATTCTCAAAGCTTTCGACGGTCTGCAGCCAGCCTTTATACAGTGGTGTTGCAATGACATTCATCTCCACATCTGCATTTCCTCACCAGGTTGTCTTCTTTCAGCCTCTTTCTCTTTCCTTCAGGTCGCCATCAAATATGTCTCAAGAGCAGTGTTGGAGTCTTTCCATATCCAGTGCTTTTTACTGTCTTTTCCTGTCTGCCGATGTAATAAAAGACAAGACCCTTGAAACACCACTAATAGCAATAAGCAGTATCTAACATCAAATAAGAGCAATATTACATTATTGGATAAAAGGGATGGCAACTGCAGTAAAACTGGTTTAAATAATAAAGTTAGACAGAGGTGTATGGTGTAGTTTTACAAAGTGGCAGAGGGAGTGAGTAAAGTGAGAAAAAACGAATAGAAAGTATGAGAATGTATAAATGAAAAACATACAACATCCGATATTTCAGGCCATATTAAGATAAGTTCTTTGTCTAGTAATTTGTTTTTGTCTTGTGCATGTAGTCCTCAAAAAAGGCTCACGCCGAAATATGGATGTTGTATGTTTTTCATTTATACTTTCTAATCGTTTTTTTCTCACTTACTCACTCCCTCTGCCACTTTGTAAAACTACACCATACACCTCTGTCTAACTTTATTACATTATCGGAACAGACAAATAAAAAACAAATTACTCTGATGTGGTCCAGGACAGCCCGTTTGTCATCTCGTTGTGGTTGCTGCACTGTTGGCATAACAATATCTTCCTCCTCAACATAAGAGTCTGCATATCTGCTCTTACGTATGATAGGCTCCATTGTGTGCTGATTGATGGTCCTAGAGGAGTTGAAAGAATAATGGAAGCTGCTTATTTTATAAAGAAGAAGGGGAAAAATGCTCAGACACAGATACTGAAACTGGTCGGAGGAGATGAAGCAGACTAGTCTCACGCTGAATGATGTGGGTTCATGACCACTGCAAGTGTTACCTAGCAAAACCCAGCTGTACAAATTGGGTGCCTGACACTAATGCTGGGGAACAGTCTCTGAAAGACAGAAAATTGAGTGCATGGCAAGACACGCCTCACTGTGGGTAAACAAATATGACCAAAAAAATACAGGAACACAAACATTATTTTTAACCCAGCGGAGCCAGTCCTTGTTACACTGTAGTACAATGTCATAAGAACTTGCATCTTCTCAAGAACACAATAACGAGAATCATGTACAGGAACAAAGACAAACTGGCAGGTTAAGAGAAGATAATTACAGTCAAGATGGCATGATCATCATCATCATCATCAGGTGCCGTGCCGACTGGCGTTGGCTATTATGTTTCTCCAGAGTGCCCGATCCTTCATGCAGGCCATCAGTTCAGTTGGTGATCTCCTCTCACACCATCCCGTCAGACTGTCCAGTATCATTTCTCTTGGTCTTCCTCTTGATCTTCTTCCTTCTATTTTTCCTGTTATAATATTTTCAATGCCCCCTCTTCTCATTGCATGTCCTATGAAAGTACATTGTCTCTCTCTTATCTTTCTGACAAGGTTTTTTGTCTCTCCAGCTCTTCTCATACATTCTTCATTAGTTATTTTTGCTGTCCAGGGGATTCGCAACATTCTTCTAATAAACCACATTTCTGCTGCTTCCAATGATTTTTGTGCAGACTTGCCTATTGTCCATGATTCACTTCCATATAACAAGATAGGTTCAATATAGCATTTTAGGACTCGTTTTCTAACATTCATTGATAAGGATGTGTTAACTAATATGTTTCTCATTCTCTGAAATGCAGTCTTTGCTTGGCCTATTCTGTTCCTAATGATGGCATGATGGTTTTAAAAAAAAAAATCTATTGAGATGAGCACACATGCCACCCAGCATAACAAATGATGATGATATTAGCGAAGATTAAACTTAAGGGGATAAAAAAAAAAGCAATTATGTAAATGTGCATATGTTAAACATTTTTTATATATCTTCTGAAGCACATTTTCACAGACATACCGAAAAACAAACTGAACAAGATTATCTGACATACGCGCTCTTTCTGTACGCCTCCAAGCTGTAAGGTCTGTCATCATCATCATCATCGCTGGACTGGGCAGCTTTCATGTTGCTCCGCTGTGCCTATATGGAAGATAAAATCACATCATATTGTTTACACTGTTGAAAACTTTGTAACTAATGTTACAATGTTTTAGGACTGCAATCTGGGGAAGTTGTCAGCTTCTGCCATCTTCTCCTTGAAAGAAGCATCATGATGTTCACTGCAATGATGAGAAACTTCAACGGAACAGTTTGTGTAGCCATGACAGTACAAGAAGCCCCACTACCATCAGTCTGACCCACTCCCACCTCTTATAACAGAATCTTACACTCTTTCTGCTCTGTCAGACGACATAGGGCTTGATGTGTGTCTTACTACGAGTCTCTATTCTCAGCCAACTTCTCAATCTCATCAAGGGATATGATGCCTACTATTTTAGCCTCTCTTGTCAGTATTCTCTTTACAGTGTCTTGAGATCAGCCTCTTTTTCTTTTATTAACAGAATAGAAATATAAACAAATCTACACTACTTTGATATATAAAAGACAGTTTTATCCATTCTACTGTTCATTATGAACTATACAGATCACTACTTCACCATTACTCTATCTCATAAATTTACTGATGTGATAAGAAAGGACACATGAATGTTGTAATGAGACCCGTTGTTATACAAACTGACCGGCACTGGTGTTTTCTTTCTCATGACAACATTGTTGATGTCCATGTCTGGGTCGTAGTCAGAATCTTGTTCAGGTTTGCGTCGGAGAACTACATTCCTGGGGTCCATGTCCTGATCGTAATCATCCGAAGTGTCATTCAAAGCCTCATCTATAAGGTCATCCACAGCATGTCGATCATCACAGTCATCCGTGCTGTCATCATCTGGATGATACCCCCCACGTTTGGAAGAGCTCCCCTTAAGACTCTCCTCACTGTCAACGGTCATGCGATCATCGTCGTAGCTGTCAAGACTTGACTGGCTGGAACTCTGAGGCACTGATGCTGGCAAGATGCTTTCTCTTCTGGTAGCTTCAGAAACAAAGCCTTTCAGACTGATATCGTCGTCATCGATTTCCATCATCATCCTAAGGAAGAGTTTGAAACAAGAGAAGTCACCAAAACAAAATTCCAGAGAGCACTATAAACATGTGCACTTTCACTTAGATAAAAAGTTATGATAACCTTAATCCTTGCCTATCTTGAGGCAAGAATCAGAGTCAAAAGTTGAGAAGATGGAAGCAATTTTAGGTGGAGTCAAGAGTTTGCAGAAATGTTTCAGTTATGAAGGAGTTGAATTTTGAATTTGGGCGGGGAAGAAGACACCTTTCTGAGTGGAATTGGGGGCATTAAAAAAAACAAAAGAAACTAGCTATTTATGGCGACATTGGAGAACAGAAAAACAAGAGTCAGACCTCCAAATCAAAAGTTTAGCTCCTGACTCCATTAGCCCTGCTTTTGTCAGAAGATTTTTTTGGATAAATCAGTTAGTGTTCCCACTATGTACCAAAAGATCTCTTACACAACAATCTCACCCTGAATAATCAAGAATACATACTTCATTCAGGTTATTTACAAAGTCATCTATTGCATTATCCTTTATAAACTTCACACCCTTTACTTGTTCAGATTTCAGTACAAATGTAAAAATGTTGTTCTCTACAGAGAAAGCTGTAATTTGAATGACAAACATGTCAGACAGGGAATGGATACACACTGGCTTAACTGACCTCCCAGAGTGGATAAGAAGTGAGCATCTCTGCCCAACAACCCTCCCCCCTCCCAAATTAGTCAAGTTGTCAGAAGAATGATGGGAAAAAGTGGGACAGAGTCCTGGCTGGCTATAGTTTTCTGCTTACAACCAACACAGAATTATTGGAAGAGGACAAAAAAATAAGCTGAGAATAAAACAAAAGTCAGTTAAAGAAGCTACAAGTCCATGCGTTAACAAGTAAGTGACCAAAGATTATAAGATTACTGGAAAATTAGAGACAGTAAAAAAACAAAAACAAAAAAGTTTAAAAATGAGGCATCTGACCACACTTGCTGAAAATACACCATGTGAGTTTCATTGTCCCACACTACTCCCAGGCCAGCCTGCCTGCCTTGTGGTGTCGTACTGTCTACACATGCTCAGTTTGTACACGCAGTTTTGTGACCTTGTGTTAGAACCACTTTAACATCACTAAGATGGGCTGACAAATTCAAACAACAGGCCTGCATCAAATTTTGCATACAGCTCAGCAAATCTGCTACCAAGACCACAAAATTCTTTAGACTTCAATATTTTTTTTTTAGTGGGATGCATATTCCAAAACCAGTCAAATGTCTGTTTAAGATGATGAGCACAATGCATTAAATCACCAGCAAAATGCTGAATAGATTCATGAACACATCCGTGAAGACTGTTGCCAAACAATCCATCAGCTCTCTGATATAGCCAGAATCAGTAATAGATGCTTATGGTCTAGGTCATCATCAATACACTCCAAACATGTCCATAGGTGGTCAGATCCTCCCCAGATTTCCAAGAAAAACTGTACTCTCCATTACTGTTCTCTGTAACTATCATGCAAATCAAATTATAGAACAAAAGTATAAGTATTCTCGTCAATCAATCTAAATATTAAGTACACACCTGGAACTTGGACCAAACTCTTCATCTCCCTGATCAGAGCTACTCGGAACATCAGACTCACTATCCTCCCTCAGTTTTGGCACCTGGGGTTTCTTGAATTCACTGGTCTCCAGCGATGACTGCTGGGCCAGTCTTTTAGCAGCGCAGTTGGGAATTTTACGTGAGCCATCGTCATCACTATCATCAAAGCTGTCATCAAATTTAACCTACAAAACAGACTTATTACTTTGTAATAACTGAGATGACAAATCTGATACTACAGAAACTTAAACTCTGCTTGATTATATGGAGAGACTGAGGTGGCTTCATGTGTATGAATGATGGATAAATGAACAGATCACAGTAGCTTGAATTATAAGGATATGGTGGGGGGAACTTGATTTATGATGACAAAATGTGGGATGTTTGCTTTGTGAAGCCAAACTGACATGACTTAACAAGAGCCGAGATAAGCTGATGTGTGAAGACAAAAACAAAGTAGGATGCCTATGAGGACAGGCCTAAGTGGTTTGAATAATGCTGACAAAAAGTGTTTGATGTGTGTAAGACTAAAGATTATATCACAGACGTCCTTGTTAAACAGATTAAAAAAAAAAAAAAAAGCACACCCAAACAGGTGATACAGATCACATGACACTTTCATGCGCCAAAGATCATGGAAATACAGGCCTAACACTGTATCCCCAATATGCCCTAATGGCATGGAAATGAGAATTTTACCCTTTTTTTTTTAACACCCAGGCTGTGGATTTTGAGCTGTGGGGGTCAAAGTCGTAGGAAATTTTCAGTAGCCAGCAAAAATATATTATTTATAAAGTACACAGTTCTAAGTCCACCTCTTCCGTGTCATCATGGTTTTTCTCATATTCTGTTACAGTCTCGGAATTCTATTCTTTTCATACAGCCTAAGCAAACACAGAAGCCAGTATCTAAAGCAACCATGAGAAAGGTCAGAGTTGACAACCCTGCAGATAAGGACACATGAAATATTCACAAATAAGAACAAAAGAAATAAGAATATTTCTCTCCTGTGTGGTATAAATTATTGCTTTTTTTTTTTTTTTACTAAACAGTATCACCAACCTTTCTGTTATCTGTGGCCTGTGTGGCACCCTCTTCCCTCTTCTTGATGAGGTTGTAGATGCTGGATGTCTTGGTGCCTCCAGTGCTGCTTGGCGTAGAGCTTGCTACTGCTGCTGCAACATCTTGAGGAGGAGGAGGAGGAGGTGGTGGTGGTAGTGGAGCAGACACAGGAGTCTCACTGTTGCCTAATCCTACTTGTGCCAGTTTATTGTTGAATTCTGCAGATGATATGAGGAAAACAATCTGGCATAAACCTGTCAGTCCGTGCAGCACAAGGTAACAAATCCTATCTGGAAATAAAGGAGATTTAGCACAATATTGTGGGGGAAAAAAAAGCAGTCACATTCAAATGTTCTGTATTGTTTCCTTCATTCACTATCACAAATGTGTAGTGCAGTCCAGTGCACCTTGCTATGCTGACAGATAGTCAGCACTAGTACTGGGTCCATTATATTTAACTATCAGTGACCCATAACTGATATGCTAGCAACAAGGTTAACATACCATAACCCACCAAGACCTATCTCATCTCTTTTCTGGTACCCCCAGTCAGTTACAGCCCTTGTTTGGCTAACAGGGCCAGAGATGGCCAGAGTCCCAATGGGGGTGGAATCTACTAAAGAAGTATCACTTACCCCCTTGCTTTTCAGCTCCACTCAGAGAAAGAAAAAATATAACATCCATAACTTAGTCCCACCTGACATGATGCTGTGCCTCAAAACCTTCAGTGCATCAGCTACAAAGAACATCTCTCAGTTACAAGAACAGCAAAGTGGAACAGAAGGTGCTGGTAGTATACTGTAGTTCATTCTTTCTTTACATAACATGCCAGACAGTGCTGGCAATCATGCATCTTTGTATCATCCAATTCTTGGTGTTTCCAATCAATTCAATACACAATAATTAGTGTATAAGTATATAACTATACATGAAGCACTGCAGTAGAGTAGTGATACCAGAATGCATAAAATAGGAAAAAGTAGGAGCAGCTTTATTACTTAACGATTACAACCGTTAAGGAATCGTTAACACTTTGTTGACCACAGTTATTTACCCTGAAAAACCCCCAGTTCCCAGCCATTTTTCTGAAAAATGAACTTTTTTGAGTGAACTTAGAAAAACATGCATATCTCTACTCACCCTTTAGGGAATGTAATCCAACTTGGTAGACAGACTCCCAAGACCCTCTAGTACTTCTTGATGGTGTGATATCTTGTGAAACAACTATCTGAATGCAGTGGAACTTGACAACTTTGACAAAAAAAAATTTGTTTCACTCTTTTTCTCATTGACCAAGCACACTCTGCACTTCCTAGATGATGCTTTTTTAGTGCCTTCATCCTCAGGATTCACCAGAACATGATTATTTACTATTCCAGACAATCACGTTGTGCATTGTTGATATCATGCGAACAAATCTTTCGTCTTTCCTTCATCAGTCGAAAGCTGCTGCTTCGGTTTATACAACTCTTGAAATTTAGGCAAAAAATAATCCAGCAGAGGTTTTATTTTGCTAATTCTACTTGTTTCTGGAAATGTTTGAGAGTTGTCAGAGAAATGCAGAAGTGTCAGAAGATGCTCAAATTTAGCTCTGCTCATTGTTTTTGAAAATATTGGTGTTTCCAGAAGAGGGTCTGTTGTTCAATGTGGCTTCCTAGTCTGGCCCATCAAAATGATCAATCCAAAGAATTTGTTAATGTCTGAATGTGTTATATTTTCAGACAAAAAGGCAGTAGTTTGTTCATATGTTGTGTCTGTGCACAGTATACATTTTCATGATGAGGTAACAGTTTTTAAAAAATCATTGCCAAACACTGTACTGAAAATTCCTCCATGCTGTCTTGTTTGTTTACATTCACTGAAACACCAGAATTTCCTATAAATTTTTCAAGAACCGGTGTAGAATCAATGTTACTCCACACACCTATATCACTGCTAACTATATCACATAAAAAATGTGAAATACTTACTGTTGAAGAATCATATCCTGACTTCGAATCACAATCACACTATCTCTGGAATTTTCACTTCTGACACAGCAACACTGTGCCTAGTTATCGTATTTTTAATCAGATCGCCGTCACAGAAATCACCTTGAAACACATCAATTTCATTACTAGAATCATTAAACAGTGGTTTTTATTCATTACTAGGGTAGTCTGACAAAAGATTCTGGGCATAATTCATTGTACTGTCGCAGTAACATCGAGCGTAACGTGCTCCGCCATTTGCACAAAATGTCGACTTGGGCGAGATCTCGTAAACACGTGTTTCCGACAGCTAAACCCGCGAGATTTCTATTTTTTTTTAAGTTACGAAGATTAAAAACAATATTTTATTATATTAACTTTGCAGTAAAAATACAAACAACCAAAAATTACTTTAAATAACACGCTAGAAACAGTTTAAATAAGACGACCATCGAATACGGCAAATCCGCCTTTCGGTCAACAACGCACGGAAACCAGAAATACGGATTTTCCCGTATTTGGTCAACAAAGTGTTAAGTAATAAAACTGCTCCTACTTTTTCCTATTTTATGCATCCCAATCAATTCAAATGCTTAAAAAAAAAACTTTTAAAAAAGTAGTTACATTTGAATTTTTACTATTTGAACCTGAATACAAATAATCAAATCCTGTCAATATTCAACCAGATACAAACTGAAAGAGAGTACCTGGTACATCTCATAAACAGTAAAGTCATGGATCAACAGTCAAGAAAAAAAAAATTATACCAGCTCTGGCTTTATTCCGAGACTCCTCCCGCTTGCTATTGGTGGTCGGAGTTTTAACTTCTAGATCCTGTTTTCTGGGAGTTATGCCCTGAGTTGGCTCACACACTTGTTCTGATGGTCTCTGAAAGAACATTAGACAGTCATGTATCTAGAGCAGCTATGTAACACAACTGATATCAATGGAGGGAAACTCCAGTTCATCAAAAGATTTAGTCTTCTAACAATGAAAAGAAGAATAATTGCTAATCTGCATCCTCATGAAAATCTCAAGCAGTAAATACTAGGCATTATATTGAAAACACTGGGCAAGCTTCAGAAATGAAAAGAAAAGGCCACATGTCTTAAGAACACAGGTTAAAAAACAGCTCACAAAATGGATGCAAGACATTCTGGAGACTCATCTATGAGACATATCATGACAAACTGGCAAGTGACTTGCTTGAAAACTTGGAGTGGTTTCAGAAAGCAGATGTTCTAGTACACTCCACAAGCAAAGGGGGAACTGTATATGAATGTTAAGAACACTATGAAGACCACTGGTCATACTCCTTTTTAACTGTCTGGATAATCATACCCTCATTCTAAATACAAACGTTCTTAACCTTTTTTTTTTAACCGTGGACACCCATACAAACCTGAGAAACTAATAAGCCTTTTCATTAAAAATAAAACAATAAACAGAACCCAGATGATTCTAAGATTTTTTAAACCGAACCCAATCTATTTGTTGGTCCATAGTCCCCCAGGTTGAGAACTACTGCACTAATACTATCATATTTACTTCACAACCTAATGGACTCTGTCAAAACCAACCTACCACAGCCTCATTAGAAGAAGCAACAACATCTTCTCTGAGAACTCCATTTTGCCATCTATTCTGAATAACCTCTAGCTCCGCCAGCCGGGCTGCGCGGATCTGAGCTGCCATGCTGCTGCATGTGGTGTTGCTGTCTTGAACACGATCAATGAGTAGTTTCTGAACCGTTTTTGTTCCTGCACTCACCTGGTTGGAAGACAATAGAAATGATCATAACACAATCTTGGCATATAAATTTACAATACTTTCAGATTTAGTGCCTGGATCTGTTTTCTATTAGCTTGCATCATCAGTTCCCAACCTGTTCCGAGTGTTACCCTAATTTAGTCTTAGCACATGAAACCACAGATTTTAAAAAAAACCAAAAAACTGAAATTTAGCAAAAATTATTTTAACAAATAGTATCGAGCATAGTTATTATTTTAAACACAAGTAATATCTTGCATTGGCTTCATGAATCTGTGTGTGCACCATTCTCTTTTGTGCATCACCCTGCAAGTAGATAGTCTTCATTTTCGGTGGTGATGTGACAAGCTTGTCAGACACTCATATAATGTGGACAAGCCGAGCACAGTAGCAGCATGTAGTCAAACATGCATCAGAATCAACTGCTCCTTTGCACCTCTAAGTTATAAGCATCCAGCATGTACTTTAAAATCACTGAAAGATTTAAAGCAAAAGAAAGGCAACCAAATTGATGGAAATACCAAGGACCACAAAAAAAGTGAAGAAAGAATATGGCCAAACAGCCTAAAGAAGAAATGAATGAAGGAATCTGATATGAGACAACACAAACCTTGCTGGGAGAATGTCTTATCTTGCTAGGAGATACCGGTGCTGTCTTCACTGGGGACAAAGGTTTTGTTGCAGCAGAGTCTGATGAAGATGATGCTTGGATTTCCCTTTTTGCCAAAACTTGGGATGCCTTCTCTTGTATGCTCTCCTTAAAGCTCTTCTTGGATGACACTGGGTTACCCACAGCAGGTGGTGGTGGAGGGTTCTGTGAGACAAACAAAACAATTTTCCTCTACACTTCTCCGAGGCCACTGTGGGAAAACAAATGCAGCAACACAGAGAAAGTGTGTGTTATTTCTGTAGAACAATTCCCAAAGGTTTAGACATACTGTACAGGATATCAATGTGATGCATCCCTTTGACATGGCACTAATCAAACTTTCTCCAGGTTTTATGTAGCATATATGATGTAACAGATGCAATGACATCTGTGACATGCTGATTCAGAATGTTCAGATACTGTGCAAGTGGGGATACTTACATTTATTGTGGTGGCTCTACAGATCCCTTTATGTGACACCCCGTGACTTTCTGTTATGTGGGTACATTTAAGACAATCTTTACATACCACCACTTAAGTGGTGAAAGAAAGAGAACATTTTGCAATTGCTGATATGCACTATGTAGTTAGGCCCATGAAGGTTGTTTCCATACTGAACATGCAGAGATTTTTTCTTTGTCATTGTTCTCTGAACAATACAGTATAAAAACTACTTACATAGTACGTAAACTGTATCAGGTATTACAGTAATACATACTTACATGTTTTATGCGCTGCGATGATTCTGTGGTTAACAAAACATTTCTTGTTCAACATACACTATAAACTCACCACAAGACAAGAGAAGGACATACGCACACTCATTTAGTGAGCACAAAATACATGCATGTGGGTTTATGCACACTTTTGCATGTTACTGAAGAGTTATCACATTTATGATTCTTTAATATGTCATGATTCACATTTTGTGATTAATTTCCAAATAATTACTGCTTCTTCTTCTTCTTCGTTCGCATTGTCTGTCTATACCTGTAGTCCTGTCTCTTGGATAAATTTCACTGTTATAATTACTGCTAATTTGCTTTCTGTTTGTATTCATCACGTAACATGTTATAGTAGCGAACTGCATCTAGTGTCTAACATCTATAATGACCAATACATGACCAAATTAGACCAACTGCGAACCCCATCAAATGTTATAACCTACCAAATATAGTAATGTAATTAGTTTTTCCTTACTTGTGGTGGCCCAGAGGTTAGTGGGGTCGATCTGGCCACAAACTCAGACGCTGGTCGAGGTTTGTTGGCTGCTTCACCAGGATTCACTTTCTTGATGTCGCTGACAAGATTTGACGCTGTCATGTTCTCCCATGCTGACATTCTGGCTCCGACAGGATACGCCGTTGGCTCATCCTGCAGACTGCGCTTCTGTGGTGTGCTGCTGAGCTTCTCCTGCATCTGAGACATGCGCTGGGAAACGGGCAGCTCTGATGGGTCACCAACTTTCTGATGGCCGCTACCAGATGAGGAAGCTGGGGTTGAGGCCGACAAGACCGGTGTACAGATCTGATTGGCAGAGGGGAAATAATCAGCTCTCAAATATTTTCTTACGATAATAAAAAAAAAAAAGAAAGAAAAAAACTTGAGAATAAAGGAAGATAGAAAAGTAACCTTGAAAACACAAGAAACTAAGGAAAGAAGATGTGAAAATATGGAAGAATCATGCCAGAAATTAAAACAAGAGCTGAAAAAACAAGAGAGAGAAACATGAAAGAGAGTAAGAATCATAACTTCCATTAAAACCTGAAAGAAGAGAAATACAAGAATGCCTATGCTATGTTAAGTCTGACTCAGTCAGCCAGATAGACACAAGGTTTATTTGAAAGAGGTTTAGGTTATATTTTACAGTTTCACCAGTAAACACAGCATAAGCAATTAACATGCAGCAAATATATAGAGTTATTCTAACATTTTACTGCATATGAAGACATTAAATGTGCTGTGGTACTGTTTAAGTGAGTAATGTGTGCATGATTAACCTCTCATAGGAGACGACAAAGCACTTCTTCAACTGTGAGACAAAGGAATAACTCTGATCCGAACCCCAGTCTTGTTGCCTTTTACTTTTCTAGATTTAGTTTTGAATATCTTGGATCATTACTAACTAATAATGGAGGTTCAGTGAGGGAAATAAAAGAGGACATCTATCGCTCTTCAAAAAATAAAACTAAAAAAAACTGTGGAAAGGAACAGACAGAACTACAAAAATAATATTTTTAAGGGCATGCATCTTTCCCACCGCAACATATGCCTGTGAGACCTGGACACTTAACAAAACAGCTGAGAAACACATAAATGCCTTTGAATGTAAATGCTACAGAAGAGTTCTTCAAATACCATGGACACAAAAAAGAACAAATATATCCATGCTACAAGAACTTAATATTGAAGAAGGTTGACTAGTATCAAAGATTAAACAGGGAAAACTCAAACATTTTTGACATATTAAACATCATAACTTTGAGAAGCGAATCTTAGAAGGGTACATAATAGCAAAAAGAGAGGAAGACCAAGGTGAAGATGGCTGCAAGACATCGTTGATGATCTGTGAATGGACGCATCAGCAGCAGGATCATCTTGCTTACAACCGAGGCCTACAGGAGATCTGTTAGGGAGGCAAAGTTCCACAAGAGACATGCAAATGACTACTATTTAGATCTAACATTTTACTATCCACAAAACTCATTCCCAGCTAGCTAGATTTGTTTCAACTTAAGAAACAACAACTACAAACTGCTGAGACACACTGACTGAAAATGTCCCACGCAACAAATGACCATGCTTGTGTGGGACACACTCCAGAGCATATGCTCTAAGAAATATCCACAGCTGCAGATCTGTGCAACGTTAGACCATAAGGGTCTCAGACAGAAGTCTGCCACCGTAGTCAGGAAAAAAAAGCTATGGAGTTTATCTTCACTGTAGGGTCTGGATTTGATGCTGAAACTATGTGGGCTGCTGCTACCAGAAGCTGGAGAATAATGGTGGACCTTATCTTGGAAAGAGATAAAGTGTGGACTTGAGGAGGTTGCTACCAGAAGCTGGAGAATAATGGTGGATCTTATCTTGGAAAGAGATAAAGTGTGGACTTGAGACAGGAGGAGGTTGCTACCAGAAGCTGGAGAATAATGGTGGACTTTATCTTGGAAAGACAGGAGAACCATTTGAAAAATGGTGGATTTCATCCTGGGTTCACCCCAACCTCAGATCACAACCCAAGAATATAAGACAACGTGTTCACTTGTGTGTGTGTGCATGCATGTGTTTTTAGAGTCACATTTTAAAAAAGAAAAAGGAAAAAAATAAGTAAAAATAAAAAAAAATTTACAAGATTTTAGGGCAATCCTAAAACTGTTTTTAAAGCACAACAAATTAACAACCACACTTAATACTGCACACTAAAATATTTATTTAAATCTCTCTCTCTCTCTGAACTTTAAGTGCCCAAGCCACATGGGGGTTCCACAAGAGTTTTCCACAAATGACTGTCTCTTATTTTTATTTAAACAGGGTTTCTTTTCTTTTTTTTTTTTCTTCCAGTGGTCAGCCACTGTTGGCCAACTTTGATGCCACCATGTCAGCTATGATGCCACTGTTGGCCAACTTTGATGCCACTATGTCAGCTATAAGCCCACTGATTGCCAGCTATGAGCCCACTGTTGGCCAACTTTGATGCCACCATGTCAGCTATGAGCCCACTGATTACTAAAACAGACAGCATCTTCTCACCCCCCTCCCCCATATCTATAAAAACAGTCTTTGATTATTTAGGAAATGACATGACTACTAGCAAATTACATCATTTTTAAATGCACTGAAATTACTGTAATTGACTCTCGTTACTTTGAAAAATTTTCTTTTCATGGGTAATGTATCACTGTTTAAGGTCACATTTAAATAAGACTGGAAACAGAGGCCACAAGATCAGAACCTGAAAAGGCTGCTACCAGAAAGAATGAACGAACACACAAAATGAAGCCTTTAAAAGTAAATTTTTGACTTCTTGAGAGAGAGAGAACAGCCCTGTGGAAATTTAAGTATCAGTTATGGAAAACCACTCAAAACACTACATACAACAAAACAGAAACCTGTTTGGGTGTCTTTGGGACATGCACAGATCGTGTGTGGCCAGTCTTGGGTGTGTTTTGCGAGATTTTCTTCTCAAAAGTTGCCAGTTTTGCAGACAGCGGTTGCCTGGATGGCTCTGCAGGCACAGGGGTGCCAACTTTCTTTGACCATGTGGCAAGTCTCTCAGACACTGGTCTCAGAGTTGGTTCATCTGCTGTTGTGTCGAGTCCACTTTTCACAACAGGAAGCTTTGTCAAAACCTGAGTAATGACAGAAAATTGCGGTGGAACTGCAGAAACAACAGCTGGATTCGATACATGGTTGGTGATGCTACTGGATCTTTGGCCATTTGATGAAGAGATCAAGGTATCAGATACAGCTTTAGCAGGAGAGACTGGTCTCACAGGGGAGATGACTTTTGATATCTCTGTTGCAGATCTGGATGGGGATGCTGTCCCAGTCCCATACAATGAAGAAAAGGGTTTTGGAGAATGATTCAACTCCACCTTGGATAAGATAAAGCATGCACATAAATGAGTGTGTCAGACAGGCAAAAAAAATGCATGCAGAAAAATAATCTGTAAATGCATGTTAACAATACATATCTTGGGCTTTTAATTTTTAAACAGGCTTTAAAGAAATTGCAACAACTGACAGTACTGTCTGTACCAAGAGATCAAGATTATAACTTCATGCAACATGCCTATTTTACATGTTATTTATAATGAAAGGGGCAGGCAACATTACAGAGAGCTAAATACCCTTACAAACTGATTACAAGTAATATTGTGTGGAGTCAGCAGGCTGAGACACGGAGTCAGGAGTCTGAGACACTGAATCAGAATCACACAAGAATCTGGTGGGACTAAGTTGGAAGAAATGTAGCATTTAAGAAGAAGCAGAAGTCTGTCAGAAGAATAATATAGGACCCAGCATTGGAAGATTGTGGACAAGTTGGAAGATTTTGGGCAAGCTTTGGGCAAGCCGGAAGATTCTAGACAAATTGAAAGCATTTTGGACAACAAGTTGGAAGATTTTGGGAAAGCTGGAAGATTCTGGACAAATTGGAAGACTTTGGACAAGTTGGCACCATTTTATGACAAAGAATTTCTGTACCGAAGCTGAGAAATCAAAGTGGAAGTTGAAGGTTTAGAAGACAGACTCTACAGCGAACTAAGACATGTATTATTGCATTGTCTTGTTTGTTACAAATTTTGTGTTATAAACCTTACAATACAAAGACAGGTGCTACAAACATAATGTTGCAAGAATGCTGTGTAACCAATTACACTTTCATTAATAAATATATTTGCTACAGGTAAAATGAAAGATGGCTAAAAACACAATTAACAACCTTTATTATACACAGACATGGTTTAATCATTTATATCATCTCTTATCCTGTCACACTGTAAACAGGAATGAGTTTAATAATAAGCACATCTTTATATGACAAAATAAATAAAGAAATAAGACAAATGCAATAAAGCTAAGGAGGAGCGGCTAAATAAGAAATGTAGTGAAACAGAGACACACCATCATGGAAACACAAGAGATACGTGAAAACAAATAAAAGAGCATACCACAAGACTGACTGCCTGAAGTCAAAGGAGGGGCATACAATAATGGACAGAGATGAAATAATGGCAAAATGAAGTGAATACATTAGAGAACTCTATGAGGACAACAGAGACGAAATAGATATATGAAATAATAATGAAGGGCCTCCCATATTAAAGCAGAAGTGGAAGAAGCCATCAAACACAAGAACAACAAAGCATCAGGACCAGATAAAATCACCAAGGAAGAAGTGGAAGCATTAGGAGAGCTCGGCATAGAAATAATTACCAGATTGCTGAATGCCATCTATAACAGTAACTATGTCCTATCACACCTTTTGCAGTCAGTTTTCAGTGTCCTACCAAAGAAACAAGGTGCAGTTGAATGTGAAGACCATCGAACCATTAGTCTTATGAGCCATGTTACCAAAATCCTGCTTCGTATTGTTATGAGAAGAATCAGGAGCAAAATAAAACCGAAGTCGCTGAAGAACAGTGTGGCTTCGTTGAAGGAAAAGACACAAGTAATGCCATATATATAATAAGAACATTGATAGAGAGATCAATAGAAGTAAAGATGGAATTATGCTTTATAGACTACTGTAAAGTATTTGATAAAGTGAGACACACACAGAAATTATAAGAATGCTGGAAGACTTCAACATAGATAGGAAAGATCTGAAAGTTATCAAAAACATATACTGGCAGCAATCAGCAGCAATGAGGGTCAAGAACCAAATAGGAGCATCCCAAGACATAAAATTGGGAGTGAGACAAGGATGTGTTTTATCTCCTGACCTCTTCTCCTTGTACAGCGAAAACATGAGAAATATAGAGAACATGCCAGGAATATCAATTGGTGGATACAACCATAACAACTTAAGATATGCAGACGACACAGTTCTGATTGCTAAAAGTAAAGGGGAGCTACAGGCTCTTCTGCACATCGTGGATTGTGAAAGTAAAAATAAAGATATCAGTCTGAATAAAAAGAAGACTGAATTGATGGTCATCTGAAAGAAAAGAATACCACCAAAATGTAGCATTACCATCGATGGCACAGAGCTGAAACAAGTTGATAGATTCAAGTACTTAGAAACAATTATAACAGCTGATGGAAAATGTCACAACGAAATAAAAAGCAGACGTGCTCAGGCCAAGTCAGCATTCCAGAAAATGAGAAATATCTTGTGCAATATATCCGTATCAATGGAAACAAGATTCCGAGTACTTAAATGTTACATCAAGGTCTATGAATAAGAGAGTATAGTGAGAAATGGAGGCCATGGAAATGTGGTTCATAAGAAGGATGTTGAAAGTACCATGGACAGCTAAGAAAACCAATGGAGAAGTCTTAAGAGAGGCTGGAGTTAAAAGGCAAATTACAGCAAAGATCAGATGCAGATAAGCGAGATTTGTAGAACATTTTCTGAGAAGAGGAAAATTGGAACACATTGTGACAACTGGAAAAAACTGAGGGAAGAAGAGACAGAGGAAGACAGAGAGAGAGAGAGAGAGAGAAGTTACTGGATGGACTGTCAGTGTGGCTAGGAAGAAAGTCACCGGCGGATCTCATAATCAAGTCTAAAGACAGGGAATTGTGGAGAGAAATGATCACCTACGCCACGCGGCACGGCACTTGAACATCTTAAGCTACTTAATGTATCACTGACAGATGTGATATCTATGTATATGACACATTTGCATACCATGATACAATTTTTTGCAGTATCACTGGAACTGAATCTAAACTTCTAGAAAAACAATTAGAAAAAAAACAAGAAAACTGATTGGTATTCCACTGAAATTCTAAGCTTCAGTTCCTGGCTGCTGCCGTGGTAACTCTCCATGTTTTTCTGAAACGAACTCTTCAACAAGGTCTGCCACCGACATCAATCCCTATCCTGTTGGTCAAACTAAGATATGACCTGCTTTCACAGCCACAAAGAGAGGGTATAACATGAACTAGAAGATATGCATGTCATAACAGCAACAGGCACAAAGAAAAAAAATCACTGGAAAAGAATTGGGCATCTGCTTCGAAGAGACACGAGCACTATAACAGCCATGTGCTGGACACTCAAGGGAAACTCAGAGACCAACCAGTCTACCTGGCAGAGAACTGTACAAGCAGAAATAAGTAGCATGCAGCACAACTGGAACACAATACATAGGCTGGCCAGAGTCTGTGAGAGGAGAATTTGCTGCTGCCTTGCACGACGCCACAAGGCACACTGGGCAGTGATTGCTTAGCTGACCACCGACCAAGGACACGTATGGATGGATGGAAAGATAGGGTGCAAAAGATGCAGCTTGGTCAGTTATCATTTATGCTAAAATTCGGAACTCTGGTGATGATCTTCACTTTCTCAAACTTCAAGATACCATGCAAGCTATGAAAGATGCTTTGTGTTGTCACCAACCTTAGACGACCTCAAGGGTGAGTTTCTTGTCAGGGTACCTGCTGGACTTCCTGATGCAATACTACTAGGTGCAGCTGGGGCATCAGCCTTCTTCGGTGTGACAGGTACAGCCTCAGTTTTGGTAGCAGAGGTCACAGACACAGGGGGAGTGGGTGCTGGACCCTTTCCTGATGGTGCGGGCTTCACCTGTCCACCCATATTATTTGTCTTTGCTGGTGGTTGCCATTTTGGCTTCTTTTCTTCCTCTTTCCTGTTCAAGTTTAAAAAAAAAACACAAACAAAAACGTTGAAAATATAAACACCTTATAACGTCCTGTTTCTTGATATGGCTACTTAAAAAGTGGCAATGGTCGGAGTACATGTCTAACCATACGTGTATGGCACACCCTACTGGTGAATGAGTGTAATGACTTATGTTGTATGTAATGACAGCTCAACAACAAATCCAAACAAATGAATATTTCACAATTTCACTCAGTAACAACTTCTGCACTGAAAAAGAGGTCTAAGCATAAGCCTAACTCCGAGACCTCATACATAAGATAAAGACCTCACCTACTTCCAACCTGTCTTCCACACATCTGCTATCCCTCCAAAACTCTCAACAGAAACCTTTCATGTGACCAAGTTCAATAACAACCCATTCACATGAACAAAATGATCAGCTTTCACATCATCACCTGCTGTGTTGCAGTAAAGTTGTACCATAGTCCCTTGTATGTTAGGATACTATCATAATAATTATTATTCATGTTCTTCTTCTTCTTATTATTGGCACATTTAGTATAGTTTATCATTACTGATAAGCAGAAAGGTCAGAATCAATGGAAAATAGGAGAGGAACACTCCCACGGCATCAGTAGTAATATTACAACAAGATGCCAACAATAAAGAGGATTTACTCAGATAACAATAGAACAAACAAACACTGTAAACAGATCTGGACTAATCTTCCTATAGGTATTGCAAATGCCTGACACGTTATGAGAAAAATGTATAAACGGATTTGACACAACATACTGACATGGGATGCATATCTGTACATCTTAGGATACAATCAGTCAGCAAGAATGGTCAAGAGCAAAACCTCTAAATGCAAAGAAATCTAAATTGATGACAACTGACAAAACAAATAAGGCAGTTGAAATATTTATCAGTGAGGAAAAATTGGAAGAGGTGGAGAGTTTTGAATGTCTTGGATCATTACTAACTGATAATGGAGATACAATGAAGGAAATTAAAAGGAGGACATCTATCGCTCTTCAAAAAGTAAAAGAACTAAAGAAGCTGTGAAGTGGACAGACAGAACTACAAAAATATTTTTAAGGGCATGCATCTTTCTCATCACAGCATATGCCTGTGAGACCTGGACACTTAATAAAACAGCTGAGAAACATAAATGCCTTTGAATGTAAATGCTACAGAAGAGTTCTTCAAATATCATGGACACAAAAAAAGAACAAATATATCCATACTACAAGAACTTAATACTGAAGATGGTTGGCTATTAAGGAAGATTAAACAGAGAAAACTTAAATATTTTTGACATACTAAAAGTTATGAGAATTTAGAGAAGACAGTCTTGGAAGGGTGCATAATGGGAAAAAGAATGAGAGGAAGACCAAGCCAAAGATGGCTGCAAGACATCGTTGATCTGCAAATGGATGCAGCAGCAGGGCATCTTGCTTACAACCGAGAGGCCTACAGGAGTGCTGTTAGGGAGGCAAAGTTCCGTGAGGGACATGCAAACGACTGACTGAGGATACAATTTGCAGTTTTGAAAAAAGGGACTGGACCGACTTGACAACCAGCTGACCAATGACAAGGAATAGGGGTGTGTCCTACTGGACAACTGACCTATGACATGTATGTCAGGCACACAGTTTTAGAAGACACCCAAGGAGACACACGGTGGGACAAAATAGATACTCAGGAAAAGCAGTTTAGAACCAGAAGTAGTTTTAGGACAGACTGAATATGTGTTTCAAGTGATTATGAAGATCTGATACTTTCAGATTCAGAAGAGGAAGGCCTTCGAAATTAGTGGACCACGTGTTGCAGATCTAATATATTTAGTACAGAGTTTGAAATTGTCTTCGTATCACACGTAGAGCATTTTGAAGTTGAGAACATTGCTGAAATGCAGCATCTAGAATATGCTAGAGTTTGGTATTGTGAACAATCATTAACCTAACGAATTTTATGTCCTATTGCACATTATTCCAAGTGATGTTGTCAACAATACATCCGTTACCTTATTTGTCAGAATTAAATGGATTCAGTGAATTTTCACTGGACTTGGTCTAGTGAATGTAATAATTGTGAAACCTAATCTAGACAACAGGAAACAGGTTGTGTGTGAAGATAATGTCCGCATTAATCAAAGAACATCTTCAAGCTCCAGTACTATAATCATTCAGAAATATTCTGTTATAATTGAGCAATATCATCGATACAGGACCATATTAATCAGAAGAATTATAAGACTGTAAACTCAACAAAGAACAACTTCATCTTCTTCAAGAATATGATCGTTCTGAACCTTCAGTGTTACAAAGCCTGAACAGCCATGAGACTGGGTCAACCAGGCTACCAAGAGAGAAAGTAGTGATGGAATAACATGGAGGCAAGTTTGTTTTACTCTTGGAGTATTTTAGGAAAAGCTGAACCGTTAATACATTGGTAGAGTCAGTCATGGGAGCTGTGCATCACAATGATGCTCTGCAACTTCCACAAATACTTCAGATGGTGTCGTGAAAAAAAAAGGACCAAAGCTGATTATAAACTATATATAACACACAGTAGACTCTCAGTTAACCAGCACCCAGGGGGATAATTGTAGTTTCTGGTTGCTGGAGAGTTACTATTAAAACAAGCGTAACTAATACACCATACCATACCATATTACATCCTTCCTGTGCCATTACACGTCACATATGGTTCACATGGTAGGTTGCCAAGTTTTTTCTGTTTTCGGTGAGCTTTTCAACCTCATCAAGGGATTTTATGCCTACTAATTTGTCCTCTCTTAACAAATCCCCACTAATCTGGTCTCTCTTAACAATGTCTTCTTTAGAGCTTCATGCTGTTGACATCTTTTTCCTCAACCTGTTGTGTTCCACTTGATCGCTTGTTTTGGGATTCTCTATTTCTTCTCTTCACATGACAGATATATGTCCATCTCCTTTTTCTGATCACCCATGAGGCCTTATCTCTGTGATGTTCTTTCATTTGTTCCACTTTATACCGAGTATTTTCCTTAGGCATTTGTTTTCACAAGGGTCTAATTTGTTGCCTATTTCTTTTTACCATACCATATCATACAATAAATTCTGTATTGACCTGATATTAATATTGAAATGCCATAGTTAAAAGAAAATTAAGACAAATAAAGACAAACTTAATGTAACACAATTTTATTATAGACCACTGTATATGTTTGTGCGGTCTGAATGTGGACAATGCCAACATCTCGATGGAAATATGTCAGCAATGAATCTTTCTTTCCTTGAAACTAAAACATGCTTACTTACTGGACAACGTGGCGAGTCAGATCATCTTCCCAGTTGTTGATGTTGTTTGCCAGAGCTGCAAATCTGTTCTTTCTTGTGGATGCAGTCCCTAGCTTGAGGTCATCTCTGGCTGGAGATTTGGCAAAGGAAGTCGGAGCCCTCCTCTCCAGAGGTGGTGAAGAAACACTTTTCCTGGGTTTGGGTGTTGGAGTTTCAGCTGTGTTTTCTGTTGCCATTTGGTACAGATTATACGAGACAGACAATCAACAGATACATTCCTGGACAACGTTTTAGATATCAGAATAAAATTATAACTTATTCTCTATTTTAATGATGGTACAACATGAAGGGTCTCTAGATGTGCTACAGAAGTTTGGAAGAATGAACGAACGACCATACGTTCATACTTTCAAAGGGTTAAGAATTGGGCACACGGGTCCATTTAACATTCCACCCTTCATCATACAGCTTTCACTTAGTCACAGTCATTCAGCATTTGTTAATGAGCATAATAAACATGAAGAAAGAATTAAACGGTTACATAAATAAACAATAAACCCTTTCTTTCCATACACTCCACACTCATTTATGCAACTACATGAAATAAACTTAATTACATTATCACATCCATTCTGAACTAACAAATTTATAGAAAAGCAGTATTAAAAAAATACAACAATCATGCCATACTTTAAACCACTGTAGACTTTGCCAGTATATATAAAGAACATCAAACAAGAGTAGCTTTACTCTGATATGACGCAAGATGCTTGACCGATGAGGCAATTAATGACCCATATGTGACATGCTAGTGTCAGGATTAGCGAACCATAGCTGACCAAGACCTTGTCCAACCTCTCCATGGTAGCTCCAGTAGCAGGCCTAGCCTGGCTAATGGGGCATGAATCACCACAGTCCCCATGGTGGTGGAGTCTGCTAAAGAAGCACTGCACACCCCCTGCTTTTTAGCTGTACTCTGGAACTGAAAAAATAGCTGCCATAACCCACGCTGATATGACACTGTACCTTAACACCTCTACAGCATCGGCTACAAAGAACAGCTCACGGTTACAGGGAGACTGTACACAAAAAATACTCTGAAATGATCAAATCTCCCCTTGAAAACTGATGGTGTGCTGTGATAATTTTTTCTCTCTCCTTCTTCAGTACGTTTCACAATCACCGTTTGTTCCAGATTTTTCTAAAAGCTTAACTATAAATGTTGCCATGTTGAAGCAAAGCAAATCAGATGACAAGAAACAGGATGGTACATGGTCTTCTACCAACCCACCATTGTACTGCTGCAGTAAATCAAGCCAGAAAAGGGTACCCTATATTTGTGCTGGGGAGGAAAAGATGCTTCTCACAAAACCACTCTCTATCTCACAAGACAGCAAAGTTTTCAACATCACTTCAGGCAAGTAATTTTCTCTCATGCTAGGAAGACTGCATCAGAACATCTTCAAGTTATATATATATATTTTTTTTTTAAAGCAGAGGTTCTTCACATTGTTTGGCTGTGGACCCCCTTTCCAGCCCAATAACAACTGTGGATTCCCCTTCAGCTGTGGACACCGCAATAAAAATAAAGCAAAAAATAGAACCCATATGGTCTTTTTTTTTTTTTTTAAATTGAGTCAACCCTTTGCTAGACTACAGGCTAACAAAAATCCTTCCGTTGACCCAATATCCACAGATCCCAGGTTAAGAATCGCTGGTTTAGTGCTTGAATCTTTTAACTATGGTCTCATTGAGCAGTGCACTGATCTAAAGATGAAAGAAGCATACCACAAAAGAAAACACTGAAGTTTTTGGTCGAGTGACAGGAAAGAACAGGTGAACTTACTATCACAAAACACAAGGTCTGATCTAGCAGAAAAAAAGAACTACCTTCATTGCCTCTGCTAAGCATACTGGGCAGGTCTTTGGCGCGAGATTGGACACTGCGAATGGCTGGAGTATCTGGCTTGATCTCCTGCTCTACATCCCGCACACACGCACGTTTTGGAGAATCTGTGGATTCAGGATTCAGTCATCTAAACAAATTAATTAAAACTCTGCAGAAATGTGTAAATATCCCGTTACAATTACCCTATAACTTCTAGTTTGTTGAAGTTACAGCTTGTGTTCCTGCGTGTCTTTTTTTGTAGTTTTAACAAAGAATTTCAGGCAGGCGTCTAAATCAAGACTAGGAATGGACTTCAGTGGCTTGTCATAATTCTCAGAGTAGATCCAAGAAGACATCACTCTCAGCAAACATTCACCTCAAGGAGATCACTCATCCCTACTCCATTTGAGTGGCAGAAGAACACAACAGTAAGCCTGCAACAACAGTATGTGGAGCTCTGCTACACTGGCAGGACCTTCATAACTCTCCTGGAATGCATGGATACATCACTTTATCAACTCAGAAGCAATTTTAGTTGGAGCCCAAATCAGAGTTGATAGAAATGCACTGTTTATAATCAGACAGCAGAAAAAAAAAAAAAACAAAAAGTAGAATTGCAAGTAATTTAAAGTATAGTTGAAATGTCTCATTTATGAAGAGCTGAAGCAATGCTGCAGACTATATGGAAATAAAAAAAACTAAGCATAAATATGAAAATCAGGATATTTAAGAGTAATGTTCTAAGTGTACTACTCTATGGAAGTGAATGCTGGAAAATCACCAAAACCATAGAAAACAAGTTGAATTCTTTCCAGACTAAATGTTTACGAAGAATTAGAAAAATATTTTGGCCAAACACCATAAGAAATAACATTTTATTAGCAGAAATGCAGATGAAACCACTGACAACAATTATTGAGGAAAGACGCTGGCGATGGTTGAGACATGTGCTCCGAATGACTGACAACTCACTACCAAAAATAGCACTAAGATGGACACCACAGGGGAACAGAAGTAAGGGTAGACCAAAAGAGACATGGAGAAGAACAACAGAAAGGATGTTGAGCAATAGAGGGCTCACCTGGGCAAGAGCAGAAAAAAAGGCGAAGGACAGGCATTTGTGGAAAACCCTTGCGGAAGCCCCATGTGCCCTGGGCACTTAAGGTTCAGAGAGAGAGAGAGAAGCTAAAGTGAGTCATATATTTAATGTACTGATTCTACAGACTTAATTACAACAATCTTCTTTTGTGTAAGACAGCACTGACCTAATATATCTGCTGCACTTGCTACAGGATACTGACATCTTTGATAAATATAAAGTGCTAGAACTGAAGTATAGAAAATAGATGGGTGGATGGTTCAGTTAGAAAGAGTAATAGAAGATAGAAAAAGTGAGGGAAGTGAGCAGAGACAAGAATGGCAAAAAGCAAGATGAGTGTTAAAAATGTACAACAATCCAATATTTCGGCAGATGCCTTTCTCAAGGATCTAATACACATACAACACAAAACACGAAAAAATAAAAAAAAAAACGGATGAAAAATATGGACTTATATTTTTGGCCCTCACCTGGTAAGAAAGCTGGGCACAAAATGTGTCTAGACAAAGTAGAGAACAAAGTGAACGCCAACAATTGGCTGAGAAATGATCACAAAGGATACAATATGATAAACAACATGGTGTTATGCCACATATAGCTAGATTATTGTGCTCTTCACAAAAAATAATAATAATAAATGTGGAATAAATTAGCATACATTAATATTATTCTTGATGGAACAGCCACACGACAATGTGTTAATGCTACCAGTGCACCACATGCTTCGGACTTAAGTGTCTAGCCTGTTGTATATTTCTCTAGTATCTTTCCACCTCTGTCATGAACATTTCTAGCACTGCTGCTGTGTACATAAATGACAATTATACCAGGTGTACAAAACAAAAATTCTGCCAGAATGATGACAAAATCGATTTTAAAAAAAAAAGCTGTCAGGATCTGGAGCTTACTGCCATTCAGAACTTCTGCAACTTTAGCAAATAAAATAATTTTGTTACTACCATGATCAGAGCTGTAAGAATACATGTATGTATAAATATATCAGACAATGTCTAGCAACTCTTGTTTTAATATATCAAAGAAGCAAAACATATAAGAGCATTTTTCATAAGTAATATCTTCAATGTGGAAAATTAGATTCTTTATCATCTGAATTACTAAAGAATTACTCTTCCAGTCATTCTAATATTGGTTTTGCTATAGATCCATGTATTTACAGTTGCACACAGAAGGTGAAAGGCAATTTTCTGCGTAGCTTTTAACTTTTAACCTGGATAAAACTATGACATGTAACTAAGCTGGATGCCACTCTTGATGGCACTGTACATGGCTATCGGCCATGACTGCTGACAAAAGCATCCAATTCTTTTTCTCCTTATATTCCACTTATTACTGGTAGATCCAAACATTATGAGCTTATCCAGTGTAAATGACACAATAGCTATGGCTTCTAAGATTACTGCAAGTGTTTCTGGCAACATCCAACATAAGACAGCATCAGCCCATACGCAATTCATGAGAACACTGAATTTTTTTAATAAGGAAAAAAAAAATCATTTATGTTAATTTAAATTAATTTGGTTAATCCGCTGATTGTGATATAATGTTGCATGGCAAAACTTTATTACTGTTTCTAAGCTTCTGCAGACTATTTCTGTCATTACTGCTGTATAGCCTTTGTTAATCTGGAAAGGTGCCAGAAAATCAGCATTGAACCTGCATCTTTATATACGAAATTTTTTTTTAAGAAATAAAGTGTGATGTTGGAAATAGTTTGGCATGGTAAGAAAAAATTTGTAAGAAAATGAAAACTAAGAATAATATAACAAGAGCCAGAAAATCATCAAATCAAGGTAAAATAATTTCAAAGCCAACAGTTCAATACCAACATGGAATTTTTAGATATTTCAGTGAATACCGACTATCTGATATTTGTGATGATTGTTAATTATGTATTCTGTGCAAAATAATATGGAAATTGGTTAATTATTTCAACCAATACTGTAATGTTAACTATTACATGTAATATATTACACGATGCTGTTTGAACATTATTATTATTTACATTATATGGGGTTTTTTTTGCTATTAATAAAATATGAGGGTGAATAAAAAAAAACAACCATAAACCAAGGAATATAACAGCTGAAAAATGTATGAAAAGACTTGAGGGCGAAAAAAAAATTCTTTCCACATATTTTCAATGGTTATGCCCCTTGATTTACTGTTATTTTTTTTACTTGCCCTTGTATAAATTACATTACACTACTGCCAGTTACCACTGCTGTAATACCATACAGACTTCAGACTTTGTACAATTTGTTTTTGTTAGTGTCATGAGACCAAATGACTTGCTCTTAATGCGCAACCTCTGTTGTCAGTGAAAATGGAGGCACTGCTACTTTGTGTATTACAAGTTAGGATTAAAACAAAAAAGAAAAGCAATGGGTTGGAGTTTTTTTTAGTTTTTTTTTTTTATTTATCAAATGGCTTATATAAAGTTTCACAATACAAATAATATATTTTTTTCTCCCAATCATATTGTAACAGGTTACGACTAGCATTTGCATAAAGTCTGGAGATAAAGCATAAATCAAGCCAGAAAAGTGTGGTTCTTAATTTATATCACTGAATCTCCATCACCGAATGTAATATAAGAACAGATACATGGTTAAATATTTCTGTAAGGGTTACAAGTAGTTTTACTGAACACAGCATCAGTAAGGTGTACACTCTGTTGTGTAAGTTACACGTAACATTGTAAGTTGTTGAATCCCTCAAAGACATGTTATCTCTATTTTTTAAAATCTCCTGACAGCTTTCATTTAACACTCTAGTTTATTATATATTTACTAATGTTAGTGATGTTTCATTCAAAGTTGAAATTTCTAACACTTATGTGAAGTTGTAACACAGACATCATAACAGATGATTCTTTGGAGCCCTAATGCAGTCTCTCAGCAAACTCCAGTCACCACAAGGAAACACAGGCCACTGCTGCACTGATGAGGTAAAGACCTCACCTTGCTGTTCCCAGCAAAAAGACTTTTGGCAGGGCTCAATGTGGTCCCCATGAAGTGCCATCTCTTCCTACCATGGGGGAATGCGCCAAGAAGCTTGCTCTCTGGGTCCAGGCCAAGTCATCATTCTAGACTGTGTTTCAGCATCTCCACAGATTTGACTGCCAGAAAGTTTACTGCTGGCAGTTCCAGAGAGATAAAACAACACCCCCTTTTTAACAGTGCAGGAGTCTATTTGACAAGAACACCACTTGGAAGAAATATAAGAAGGGGTGCTGAAAAGTTATCAGCCTGACCTACATCCCAAATTCTTTCCACAATTTTGTCACCCAAGCTGGAAAGACTATTATTTTATAATGTAAAATGAGGATCATAGTGCTAGTTTTTTACTTTTTTTCCTTCTTCAGATACATGACAGAACCATGTCAATGAAAGCTGTGGAATTTTCAAGTGTGAAACTCCTGACCATCATGAAGATCTTGCACCTGCTGAAGAAAACTCCAAAGGAAATCTGTGAGTGAGTGCTGCAAACAGAGTGGTGAGTGCCCATCATACTCAACTGTGAAGAAGTGCTGTGCTAACTTTCAGCATGGATGTTTCAAGACCGAAGATGCAGCAAGATCTGAATCTATACCAAAAGTGGCAACTCCAGAAACTGTGTGAAACATAGTTACACTACTATAACCCCCATCCTAGTTCTTAGCTTTTTTTCTTGCCACAATCATGGCATCATCCCCTTTTCACTCTAAAATTTTCTGGTCATATAAATCTGAAAACTGATTTACAGAATTCACAACAAAACCCTTGAGTTATGTTTCACAACACTTCCGCATTTAACGCTTCTCTCCGCTTTAAGAATTCAGCACTTTAACACTACTCTTCGAAGAATTCAGTACTTTAACACTATTCTTTGTTTGAGGAATTCAGCATTTATCAAACATTCATTTCCTTTAAATAGAAATGAAACAAAGAACCAGTTAACTAAAGCAGAAACTCAGTAGCAGAATATGTAAATATGTACCATGATAACCTTCAGCGGTCAAGATGTCTGCAAAAATGGAAATGAAGTATTACGTTAAAAATTCAGTTAACTAGTGTATACAAACAGATATGTCTACACGCAGATTTACATGGTTACTGCTGCAGGGTTGTGGAAAGTAACTTTGACATAATAAATGACAGTAACAAGCTTTACTAATGGTTAATGACAAAATTATTTCTTATGCACATCTTGTTTCAATCTCTCTCTATCATTTGGGGAAAAAAAGGTAAATGGCCAAAATATCACACTGCCTTACTATCACAATAAAGTCTATCATTTTTTTTCTTTTCCAAATATTTAAATGTTAAAAAATTCTGAATAAAAAATCAAATTCTTCAAAATTCAAACACTCTTTCTCAGTTTCCTTGTCAGGGAAAGAAAGATAACATTAAATATGATAACATTACTTAAAAAAAATAAATAAATAAAATTCATGTTGTTCATATATGCTCATTCTACCACAGAAGATGCCAACCATGAATGTCCTACACTCACTCTCTATCTCTTTCTCTTACTCACTTGCACGCACACATTCATTTAATCTACAAATCCCACTTGCAGGAAGTTATGCCAGCCTCTACATTTAATCCCTTTTTTTTTTTGTGCCTTGATCTAGTACTTTGGACAAAGTAGATCTGATATCTCTATACAGTTTAATTTTGGCACCTTATTACAATCTGTGTGTGTGTGTGTGAGAGAGAGAGAGAGACGGTCAGCAATACTACATCTAATATCTTCAAACTGTTTCATTTTTCTACGAGCTATAATAGACTAAGACACTTTTTTTTTTTGCCTGGTTGTAATATTTGTCATTATTTCTGTTATCAATTAGTTGATCCAATACTTTATGCCTTCTAACTATCTAAAGACTGTTTCAAATTCATATCAGTCTTGCATCAACGCATGCAACTAACCTGAAATAAGCCAAAGAAACTAAAACCAAGACATAGGATCTACAGTGAAGAAGACTGCATTAATACAAATAAAAGCAGACAAAATACACCTACCATCCTGATTTGTCTGCTTCTCTGTCAAGACGTTTTCCGACTCATTTTCAAGGACTGGAGTCCGTCGTTTCCGCGGTGCAGCTTCCGGCAAATTGGCCATCCGCTGATTCAACATCTCCCGTCTTTGTCTCGTCTTCTCTATCAACCTCTGTTCATAAAGAGTATATATGATGTATTTTTTAATATGATATAAAAATTTTTTAAAAAAACCAAAAAGAAGTAAGCCTCATCAACAATAGTTTTATTTTTAAAAAAAACAAAAAACACTGAAACAAATAAATAAAAGCTCTGATATATTAAAAAATTCCAAAAAGTTCTTGATTATGAACGAATTTTTAATCTCATACTTTCCACAAGAAATTTAACACTCAAGTAGGTCTGTGTCAGATCAACGAATCAACCAGCTGGTCGAGACCAGACTTTTGGTTGACTGACCAGACACTAC
Source organism: Achatina immaculata (assembly GCA_009760885.1). Taxonomy (NCBI): domain Eukaryota; kingdom Metazoa; phylum Mollusca; class Gastropoda; order Stylommatophora; family Achatinidae; genus Lissachatina; species Lissachatina immaculata. The sequence continues at coordinate 24,923,727 of CM019709.1, read as the reverse complement.
TAGGACATGGTGTCTCCTCAACAACACCAGGAATTATGCAGCTGAGGAAAACTTCAACACTAATGTCTTCAACTCAATGCCCATTATCAACAACACAAGCAGAATTTCCATCATTAATTATAGTTTAAATCAGATTCCCTCAATGAATAATATGAACATTTTCCCATTTCAGGCCATAAAGTCTGCTACTGTCTTGTCCTCATCTCAAGATTTCTGTCATCACATTACTATCATATTTTTCACAATTCATTTCTGAGAGTTCAAGAATGCAGTACCATATTTCGTTATAGGTTCTAAACAAAAACTACAGCAAAAAAAAAACAAAAAACAAAACCCAACAAACCAAAAAAAAAAACAACAGCCCACTTGTCCAAGAAACAGTTAAATGGGTGGGGGTGTGTGTGTGTGTGAAGACGCTGTCCGATGAGGCAATCAGCAACCCATAGCTGATATGCCAGTAGCAGGGTTAGCGAACCACAATTGACCAAGACCCTGTCCCACCTCTCCATGGTATCTCCAGTAACGGGGGCTTATGGGACAGGGATCACCAGTCCACATGGTGGTGGAGTCTACTAAAGAAGCATTGCACACCCCCTGCTTTTTAGCTGTACTCGATGACTCAACACCTTTGCAGCATTGGCTGCAAAGAACAACAGCTCGCAGTTACATGGAGTTCATACAAGTACAAGCAATACAACTTAAATACATCCAGAGAAAAGAACAAAAAATGAACAAAAAACAGTCCACTTGTCCAAGAAACACAGATGTGTATATACAACTCAAATATGTCAAGAGAAAAGAAATTGGGACTTATTTTTATGTTAATATGCTGGTTGTCCTTTACCATAAACACACCACTGTTTTGGGTTGAGTGTAGCTTGGCATGCAAATAAGACAGATATTCTCAGCTTTACAAGGATAACTTCCTCAATACAAAACATCAAGAGGTTTTTTTTTTCAGCTACCGTAACTGGAGGGTACACAAGCTGGCCTACAGCATACTCTTTTGTCTTGAGAAGTTTGTTATCACATATGATATCACCAGGATGAAGTATAAGCATTGTGGGTTGGAGAACATACTGCAGAAAGGAGTTTTAAGAGAAACTAAATGCAAGGCAAGGCACACTCAACTGTACTGTGGCCAGAGTATGAAGGACAAAGGATATCACTTCACTCATGTCCACATCAGAAGAGTGACCAAAAAGCTTTATTTGACAGTTCAAAAAAAGGTCAGCTGTCCTCATGAGAGTAATGAACTTCAACAGACTGTCAGTCCAACCAATACTCTCCTGAAGTGAGTTTAATATAGCACCACTATGAAACACACAGGACACTGTTCAGTCATGTATGGCACTTTGTGGTGTTTCATACACACATCTAGCACTAAACACACTGAGCTCTTCTCAGCATTTTTCTTTCTTAAACTAAATACTTTCTCAGCCAGAAAAAGGAATGGTTAAGAAGCAGTTCAAGCTCACGCAGATAACCAGAGCCCGGTTTAGCAGGAGAGACAGGGTATGATGAGGCTGTTATAATAATCTGAGGAAAACTGCAAAAAGCAACCTGGTAAACAGGCATCCTCAATATTTAGCATTAGCCAGTGATCATGTTAACCGACATATACTGGTAAATTACATGTTAAAAAACAGAAAAACCAAAACTATGCAAAGCAAATCAGTGTAAAAATCAAATTTAATAAATGCGATGTTGGCAAAAAGTAAATAAAATTTTTCTTTTTTAAAAAAAAAAAATTACAGTTCAGCATTCTTATTTACAGACAAATGTGGCTGGGTTTGCAAGATTTGTTGTTGCTGTGGCGATATGTTGGTGCATTAAGCCTTAGGTGACAATATTCAACTACCAATGCTCAGTAAACTTCCAAAAACATGCTACACCTACTTGCTTTAGTATCATCCTCTAAAAGGAACAGTTATTTTACAAATATCCTGCATAGTCTAGTAGTAATAATTTTGTTAAAAGTTGAGCAGTCAGTCATTTGCACGTCCCTTGCAAAACTTTGCCTCCCTAACAGCTCTCCTGTAGTCCTCTCGGTTGTATGCAAGATGGCCTGCTACTGATGCATCCATTTGCAGATCATCAACGATGTCTTACATCCATCTTCGCCTTTCTTTTTCCCATTATGTACCCTTTCAAGACGGACTTCTATAAATTATAATGACAATAAGTCCATTAAAAGTTGACAAATGAAGTAATAATGTCAACAGCTTTTTGGTCTCTATTTGTAAGCATGGATACCAATACTATTGTGTTTGTGAAACTTGGACAATGAATAAACAAGATCACAAAGAAATTGGAAACAGCAGATGTTTTGGGGGGAAAATGCAACAAATAACCCAGACAGAAAAACAAATGTAGAGATACTCAAAGAAGTTTCAGAACAATGAATATAACTAGTTAAAATAAGAAAAACAGTCAAAATTTCTTGGACATGACATGAGAAGACATGTTGGATAACCTAGTAATGACTGGAAAAATCAAGGGGAAAAGGAAGGCCAAAAGAAAAATATCTCAGTAAAAAAAACAAAAAAACGCATATGACTTGATCGGAAACACCAAGCACTGCACAAGATGGAGACGCATGATCGTCAACGCTGTCTAGCACCGCACATAATAAGCCACAAGAGATGATTTTCTACACATTCTTTGCTTAGAGAATTTAAAGAATTTCACTGTGATGGCTGTCTGTGTGACCGACTGGTATCACGCTACTAACTTAGAGGGGGTGAGAGAGAACGAACGAGAAAGAGATTGGGGGGGGGGGGCGCACCGCTGCTAAAAATTACAAAGACTATACGGAACAGGACAGCGAAGAAAGAAAAACCCACAGGCAACTGCATTTGTCATATGCTTTCTTCGCCTGATAAGGCAAGTTTGAAGCACATTTATAATATCTACGTGTGGAAGCTGCTTAAAATCAGTACTGCTCTACCAAAATTTCATTTATATAACCGCATCGGTCACACTAACACGCCATGTTTGTCCAGCCCGTCAATTGAAATTAACAACAAACAGACTTTTCTATGATTGCATTCAATCACTGCAAACAGTTTACTAAGGCTACACACACAAAAACTCAGACCTGTGTCTCTGGGTCCATGTCTACTGGCCGCTAGTACTAACTGTTTTCACACGATTTTAAGACAAAACACTTCTGCAGGTTTCCTCCTATTTTCCAAACTTTCAAAATTGGCGGTTGAAATTACGCACATTCTCGCGAGACTTCAGATACCATGCCCATTTAACACAAAAATGTCTGTCAAAATAATTATTACTCATAGAGTTGCGATTTTAAACTGATTCAAAACCTGTATATGAACGAGGATATTATATTCTGCTATAAACTAAAACACATTTTAAGTTGTGGTTATATTTAAATTAGAATTTACGTAATTTGTTTTAATGTGGATTTTTTTTTCAAATAAAAGGAATGTCAAACTGGCCAGCTTTCATCTCCTTATTTGGCTTGACAAGCCTCCGAGATAAGGGATGAGTTTTCAAATATATGTTCCTGATACTTATACATACACACGCCCCTTTGTGCTTGTATGTGTTAGCTTTAGAAGAGAATGTAGACCAATTGCAAATGCAGAAACATTAGAAACATATTGTTTTCGTATCTTTGTGACGTTATCTATCTTTCTTATCAGTAAAAAAATAAATCACCATCATCGTGTGGCATCTTCGGAACGGAGGTTGACGTTAATGAATCTCCAGTTTCCTCGCTCCCTCGTCATGATGGCGCGTTCAGTCCACTCTCCTATGTTATCTTCCCTTATACATCTCTGTATACTTCTCGCTCTTTTTTTTTCTAAATACCTGGTATAACTTTTCCTAATAGCATAGTCTTCGGTATATTTTGTCTTTTGATGTGGCCAAAGTATTTTGTTTCCTGGTCCTTATTTCCTTGAGAAGTTTACTTTGTAGTTGTTTCAATGTTTGTACATTTGCTGTCTTCATTTTCCGTGATATATGACCTACTTTAATGTAGAACCACATTTATGCTGCATTTATCATTCACTGTTTATCTAGAGTCCAGGTTTCTTTCTGCTCCGTATAATAGTACAGGATAGATGTAGCATGTTTTTGTTTTTATGGATAGATTCCTGGACAACAGCGCTGTCTTCATGGCGCTGAACATGTGTCTTGTCATTCCTATTATTTTTTTTATCTCTGTACCACATCTCCCATTGTAGGTTAGTTTATGCCCTAGATTATTGCAGCTTTGTCACTTGTTTCAGCTTCTCGTTGTTTGTAATTACATCCATGTGTGCATTTTGGTAGATAAGATTCTCGAATTTTTCCTTTTGGTATAACGTCATGACGTTCTATGTTCCAATTTTTTATGTTGCTTTTTCTTCTTCTTCTTCTTCTTCTTTGTTGTTGTTGTTGTTGTTTTCCAAGTGTTCTCCGAGTGCGCCTTTTCATTGTGTGACTTTAGAATCTCTGCATCATTTTGGCCTACTCATTCGTCAATTACAACATCTCTTGCCTGTTTTCTGTGTTCATCTTTCTTTCTGATTCATTACTTTCCATGGGGGATACATCGTAAGGTGGCAGTGGAAGCACTGTCGTCAACCGTTGTCCTCTTTTGCTCGTGGATGCTCTTCTTGTGTATCACATACTTTGCCCTCCGAGCCATTGTTCTCTGCAGAACTTTCCGTATCATATAACCCTTCCAGTCTTTTTGTATTAGTTAGACGTGCCCTCTGTTCGCCGTATGTAAAAGCACCCTAGTTGTATTGCTATCCCTCACTAGCAAGCCCGTCTTCTGGCAGTTCACCGAACAAGCGCCGGTCACGTTAGCGTTTTCTGGTGTGTTCGCGCACGAATTCGTTGCCCATTCTTGATGCGCACAAACCAAGTACATGCGTCCTCAGTGTATCCACACTGTATTCCCTACCAGAAATAATACGTACGCTATTTCACATCAGAATAACGACAGCGCTACTTATAAATCCGATAAAGCATCAAAGAAGTTGTCGCCTCACAGCCACGGGCAGTCACTCTGATCACAATAAATAAGAACATACATGCTGGAAGTTGTTTTTCTCGGATGAACTTCAAAAGCTCTTGTTCTGTTACAGTCGACTCCATGATGGTGGTGAAGCCACGTGCATCGTGTCAGATAGTGGGTGGATTTTACAGTGCGGGAGTGGGCTAAAAAAAAAAACGAGCTTCTCATAAGCTCCACCACCGACGTGAACACTGTGGGGCCTATTCCGTCCAGCGAACTGAAGGAGCACATCAGTCTGTTAATAGGATCAATACGAAGGAGTGGGATAGATCCTTGTGCAGCCTTAGTTCTCTGAGACCTTACTGTAGAAGAGTGGTTTTCAAAGTGGGTGGTAACGCCCCTCCCCTCCCCCGGAAGTATACATAAGTCGACGTCTGTTGTAAGAAGAATAAGAAAAAGAAGAACTCATCCGATGTCAACAGTGTTTCCTTTGGTGGTTTGTGTGGTCTTTCTCCCATTTGTTCTTGTAGCTGAGATTTATCAGCGTTTTGGCCTCCTCAGATGTTATGCTGGTGTCTGTGATAGTTTACCTCTTTCTTTCGCTAGTGTCTGTTGTTTCGTGTCCGTGTATACCACAAAGGGACGTTATCCACTTCATTACCACTCTTTTGAACCTTGTGCGTGTAGCCGGTGCATTTCTTTTTGTATGTCACCGATTTGCTTTGCTTCTGTGACTCTTTAGCGATGTTATTATACCTGACCTTGCGTTCGCGAGAAACATTATGCCTGCCACATGAAATGATGATCAGATGAGACAAACCAGGGGGAAAGAAGTGATCATAAGCAAAACATTTGAAGGCCTGCCAACAGCACCTACGATACCCCCTTCAAAGACGAGCCTGTAAATATGTTAAATATCTTCAGTTTCATGCCAGGTGAGGGCAAAATCATGTAGATGGGTCCATTCCTCCCCCTCCACCTGGCCCTGCCTTACACACTCTAACTATCTAAGGATCCAAATTACCATTATATGAGTTCGGATCCCTCCATTTTATTTACCAAAAATCATGCTCGGCAAAATCTCAGAACTAATTATCTGCCTAGGTTTATACAGACAAGGGGCGGCTAAAGAATTAGCAGGTGCCTATAAAGGATGCCAACAGTAGAGAATGGAGAGTTAGAAAGAGCACTGAACTGAACAGTTTATTTAAATCCCAACGAATTATAAATGTCTTGAAACTGAACAGACTGTTCATGTAGAAAGAATGGAAGAGAACAGACAAACAAAAATGATGTATGCACAAGATATGAGGGAAACAAGACCAAAGGGTAGACCAAGACAGAGATGGAAAGACAACATAGAAGAGGATATAACAGAAATTGATGTCACCAACTGGAGAGAGAAGATTAGGAATAGAGAGGAATGGTGCAGAATTTTATCTGCAGTCTTACTGGCTCGTAAAGAAGAAGAAGAAGAAAAATTAACTGCCCGTTCCAAAAACGCATTCTAAAGTATAAACTGCCATTGCATATTTGGTAACAGATAGAATGCTTGTTTGAATAGTGAGAGCACAGAACGAAGCATGCAAACAAATTTGCTAATCAGATTGTCTCTCTTTTGAAACCCCAAGCGATGCACGCGAGCTAAGAGATAACTTAAAACTTCATGTCAATGCCAGCTTTCTTCACCCAGTGCCAGACGTCGGCCATGACAGGATAAAAACACAGAGGCCGCTGTACACGCAAGAAGTACCTGAGACAAGCAATTTTTTTTTTTTAAATCGGAAACTCCGATAAGAGAATAAACAATTCGAAATTTTGAGAGCAAGCCATTTATGACTTATATATTAGGATGAGGAATGAAATGTATAATGTCCATGATTCACTTCCAGCGAATAGTTGTTCAAAAACTGTGCTGTGTAGGGGTCCAGGGAGAAAGTCTACATCAAGCAGAATACCCCTCAGAGGTTTTCCAAGCACTCTGTGCATAATTTTCAGATTGTGACTTGATGCCTTTCACACCCTCTCTATCTACCATGCAGTTATGTTTTCTAAACCTCATTAACAGTATAATGAACGTTGCTTGTCTCATCTTTATTGTTCAATCTTTCTTCCCCCCCCCCCCCCCATGTCTTTCAGTATGAGCACTTGTTCTCTTTCTCACATTCTTCCAGTGTGAGCACTTGTTCTCTTTCTCACATTCTTCCAGTGTGAGCACTTGTTCTCTTTCTCACATTCTTCCAGTGTGAGCACTTGTTTATTCCAATTTTTTTTCCCCCTGATTTTCAATACAGAAAAGAAAAACTACCTGAACTTTGGGGACACAGATGTACCACTAAAAACGGGTAGCAAGATTCTTTAACCGAAGGGGAATGTGTTCACTTTATTTTTTTCTGTCAGTTTTCTCAATCTGTCACCTTTGGCAGTTCAAGCAGTCTTAACATTTATCTGATGAAGTGTAATGAGCGGTCAAATAAAAACGAGTCCAGGCCGCTAAGTCTCGTGACACGTGTGGGAGGGGGACATTATTGTCTTTGTGGTAGATAGTGTCAGTGTGAAGGTCGAAGGGGACAGGAAGCAGTGTTAGTATCGGTTATTTGTTGCAGAGTTCAAGGTCACGCTAACAGAAGTCATGCAGGAGGAAATTCGCCGCATCCCGCCTACCAACATGTTTGCATCGAAGGAAGAATAAGGTGGTTTTTTTTAAACATCATCATCATCATCAGGTGTCGTGTCGACTGGCGTTGGCTATTATGCTTCTCCGGAGTACCCGATCCTTCATGCAAGCCATCAGCTCAGTTGGTGATCTCCTCTCACACTATCCCGTCAGACTGTCCAGTATCATTTCTCTTGGTCTTCCTCTTGATCTTCTTCCTTCTATTTTTCCTGTTGTTATAATATTTTCAATGCCCCCTCTTCTCATTGCATGTCCTATGAAAGTACATTGTCTCTCTCTTATCTTTTTGACAAGGTTTTTTGTCTCTCCAGCTCTTCTCATACATTCTTCATTAGTTATTTTTGCTGTCCAGGGGATTCGCAACATTCTTCTAATAAACCACATTTCTGCTGCTTCCAATGATTTTTGTGCAGACTTGCCTATTGTCCATGATTCACTTCCATATAACAAGATATGTTCAATATAGCGTTTTAGGACTTGTTTTTTAACATTCATTGATAACGATGTGTTGCATAATATGTTTCTCATTCTCTGAAATGCAGTATTTGCTTGACCTATTCTGTTCCTAATTTCTGTTCTGCATTCCCCATCTGAAGTTATTACTGCTCCAAGGTATTTGAATTTCTGCACCTGCTTTAGAATAGTTCCGTTTTATTTTATACTGCATGTTGGTGGATTCTGTTTCTTAGATATAACCATAGTCTCTGTCTTCTTTATGCTCAAAGTATAAGCTGTTCACTTTCTTTGGTGACTTTATGCAAGAGATTTTGCAGGTCTTGTTGGTTCTCAGCTATCAGTACTGTGTCGTCAGCATACCGAAGGTTGTTAATATTTTTGATAGCTGAAGGAATTTCCCCTGCAGAAATCCTTCAACGAATGGTAAATGTGTATGGCGAATATACGTTGCCCAAGAGTCGTGTCAGGGAGTGAGTAGTGCGATTTCGAAGTCTCAAGGAATGAGTACTCAAAGATCCGCGTCCGGGTCAGTCATATGCGGTTGTCACGACAGGGTGTAGAAGTATATTGAATGTTAGGATGTAAGATAGATAACTCATCTGAGAATTGGAATATTTGTATAAAATGAGTTATCTTCTAAAATAATCAGCTGTTTGTGAGTAGAGTCCAACTGCTTGTCTCGGAATGCACGAGGGTCACGCTTGGAGAGTGATAGGAAAAAGGTCAGGTGAGAGAGAAACCTTATGACTGAGGAACAGTTGTTTTTTGTGTATTGTCTGAGATAGACGTAGATTAGGGTGTTAGAAATGTTGTTAAGAAATAGATGTAGAGTGTGTTAGGATGCTCTGATGGCGACAGTAGTCTGCCGGGAACATATAATTGTATCGTGGAGATGTCCTGTCTCGTGTCCATGGATTTTGTTGATGCCTTTTATCGTTCTCGTCATATCGCTTATCGACTCATCGTCACACCGTGCATCATTAAAGTCATTTCAACTGTAAAGTTGCTGCTTCTGTATTACTATTTCCACTGAGAGAGAATGAACCTGGGAGCAAGTAAATCTGTGAAGTGACTAACAAAACAGACGCAAAACAACGTAGAATAGTAATGTAAGAAAGAACTAATTGTAGACAGTAGTGGAAATAAACACAGAAATGAATAGCAATACAGTTTACATTACACACAGAAGAGCAGGAGATAGAATTACACCGAGTATCCTGCTTTAATTGGTGTTCGCAACTGGCGCTGTCTTTCACGGCCAATAACAACAACAGCAACAATAACATCAGCGACGACACTGCTTTTGTTAGTGCTGACTTTAGGACCTGTTGTGCAAGTTCCACATTAGTTCTTCGTGATGCCGAGTCTGGGCGTTTTCCTTCATGGCCAACTGTTTTAAGTGGGGCAATGATCTGCCCTATACCTCACAGAAAACTTGTATAGTCCTGCCTTGTGGCCGGCGCCGTGTCAAGGCTACAGTGTTGGGGCACGTGCCTAGCGCACTTCGTTACAGACTTTTTGCATTATATTACTGGATTATGCATTCTTCAACGTTTTGTGATTGCTGTTTTTACAGTTCTGATACTAATAATTAGGCTGCAGGTTATCCACTGCATTCTACATCGTTACGGTGCAGAAGTACCCTATATGGAATTCTGCTACAACAGGTCACATTCGCTACGTGGATTTATTTTCTTGTATTTCGCTTTCGTAACAAGAAAAGGATTTCAAGTTGTCCAGATACGGGCACCCAGTTTGCTCGTCCTCGTACAGCAACGACGGTATCCACGGAAATTGTGGCACCAGTATCTGTCGGATAGCCATATGTTGCAGTGACGGTATCTCCAGGTATGCCTGACCCTACTTGCTGTTACCTGAGAGAGCCAAGCTTGGGTCCTGTACTTGCCTGCATGCAGAATGAGCCACTTCCTGAATCTCCAGACTGAAGGTTGCTGTCTTGTTTGCTGTTTGCCTAGCCTGAGTGGAATCGTTTGGAACTTGAATTATTGCTGTGAAGTTCCAGTCTCACCCAGTTGTCTGTTCGTGTTAGATAGCTGTCCCGCGTAGGTCGAATGCCGCTGCTTAGCTTGTTACCCTAGCAAGCTTATTATAATTTCAACTACGAACTTTATTTTCATCTGAACTGAACTGGATTACATAGGACAGATCTTTCAGTGCGTTGACATTCCTAGCACTTATGGAAACAATTACTGGATAGAAGAGTTGTCACTTTTGTGCACTGACGATATGAACATATGCTGGATGAAATATCATCAGTTTCAGTGACTTGTTTTGGACATTCATATATGAAAATTTTGTTGTGGTGTATGTCGCTAAATTGGACATACAATTAGTGATAGATATTATTGATTATGTTATTGATTAGAAAAGTTGTTATCTTGAGAATTTCTTACAGGTAACAGACCGGATGTTGACTGAAATGAGACTATAACACTGAGACCAGGTATCCTGTGTTCCACAAAAGTAAAATGGGTACCTGTATGTTTTGCTATGTGACAGTTATCTTTCCCAGAGATGTCCTGTTCTGGTGGTTATATTGTTCGGAGTGAAAAGCCCACCAGTTAGTGCTTTACAGGACAGATGTATAAGTCTTTACCGTTAGAACGAGCTTAATGCTTACTAACTGGTAGTTACAGAATTAGACGTTACATAACTCGGATTGGATTATTATGGAGGTTTGCAACATATATATGTGCTTCCTCTTGATGTTTACCTCGCCCGACACATGTAGAGCTTACATGGGGTCACGGCTATGGTAAGTTTATCGCAGGGGTCTTGTATTAGACCTAGATTATTCCATTTTGGGCCCGTACTTATAGTACATGGCATATAGTCTTTTGAGAGGACTTATTGTAAGGTGGATTGCCTTTTACTCATTTTCCTGTTATGTCCATGTTGCGGATAGTCTCATGTGACAGATATAGGTTGGATTGTTATGATACCCTTATGCATATACCCTGTTCTGCTCATGTTGCGAGGAGGCACATGTGACAGATATAGGATGATTTGTTATGGAGAGTGCATATGTTATACTCTACTACTCATGGCGTTGAATATACACGTGAGAGTAGGCAGTTATTTGAATAGAGTACAAAGATACCAGTAAAGCTACTGTCTACACGTAGATATTGAACCAATGATAGAGAAATGGTAGCCAGGCGAGAGAAACTTTCTATGGTTGAGTCCGCAGTGTGGTTTGTTAATACCCTTGCGATTGCTCTTGATGAGAAAGTCAGAATATTCCGCATGCCTGAGTTATATTACTGGATTGGGAAAAAAAATTCTATATGGGTTGAACTATTGAGTTCCTTATATCCGACCGGTTTCAAAACCGATTGGTGCATCTTGTGGGTTGAATTAAGGTTGTGTAGGATAGTGATTAATTTGATTAATTCTCTTTTTGAGAGTTTTCCCTTCAGTAAAACTCTGCTTAGGGGGGTGGGAGATATCTATAGCAGTATATTGAATGTTAGGATGTAAGATAGATAACTCATCTGAGAATTGGAATATTTGTATAAAATGAGTTATCTTCTAAAATAATCAGCTGTTTGTGAGTAGAGTCCAACTGCTTGTCTCGGAATGCACGAGGGTCACGCTTGGGGAGTGATAGGAAAAAGGTCAGGTGAGAGAGAAACCATATGACTGAGGAACAGTTGTGTTTTGTGTATCGTCTGAGATAGACGTAGATTAGGGTGTTAGAAATGTTGTTAAGAAATAGATGTAGATAGAGTGTGTTAGGATGTTCTGATGGCGACAGTAGTCTGCCGGGAACATATAATTGTATCGTGGAGATGTCCTGTCTCGTGTCCATGGATTTTGTTGATGCCTTTTGTCGTTCTCGTCATATTGCTCATCGACTCATCGTCACCCCGTGCATCATTAAAGTCATTTCAACTGTAAAGTTGCTGCTTCTGTATTACTATTTCCACTGAGAGAGAATGAACCTGGGAGCAAGTAAGTCTGTGAAGTGACTAACAAAACAGACGCAAAACAACGTAGAATAGTAATGTAAGAAAGAACTAATTGTGGACAGTAGTGGAAATAAACACAGAAATGAATAGCAATACAGTTTACATTACACACAGAAGAACAGCAGAAGAATGAATCACCACCCAAGAATCCTGCTTTAAGGGACAATATATGTCTAAAGATGGATTTGTGCTGATAACTTCCTTCGGATGCAAATAATAATAATAATATAATAATAATAATAATAATAATAATAATAATAACAATGCGATATTCTTCCTTCTGTGCAAACAGATTGGTAGGCGAGTAGCAGAGTATTTCCTCCGTCCTGCATGACTTCTATTAGCATGACCTTGAACTCTGCAACAAATAAATAATACGAACTCCATTTCCAGCCTCAACGACATTGTACTAACACTATCTACCACAAAAGCAATATCTGCCTTCCAACACATATCAAGAGATTTAGCGGCCTAGCTCGTTTTTATTTGACTCTCATGTTTGATCTATGCACGGACGCCTAGATGGCCGTGTTTGAGTTTTGAAGTAGTACCTAACGTACCTGAGCTAATGAAAACGCTATCCAGTTACTACGTAACGTATCTGGTTCTAAGCTGATTTACATGGGCGGAATCTGTCGAGATGATCGAGGTTTGGGTCCACCCTGGATCATCAAGATGGTCAGCGTAAACATATTCCCCAGCCAGCGTTTTTTTACTAACACTTCCGGTTTGTCAAGTTTTGGCCAACGTCAATATAAGTACACTAGCTTCATTTCGTTAGAAAAGCGGTGTAATTTTTTATTGTAAACAGTTCAGTGCGCATGTATAGTGACCCCTGTAACAATTTTGAAAGCGTTATTAACAACGGGGGTAAAAATCGATGTTTCGATAGAAAAATTTCAATTTTTGTGTGACTTCGGAGGCAAACATATCCCCCTACGACTAGACCACTGTTCGTAAATGCAATACAAGTAGATATAGACTATTATTTAGACTTGAGAATTAGTTAGAAGGTTATTTCAGACATTATTTTAGTGAGCATGCATCATATAATCACACGACGAGATCGGATACATCGACAACGTCGATTTAGAAATCGCAGGTAGATCGATGGCAGACCTAGACTTAGCCAATGGACAGCAGTACACAATTATCAGCTAAAATTATCACATTATATCTTTTTTCCTAAAAAAACCCCTTCATTTATGAAATCTTCTTACATTTATAGCTATTTTGATGTATAATATGTATACTTTTAACGTGGAAATAATTAGTTACATTCACTTTTACAATTATCCCATATATATATATATATATATATATATATATATATTCCATTATCAAGTGGAACACAACAGGCCAAAGAAAAAGAGGCTGACCGTGTGAACATCTGAAGAGGACATTGTTAAAAGAGGCCAAATTAACAGGCATAAAATCCCTTGATGAGGTTGAAAGACTCATCGAAAACAGGAAAAGTTGGTGAACTACTTTGCGAGCCCTATGTGACGTTTAACAGCACGAGAAGGATATATATATATTATATATATATATATATTCCATTATCAAGTGGAACACAACAGGCCAAAGAAAAAGAGGCTGACCGTGTGAACATCTGAAGAGGACATTGTTAAAAGAGGCCAAATTAACAGGCATAAAATCCCTTGATGAGGTTGAAAGACTCATCGAAAACAGGAAAAGTTGGTGAACTACTTTGCGAGCCCTATGTGACGTTTAACAGCACGAGAAGGATATATATATATATATATGCGAATAGCAACAACTCGTAGTTCCAAGGAAATCAAAACAGGAGAATATGTACGCCGTTTTACTTTAGAAGTATACAAGTCTTAAAAAGTACATTTTAATATCCATAACAGAAATTATGTGTACTGAGGTTAGTCTAAATTACGTAGGATACAAACACGGTCTACCAAAATAACAAGTGTTTTCTTGGATTTTGTATTACAGTAAAATTTCATTATAACGTCAAACTAGTCCGTTATATCCAAGTCCACTATGTCCAGAATAATATACATTTGCGGATCTGGACTGTGATGGATTCACAGAGTATGTTTCATAAGGTTGAGAAGAAATTGCTTTGAAAAGAATGGGTTCATCTGTTAAGCCAGTCAACTGTGACAAGCCTAACGTTGCTTTACTGTCCAGGGCATGCGGGAATACATGGCAATGATGTGGAAGACAGACTTGCTGGACAGGCTAAAGTAAATGCCAGACTGACAATGGTCAAGGGCGACATTGCTAAAGCTGTATTGGACATCCTTCGGGAAAATGAAGAGCGGGAATGGAAGAACAATGTAGCTGTGAAGAGATTGCTGGAGCTAGGACAAATTAAGGTTGCTGGTAGGAAATCCGAACTGTGTGGCAGAAAACACATCGTAAACAACCAACATTTGATAGGAACTATTAGCAAGCATAGTCATAGATGGATGCTGCCGCATGCGGCGGGGCATATATGGGGTTGTCCTGAATGCAGTGAAGCCGGAGTCTGAATTTTGAACATTGGGGGCTGGTCTGTTATTACCGTGGCTCTATTATAAACGGGGTCAGTTATAACGGGATTTTACTGCATAAGTTTCACAGATATTTCACCATATATATATATGCACTTTCAAATTATACATGTTTATTATTTTTAGAATTTACCTTTTGTTTTCTGATGGTTTTTAATGGCAACACTTCTTTGAGTGAGTCTGTCAGTTACATTCTGCTTACCACATTTGAACATTTCGTGTCTCAATGTCACATTCTGGCAATACTTGCAATATTTCAAAGTTTTCGATTGTTGTTATATTAAAGTTGGGCTTTTAAATAACCACACAGTGACCCCCCCCCCCCCCCCCCGAGGATATGTTAGTGAAAGGAAGAGTTAGACGTGTCACAATTTAAATCAAAATCTAAAGATGATTAAGAGACGTAAAAGATGAAATTGGGGCTTGGGTACAAGCAGGAAACAACAGTTATTTTGTCCTTAGACACTTGTGGCATTCAAAAATCCTGTCCCACAACACCAAACTAAATATATACAAGACATTAGATCAGTTGTCTTGTATGGCTCAGAAACACGAAGAACTATATGACAAGATGAAGCACAGCAACAAATCTTTGAAAATAGAATCTTCAGAAGAATTTTTGGACCGATTAGAGATCCATTATCACAAGAATGGAAAACTAGAAATAACAAAGAAATACACACGCTATTCCGGTCTCTACTTTTAACTACCATTACGAAAAAAAAACCCCCAAAAAATTGAGATAGCTCGGACCCTTGGAGAGGATGAACGAGAACAGAGGGACAAAAAAGGGCTTATACAGAAGTGATGAACTGAGACATACATAGACAACGGTGGCGGGACAACCTGGAAGAAGAAGACCTACGAGCCATCGGAGTGGACAATTGGCAGGAGAAGACTAAGAACAGAGAGGAATGAAGACAAGTCTTGTCTGGAGCAGAGAGCTGCTACGGCTTGGAAAGCTGAATGAAGGAAATGATTAAGGCATATCTTTGTTGAAATGTTAGCAGAAGATTTAGGACATCACATAAGCTTAGTTGATACAGCAGCTGCAAGCTTTGAGAGGACTGACTCGAAGTTCTTACATCCTTCCCGCGCGCCAGATGTCACGTAGGGCTCTCATGGTAGTTCGCCAAGTTTTCCTGTTTTCAGCAAGATTTTCAACCTCATCAAAGGATTTTATGCCTACTAAACTGGCCTCTTTTAACAATGTTATCTTTAGAGTTTCACGTGGTCGATCTCTATTTTTTGGCCTATTGTACTCCCACTTGATAGCTTGTTTTGGGATTCTCTGATTGTTTCTTCTCATCACATGACGGCCATATGTCCATATGGTTCTAAGGACTGTTATAGACGGAGGTGGGGTGGGGATATGCTCTCCATTCCAATTAAGTGTCTCCAAGGCGTGCGTCTCAAATAGCCTCTGACAGTTCACGTCCAGTTCCTGGCCTTCTCGTGGCGGAACTGTTCAAACTGACAGGAGAAGGGGCAACAGCGAATATCTGGCGCCTGAAAACCAAACGTTTTCGGGTAGATGAGAGTTTTGTTTGGTAGCTCATCTAGGAGAAGTAAAACTCCGAAAACCCGCTGCTGGCGAGATTCTTCAGCTGCTGTGCATGGGGTAAAAATCTCCCAGCCAATGAAGAAAAATGCGACTAGAGTTGCCGCGCAGAGCCGCCGTGGAAATGGTGAAGGAAATGATTAAGTGAAGTAACCAATAGTATCGAGGTCAGTACTATTTAAATCTACTCATCTCACCATACCTCCGCTCTAGAGGTCGATCACGTCCTAAATTGGGATAATACACCTAAACCGGCTCAACCCAGATGTGAAACTTAATAGTGGAGAGGATTCGTCCTCCTGGACAAAAGCTCTGTCCTGTTCACAACTAGGAAGGGTAGTGGCCACGACCACAAAATGCTGAAGTCGGAGACACTGGATCAGTGCAGGCTAGATAGGCAACTACCTCTCACGTAACGGGGATGTATGCGTATCTTAATCACGCTGCGGTTTTCCGGTGAAAAAGTCCAACTCTAGCCTGGATGGGCAACCACCTCTCACACGGCAGGGATATACTGATATCCAAACTACGTTGAGGTTTTCCAGTGAGAAAGTCCAACTCTAGATTGAACTGGTGCGACGAAAACCACGGTGTCACGCAATCCCGCTTCTGCGACGTACCAAGAATTCAGGCACAAACCCCGCGATACTCTGAACCTCTTGTGGTCCTCTCGGGGACCTCATGTGGCCTATCGGGGACCACGGGACATATCGACGACCACAGGAATAAATTCAGCAGGATCACGGGGCGATCTTGGTGGTAGAAGCGAACGAAGAAGAAGAAGATATGTCCATCTCCTTTTTCTGATCACTCATGAGATAGGTTGTTGTTTGCTCATCTGCATTATCCCTGCGTTGTTCTTGAATTCGTTTCACTTTATACCGATTATTTTCCTTAGGCATTTGTTTCTATAATGAATGAAGTTCTACAATGGATACAGATCAGTGTTGCATGCTACAGAGAAATCATTCATGTAAAGAACTGTCAATCAGTGTGTTAAACTTTGTTGTTTTCTTCGTCTAAGAAACTGTCATAGTCTTCAGCAACCAGATCTTGATCAGTTAGGAAACAGGCATCAAAACTGAGGCAACACTCCACTAGCAAAAAGATTACAAGCCATAAAAAGCTCAATTTATGAAGAGTTTTTTTTAAAGCAAAATTGTATTTTTATTTTTACTGTAAATTATCTTCTTCTTTCTTTTAGACTTAGCCCATTGCACACTTTATATCTTATCTTATATCCTTCCAGTGCCGTTAAATGTCACATAGGGCTCGCAAAGTAGTTCACCAAATTTTCCTGTCTTCGGTGAGTCTTTCAACCTCATCAAAGGATTTTATGCCTGTTAACTTGGCCTCTCTTAATAATGTCCTCTTCAGTTTCCCGCGGTCTGACCTTTTTTCTTTGGCCTGTTGTGTTCCACTTGATAGCTTGTTTTGGGATTCTCTGATCATTTCTTCTCATCAAGTGAACAACATATGTCCATCTCCTTTTCCTGATCACCCATGAGACTGGTTGTTGTTCAGTCATCTGTCTTATCTCTGCATTGTTCTTGAATTCATTCCACTTGATGCCGAGTATTTTCCTTAGGCATTTGTTTCAAAAGAGTCTAATTTCTTGATATTTCTTTAGTTGTTTTCCAGCTTTCGCATGCATAAATGAGGGTGGATATTACATTTGAATTGAATAGTCTTAACTTGGTTTTTGTGCTTATAACTTTTGAATTCCATATGTTCTCAAGATTCTTGAAGATTGATGCTGCTTTTGCAATTCTGATCCTAACTTCCTTTCTAGTGTCACCATCCTGGTCTATGTAGCTGCTAAGGTATGCAAATTGATTGACTTCTTCAATATCTGTCCCTTCTATGTGTATTTTTCCATTTTGATTGATGGGAATTTTCATTATTATTGTTTTGTCCTTGTTAATTTCAAGTCTTATTTTGCTAGCCAGTGAAGACAGGCTATCTGTTTTTTCTTGCATGGAATTCACATTATTACTGATGTCATCAGCAAAATCAAGATCTTCTAGTTGGGTCCCATGTGCCCAGTCAATACCTGTGTTACCTGTGCAGCATTTTTTCATTATGAAGTCTATTGTAATCCCAAAAAGTAAAGGAGACAGTATACATCCTTGTTTCACGCCTGTTTCAATCTGGAACCATTCACACACTTTATATGCTATAGTATAAACATGACTTTTGGTTTTTATATGCACTCAGTCATTTGCATGTCTCACACAGTACTTTGCCTCCCTCACAGCTCTCCTGTAGGCCTCTTGGTTTTTATATGCAGTGGGAAGCCATATGGGCTGGACTTTTTTTGCAGTATGAGATTTAGTGGCAGGGTCTTGAACCACAGTTTCTCTGCTATCATTTCTTTTAAAATGAGACAGAAAACCATTAAGATTATGCACAGGTGACAAGACTTTGTCTTCACATCACATCAGCTATGAAACGTTCATCAACATGCTCAGCTTCATATCACTGTACTGCTATGTTAGCACTCTTCACGACATCTCAAGCAAAAACTGTTACATCAAATAAAACGATAACAAAATGGTCAGTTAACTCATTTTATTTTCAAAAGTCATGTTGCAACATGATAACCTTTACAACAACAGCAAAAAATCCTTTGCCACTGTGTAGTTATAAATAAAACTAGAAACTCTGATGCCAACCTGTCTATGTACAATATATGACAGCACATATGTTGCTGGCTCATTATAATCAGTTCGGATAGCCCATGAATTGATCTATCACCCAGCCTCTTTAGATAGTGTTGCTTTTATCTTACAGTAGGCTATTGAATTAAACTATCACCCAGCCTATTTAGATAGTGTTGCTTTTATCTTATAGTAGGCTACTGAATTAAACTATCACCCAGCCTCTTTAGATAGTGTTACTTTTATCTTATAGTAGGCTACTGAATTAAACTGGCAGTTAATAGTTTCTTCTTCTGTCTTTGTTCTTGTCTTCTTCTTTTTTTTTTCTTCTTTTTCTTTCTTGTCTCCTTTTTCTTTCTTGTCTTCTTTCTTTTCTTCTTCTTCTTCTTCTTTCTTTTCTTTCTTGTCTTCTTTCTTTTCTTCTTCTTCTTTCTTTTGTTCTTTCTTGTCTTCTTTCGTGTCTTCTTCTCTTCTTCTTACTTTTCTTTCTTGTCTTCTTTCTTTTCTTCTTCTTCTTTCTTTTGTTCTTTCTTGTCTTCTTCTTTCTTTTCCTCTTCTTCTCTTTTCTTTTTTTTCTTGTCTTCTTTTTCTTTCTTCTTCTCCTCTCTCTTCTTTTTCTTTTCTTCTTTGCTTTCTTATTTTTCTTCTCTCACTCTGCATATACACACAATTATATATTATACAATTAATTATATACTTATGTAATCTAATTCCTTACTTCAGAATCTTTCCACCTGTCTCCGGGCTCTTGTAGCATTCCGAGTTTTTTTCTGCCCATGTCTGATAGCTTTCTCGCTCCTCCTGCCCGTTTCTGTTAGCATTCAAACTCTCTCAGTCTGTTAGTCTTCAAGGCTCTGCTGTTTTCTTTCTCAGTCTTCCAGTGTGAGCACTTGTTTTCTTTCTCACAGTCTTCCAGTGTGAGCACTTGTTTTCTTTCTCACAGTCTTCCAGTGTGAGCACTTGTTTTCTTTCTCACAGTTTCCAGTGTGAGCACTTGTTTTCTTTCTCACAGTCTTCCAGTGTGAGCACTTGTTTATTCCAATTTTTTTTTCCTGATTTTCAATACAGAAAAAAAAACCACCTGAACTTTGGGGGCACAGATGTAGCACTAAAAACGGGTAGCAGGATTCTTTAACCGAAGGGGAATGTGTTTGAATCTGGCTCTGCTGGCGCTGCTGAGACAGCTGCAAAAAGTGGCACTTTTTTTTTTGACAGTAAGGAACATGAATCTGAAGAAATTCTGCCCAAACAGCAAGGCACACCAAAGTATTATGGACACACAGCTGCAAGTTTTCATGTAAATTATCACAGCCTTGTAAATGAGACCATGACCAACTTGAATGTCTGAGTCTCGGCGCGTGTGCATGCCGCTGCAGGGGTGTAAAAGTGTTAGTGCCTTCACATTTCTAGGCCACTACAATGGCTTTTTAGGTAGGGATGCCAGGACCTGTTCTCGCTGCCTTTCTTTTCCTGGGGAGACCCCAGGTGCCCATTATTTGATGCTGGTCAGTCCGAAAAAAAAAAAAAAATTCTGCTCGATTGCGTAATTGAACCAGTGACTTTCTGATTGGCAGGTCAGTGCACTACCCACTACACCACTGTGGCACCAAGAATTGAATGTAGGTTAATAAGAATAAGAAAATGAACTTTGGAATGTTTCTGATACAATAAGTTATGAAATATAGATAATGTTAAATAGCAGTTATTGCAACCATGGACGGTAAGGCATAAGAATAGTAGAGAAACACAACCAAAATGTTAACAGTGTCAACACCTGTATATATGTGCTACAAAACAAGTGAAAGCCCACAAGAAAAATCTCAGATTGGAGCCATTATTGTACTGTAACACAAAAACTGAGACTCCCAGAAGAACGAGGGATGTTCCATGGCCCCTTGTCAAGTGACCTGAGCTGCTATTCATGGCTTGCAGCACGTAGTCAGGAATGCTCTGCCAAGTAGATGAAAAAAAGATGAAGGTTAATGGCATGTATGAAATGAAAATAAAAGTTGATTCTGGTTGGAAAATGAGGAAGTTATCAGTGATGAATTAAACTGTGCTTAAACACTGAGTGCTTTATCTTCCTTTTAGAGCTTTCCTGCCCATTCTTATGTATGCTCCAGTCGAAATTCTTTGGATATTTCAAGAGAAGAAACAAGGTAGGAAAACTTGAACTGGATGTGACGTATCAGTCAACGAGTCCATTTCTAAACAGTAAAGATGAGAATCAGAACTGGATTTATCAACATATTAACTTGGTTATTGCATTTTTTTTTAAAAAGCTATTCTGTATTGTGGTCGTATTTTTTTTTTTCTAGTTCACTCTTGTTTCTCCTCAGATGTGCCACACTCTTCTGTTTATGGAGGTCATTAGAGGGCATAGATGGGTGGTTGGGTGCGTGGCACACAGGCAGTTAATTTGAAAGGGCCATCATCTATGTACTACTGACACATCTGAAGGTGCTTCGATCTCCCCTTTAATATCCCCTTTGGCGAACAGTAACTGATTATATCTGTTCTTTGTTGGGTGACTATTAAGATGGCAAAGTTGAGATACTAAGGCTGAGTGAGACACCAGTCTATGATCCAAGGCTGACTGCTTGCATCAGAGTTAGTGAGGCACAGCTGACCAAGGCCCTGTTTTACCTCCCACTGGTGCTCTTAGAAATCTCTCTCTAAGCCTTAAATTCTGACACATGGGGCTTCTGCAAGGGTTTTCCCCAAAAGCCTGTTCTTGGCCTTTTTTCCTAGTCTTGCCCAAGTGAGCCCTCTATTGCTCAACATCCTCTCTGTTGTTCTTCTCCACCTCTCTTTTGGTCTACCCTTACTTCTTGTTCCCCTGTGGTGTCCATCTTAATGCTATTTTTGGTATTGAGTCACCAGTCATCCAGAGCACACGTCCCAACCATCGCCAGCGTCTTTCCTCAATAATTGTTGTCAGTGGTTTCATCTGCATTTCTGCTAATAAGATGTTATTTCTTACAGTGTTTGGCCAAAATATTCTTCTAATTCTGCTCTTAGAAATAGCCAGTATAATCTGGTCAAGCGATTAGGGATCGCATTAAAAACACTTCAAGCCAAAGTTGGATGTGTTGGGCTGCAAGGTATATAACACTGACAAAACACAACTAATGCCCTCCCCTGGGAACAATAGTGTTAAGAACACGCTTATCCTAACATAGTCTTTGTGAGACAGTAAACATGAAGAAATTGACAAATAAAAGCAGCATTTTTATTTATTTATATATTTTTTATGTGTGCATGGCTGCACTGTTTAGTGGGAACATTGGTTACTACTATGACAATGATCTTTACACATTGGTTACTACTATGACAATGATCTTTACACATTGGTTACTACTATGACAATGATCTTTACACATTGGTTACTACTATGACAATGATCTTTACACATTGGTTACTACTATGACAATGATCTTTACGATGTATCATTTCCATTTTATCCCTGATAATTACTAGAATTCTTTCACACAAGACTTCCAGCACTCTTGCCAGCACATTTTCGTACAATTCTTCTGCTTCGTTACATATCGTAAAATGGGAGTTGGGCATAAGGCTAACAACCTTATCCTGAGATGACTTTAGATGAGGAAAAAAGCAACTGTTATGGAAACTCGCAACAAAATCAACAGAGCATCAGTAGTGTAAAGAGAGGTCAGTTTAGTGGGTGTAACATCCCTTTGATGAGGCTGAAAAGCTCACCGAAAACAGCAAAACTTGGCAAACTACTATGCGAGCTCTATGTGACGTTTAACGGCACGGGAAGGATGTAAGATTTCATACAAGAAGAAGCAGTTGTAAAAAAAAGGTCATGCGACCAACAGGAAGGGGTTTATAAGAAGAATTTTGTAAGACGGATCAAACCTCCCCCTCCCCTACACACTTACCCTCTGATTAGACTTTCTGATTTCATACACTACCGTCCCCCACCCCCAAGCTCTCTGGGACATCTATCCCTTAAAACAATGGGAGGGGGAGTCTCTCTGGGACATCCATCCCTTAAAACAAGGGGAGGGGGAGTCTCTCTGGGACATCTATCCCTTAAAACAAGGGGAGGGGGAGTCTCTCTGGGACATCCATCCCTTAAAACAAGGGGAGGGGGAGTCTCTCTGGGACATCCATCCCTTAAAACAAGGGGAGGGGGAGTCTCTCTGGGACATCTATCCCTTAAAACAAGGGGAGGGGGAGGAGTCTCTCTGGGACATCCATCCCTTAAAACAAGGGGAGGGGGAGTCTCTCTGGGACATCCATCCCTTAAAACAAGGGGAGGGGGGAGTCTCTGGGACATCCATCTCTTAAAACAAGGGGAGGGGGGAGTCTCTCTGGGACATCTAAAAGGGATGGCGACTGCAGTAAAACTGGTTAATATAAATAAGATAGATAGAGGTGTATGGTGCAGTTTTACAAAGTGAGGGAGGAAGTGAGCAAGGTGAGAAAAAAACGAATATAAAGTATGAGAATGTATAAATGAAAAACATACAACATCCGATATTTCGGCGTGAGCCTTATTCGAGGATACATGCAAAAACAAAATACAAACATATATAACTTATCTGAAGCGTCTTGCTCTCAGCAAAGCGGAAATGTGTATGGAAGAAGGAGGAAATAAAAAAATGTTGCCTACAGACAAAAGATTCCCGATATAGCCAATCATAGCGAAGATGCGGAGAGAGAGAGGAGGAGAGCAAGTGGGAGAAAGGGGTTGGGGGAAGGCAATAGAAACATGATATCCGCTAGAGGTGTCGGGGGAGGGGGGTGGTGGGGGGGGGAAAGGGGAGAAAAAAGAGGACGCGAGAGATAATGAATGCAGAACTTAAACGCCTACAAGGAGGAAATGTAAAACTGGTGAATGGGACAAGACCAATATGTTGGCAGAGAAGGAAATGGGATGGTGGTAGGGAGGGGTAGCATAGAGAAAGAAATTAGAGTATAAAAAAGACCAGTGGAAAAATAAAGAAGTTACAGAAAGCTGAAGACATTGTTAATTCCAGCTGGGTGGAGACAGCCAGTCTGGAAAATAAGGCGCTGTTCTAGGACCCTCCGAGATCGTACATCTGCGGAACAAGAGCGGATCGCACTAACCGAAACGTCCTGTTTGCCCCTGTGGTTACCAAGGCAAAAATGTTTAGCCACAGGTGTCCAGGCCCTCTTAGAAATACTGGATATTGGATATATCGGGAATCTTTTGTCTGTAGGCAACGTTTTTTTTTTTTTCCTCCTTCTTCCATACACATTTCCGCTTTGCTGAGAGCAAGACGCTTCAGATAAGTTATATATGTTTGTATTTTGTTTTTGCATGTATCCTCGAATAAGGCTCACGCCGAAATATCGGATGTTGTATGTTTTTCATTTATACATTCTCATACTTTATATTCGTTTTTTTCTCACCTTGCTCACTTCCTCCCTCACTTTGTAAAACTGCACCATACACCTCTATCTATCTCTGGGACATCCATCTCTTAAAACAAGGGGAGGGGGAGTCTCTCTGGGACATCCATCTCTTAAAACAAGGGGAGGGGGGAGTCTCTCTGGGCCCCATAGTGATGTATCTGATGTATCTCACTGGACCTACCAACAGGCATAATTTACCAGGACTGCACTCATAGCTGTACACAAAGTTCCCACAATAACAATGGACAGATTTTTATAATACTGCCATGTCCAGTTTGTGTACACATGTGTACATGCATGCATAAATACTGTTCACAAGAAAAAAATATTTTCAAGTATTTAGGAATTCTCCTCACCTTCAAAATTTCTGTCATGTTCAGAGACACTGTGATCCATGTGTACAAATGTTTTAATTCTTTGTGGACCACTTTGTACTCGGTTGTTGAAAGACCCTCTGTGTCCTGGCGTAATGAGGCACTCTTGAGAAGAAGTATTCTGGTGAAAAAAAAAATGGATGCCATGTCTCATAGTTTTCAGTTAATTTTACCAAGGTTAGCTATAGATATATAGAAGAAAAGTAGTCTTTCCTCAGGTTTAAACGTCTGTTATACTTGACTTCTGACTGTGACTTTTCCAATTTGTGGGTTTGTGAGTTTTCACCTTCCAAATCTTTTTTTTCAGCTGCTCTCTATCTCCATATGGAACATCAGTGATGGAGTATTCTGGTGGTACTAGGTTCTTCCAAAGATCTTTCAATGTGTTGCAGTCCAGCAGGTGATGCTTAACAAATTTTTCTTCTTGTCTGGTATAGTGCATGCAGTACGATGCATGGTAAGCGATCACTCTGTGTAAGTGCTTACTGAGGATGATGTGTCATGTTCGCAACCTGAAGATTGTGCAAGGCAGGCCAAGGGAGACTCTATGTAGAACCGTCACTAGAGAGAGTACAGCTTTGGGATTCAGGTCCATCCACAACCTACAGCGGGCAGTGGCGAGTCGTCAGACATGGAAAGATATGATTTTCGCCTTATGAGCCAATGTTAGCCCTAAAGGAATGTCAATCAAACAATTAATCTATGACATAAGCTGTTGATGTGGTCTCCGGGGTTAGGCTTTGGCAGGTGTGTATGTAGCAATCTTCCAGTTGGATTACTGGCCCAGCTGTCCATCCACTGCTGCTTGAAGTTGTGTATAATGTGTTTAGCTGTTCTCATGTTGGTGGGGATGTGGGGCTGTGACATGGTGGCTCCACTCTTTGCCAGTCTGTCAGCATGTTCATTTCCTCTGATATCTATAAGCCCTGGTATCCACTGTAGGGTGGTCTTGATGTCATAGGAGGCTGTAATGTAATCAACTGTTAGGTACCAAGTTTTCAAGGGCCTGGAGAGCAGATGGGAGTCTGAGAGGATGACAAGGTCTTTTGAGTGAGAGGCACTGCTTTTGTATTTGGTGATGGTGGCTGCCAGGTTGAGAGGCACTGCTTTTGTATTTGGTGATGGTGGCTGCCAGGGTGAGAGGCACTGCTTTTGTATTTGGTGATGGTGGCTGCCAGGGTGAGAGGCACTGCTTTTGTATTTGGTGATGGTGGCTGCCAGGGTGAGAGGCACTGCTTTTGTATTTGGTGATGGTAGCTGCCAGGGTGAGAGGCACTGCTTTTGTATTTGGTGATGGTGGCTGCCAGGGTGAGAGGCACTGCTTTTGTATTTGGTGATGGTGGCTGCCAGGGCTGCTAATACTGCCTGCATCTCAGCATCACAACTGGATCAGCAAGATCTGCAAGGAGCAGAACTGTAGTTTTTTTTTTTTTTGGTCTTGTCTAGAAACATTATGAGTGCATGTCTATTATATAAGAAGACTATGCTACTCGTAGGTACATAAATGTGGTTTTATACAAATTTTACCTCAACCAAAAGTTTTTTTGTTTTTTTTGTTTTTTACATTATTTGTGCACTTCAATATATGCTCTGTCTAAGTGGTACTTGATGTCTTGCCATGTGCTGTACAATACCTCTTTAGTCACCGTGGCTAAAGCATCTGATATCCTTGGCTTCAAAGGAAAACTGATAAACTGAACTCTTTGTGCTCATAAGAAAGTCAAGAGTGGTAACTGTCCAGTGCACATGGTGGGCAGTTTTTGGATCATCCCTCCCTACTTTTTTTTTATGATCAGTGCTACCTGTCAGTCAGTCATTTGCATGTCTCTTGTGGAACTTTGCCTCCCTAACAGAACTCCTGTAGGTCTCTCGGTTGTGAGCAAGATGCCCTGGCTGCTGATTCATCCGTTTGCAGATTATCAACGATGTCTTGCAGCCATCTTCGCCTTGGTCTTCCTCTCTTTCTTCTTCCCATTATGTACCCTCCCAAGACGGTTTTCTCTAGATTATCATGACATTTAATGTGTCCAAAATATTTAAGCTTTCTCTTTACTAGCCAGTAAAAAAGTAAAGATAGTCCCATAGCATTTCAAATGCCGTAGGGGGTGAAGCGTTAGAGACCTCATTATGCTGGGTCATCAGCGTGTGAGGTAGGGTGACCAGTTCCTTTCCTCTTTTTTACTTTTTTACTAGCCAGCCTCTTCAATATTAAGTTCTTGTAGTATGGATATATTTCTTTTTTTGTGTCAAAGATATCTGAAGAACTCTTCTGCTGTAGCATTTAAAGTCAAAGGCATTTATGTGTTTCTCAGCTGTTTTGTTAAGTATCCAGGTCTCACAGGTATATGCTGCTAAGGGAAAGATGCATGCCCTTAAAAATCTTATTTTTGTTGTTCTGTCTGTTCCTCTCAGATTCTTTACTTGTTTTACTTTTTGAAGAGCGATAGGTATCCTTTTAATTTCCCACATTGTATCTCCATTATTAGTTAGTAAGGATCCAAGATATTCGTCAGTTGTTATCAATTTAATTTTCTTTGCATTAAAATAGAGGTTTTGCTCTTCGCTGTTCTTACGGACTGATATAATCAGTTTTTCCATTAATTTTTGTGTTGTGGACAGTAATACTGTGTCATTAGCATATCTAATCTCTGGTATTTCATAACCTCCAATTGTTATCTTATATCTTATCTTATATCCTTCCCGTGCTGTTAAACGTCACATAGGGCTCGCAAAGTAGTTTGCCAATTTTTACTGTCTTCGGCGAGTCTTTCAACCTCATCAAAGGATTTTATGCCTGTTAATTTGGCCTCTCTTAATAATGTCCTCTTCAGAGTTTCACGCGGTCTGCCTCTTTTTCTTCGGCCGGTTGTGTTCCACTTGATAGCTTGTTTTGGGATTCTCTGATCATTTCTTCTCATCAAGTGAACAACATATGTCCATCTCCTTTTCCTGATCACCCATGAGGCTGGTTGTTGTTCAGTCATCTGTCTTATCTCTGCATTGTTCTTGAATTCATTCCACTTGATGCCGAGTATTTTCCTTAGGCATTTGTTTTCAAAAGAGTCTAATTTCTTGTCTATTTCTTTAGTTGTTTTCCAGCTTTCGCATGCATAAATGAGGGTGGATATTACATTTGAATTGAATAGTCTTAACTTGGTTTGTTATGGCATCATAACATTCTTTGTCTACATGTTCTCTAACATTCCTCATAATTTCAGCGCTACTTGTACAGAAGATAAAATCAATGAACTGGCCTACGCAATGTCACAATGTTCATGTTTTGTATTTAGTACAAATTTTAAACTATAAATTTTCTTAATAAGGTAAGGATTTTGTAATCATTCTGTACTGGTCTTTGTGTTTATATGCGTGAGTCTGAGAGATGAGAGAGAGTACTGTGTGTATGTGTGTGTGTGAGTCTGAGAGATGAGAGAGAGAGAGTATTGTGTGTATGTGTGTGTGAGTCTGAGAGATGAGTGAGAGTATTGTGTGTATGTGTGTGTGTGAGTCTGAGAGATGAGTGAGAGTATTGTGTGTATGTGTGTGTGAGTCTGAGAGATGAGTGAGAGTATTGTGTGTATGTGAGTCTGAGAGATGAGAGAGTATTGTGTGTATGTGTGTGTGTGAGTCTGAGAGATGAGAGAAAGAGAGTATTGTGTGTATGTGTGTGTGAGTCTGAGAGATGAGAGAGAGTATTGTGTGTATGTGTGTGTGAGTCTGAGAGATGAGAGAGAGAGTATTGTGTGTATGTGTGTGTGTGAGTCTGAGAGATGAGAGAGAGAGTATTGTGTGTATGTGTGTGTGAGTCTGAGAGATGAGAGAGAGTATTGTGTGTATGTGTGTGTGAGTCTGAGAAATGAGAGAGAGTATTGTGTGTATGTGTGTGTGAGTCTGAGAAATGAGAGAGTATTGTGTGTATGTGTGTGTGAGTCTGAGAGATGAGAGAGAGTATTGTGTGTATGTGTGTGTGAGTCTGAGAGATAGTATTGTGTGTATGTGTGTGTGAGTCTGAGAGATAGTATTGTGTGTATGTGTGTGTGTGAGTCTGAGAGATAGTATTGTGTGTATGTGTGTGTGAGTCTGAGAGATGAGAGAGAGTATTGTGTGTATGTGTGTGTGAGTCTGAGAGATGAGAGAGAGTATTGTGTGTATGTGTGTGTGAGTCAGAGATGAGAGAGAGTATTGTGTGTATGTGTGTGTGAGTCTGAGAGATGAGAGAGAGAGTATTGTGTGTATGTGTGTGTGAGTCTGAGAGATGAGAGAGAGAGTATTGTATGTATGTGTGTGTGAGTCTGAGAGATGAGAGAGAGTATTGTGTGTATGTGTCTGAGAGATGAGAGAGAGTACTGTGTGTATGTGTCTGAGAGATGAGAGAGAGTATTGTGTGTATGTGTCTGAGAGATGAGAGAGAGTATTGTGTGTATGTGTGCACATAATTTATCAAAACCATTTCCCCAGGTTGACAAGTTTTATCTTAGCAAATAAAACTGGCACAGCTCATACTGCAGTCTTTATTTCCTGCTATCTTCTTCTTCTTCAACCTCCCTGGAGCTGTGACCTGGTGTTCTCTGCAGCTGACGGCATGAAGGTGTTGAGGCACATCATCGCGTCAGCTTGGAAGTAGGTCATGGCAGTTATTTTTTCAGTCACTGAGTGCTGCTAACAAGCAGGGGGGTGTTGGGCGGGCAACACTTCTTTAGCAGACTCCACCGCCATGGGGACTCTGTCGATCATGTTAGCCAGGCTAGGCCTGCTGCTAGGGATACCGATGGAGAGTTGGGAGTCTTGGTCAGCTATGGTTCGCCAACCCTTACACCAGCATGTCAGTTATGGGCCGCTGATTGCCTAAATTGACAGCATCTCTGCCCCCTATTTCCCTGCCATATTGTCTTATAGCAAGACAAAGCAGTGAGACCAATGTTGTTTAAAGGCAAAGGTAGCCTTACCATACTATGAAAGCTCACAGGAAATATGACGTTGATGTTTGGTTTTCTTTTTTCTTTGATTTTCTCTGGGCATGACAAGCTGGTATACTGGCTTCACTGCCACACCTCTTTATGTTTGTAGCCAGCCAGCCAGCCAGCCAGCCAGCCAGCCAGCCAGCCAGCCAGCCAGCCAGCCAGCCAGCCTGTCCCTTGCAGAACTTTGCCTCCCTAACAGCTCTCCTGTAGGCCTCTCAGTTGTAAGCAAGATGGCCTGCTGCTGATGCATCCATTCGCAGATTATCAATGATGTCTTGCAGCCATCTTCACCTTTGTCTTTCTTTCTTTCTTATTCCTATCGCGTATTTACCCTTCTAAGATGGTCTATAAATTATCATGATGTTTAATGTGTTCAAAATATTTAAGTTTTCTCTCTTTAATCCTCTTTACTAGCCAGCCTTCTTCAATATTAAGTTCTTGTAGTATGAATGTATTTGTTCTTTTTTGTGCCCATGATATTTGAAGAACTCTTCTGTAGCATTTACATTCAAAGGCATTTATGTGTTTCTCAGCTGTTTTGTTAAGTGTCCAGGTCTCACATGCACATGTTGTGATGGGAAAGATGCATGCCCTTAAAAATCTTATTTTTGTAGTTCTGTCTGTTCCTCTCCACAGATTCTTTAGTTGCTTTACTTTTGCTTCCTACAGTGCCATATATTATACAGGTGAACCGCAGACAGCAGATATCTTCTTGCTACTGACTGTCCTCAGCTATGGAGTTTTTAGAATGGTAGTGAATCTTCCCATGGAAGAGAATAGAAAGGTTTTGGCAAATGATGCCACAGTGAAGAACTTTTGTAATTGTTCTGATGGTCGACTAGCTGAATTGACACTGACAAAGTTTCTCATACAGAAGGCTTGTGGGTTTATTTAGAGTATGTATTCCTGCAGCCATTACCCAACAGCTGACCCAGATATAAATGGGTACTCAGTGCACGGTGAGGCATACTAGACTACACTGTAGATGCGGCTGCATGCAATGAAAAGGTCAGTAAGATATGACAACCTCAGCTTCATGAACACGGGATTTCATCAGAGTCCATCATCTGTGTACAAAGTTCAAAGTTGGCAATTCGTTCTTTGTGCACGTGCCCAGGTATCTCAAACACATCTTCCAAGAACTGCACCAATTATAAAACAGTGAGACATATCTACTGATCCAGAGAAACTGCTCAATAAACCAAAAAACTCAGCTCTGTGGTTCTATACAGAAATCTCTCTAAGTAAAAAAACTAAGCTCTGTGGTTCTATACAGGAGTCTCTCTCTCTAACCAAAAAACTAAGTTCTGTGGTTCTATACAGAAGTCTCTCTCTCTA
This sequence comes from Achatina immaculata, assembly GCA_009760885.1. Lineage (NCBI taxonomy): Eukaryota > Metazoa > Mollusca > Gastropoda > Stylommatophora > Achatinidae > Lissachatina > Lissachatina immaculata. The sequence continues at coordinate 24,892,790 of CM019709.1, read as the reverse complement.
AGTAAAAAAACTAAGCTCTGTGGTTCTATACAGGAGTCTCTCTCTCTAAACAAAAAACTAAGCTCTGTAGTTCTATACAGGAGTCTCTCTCTCCCTCTCTCTAAACCAAAAAAACTAAGCTCTGTAGTTCTATACAGGAATCTCTCTCTTCTCTCTCTAAACCAAAAAAACTAAGCTCTGTAGTTCTATACAGGAGTCTCTCTCTCCTCTCTCTAAACCAAAAAAAAACTAAGCTCTGTAGTTATATACAGGAATCTCTCTCTCTCCCTCTCACACACACAAACACACACACACACACACATACAAAGAAAAAAAATCAGCCCAATTTACCCAAGAGACAGAACTGCAGACACAGACAGCAAAGAAGAAGATTTAATTCATGACAGAACAAAACAAGCAAAATGGATCAACCAAACTACCTGTTTGGGTTTACTTCATTCCCTTTATCCAGCTCATGTCTGATCATGTCATAACGAGCAGCCAGAAGTGTATATCTAGTCACATAGTAGCCTTTACTGACACATCTGGATAAGACCAAAATAGGGACACTAAGCAATTTATAGAAACATTTCAAAATATGGAATAAACAAGCTATGGAACTATTGCAAAGTAGGAAAGAATAATTTAGAATTAAAATAAGGGATGAAAGACGCAGAACTCGATTGAAACTATGATCAGTGATTCATTGCTGACCGCTTTTGTCAGAGTTGGCATCACCTTATTCTACTTCGAAGTGGATTTGGTAACAGACTGTGGTCTGGCTGAGTGAATAGGGACTGTTTGGGAAGGTGAATTCAGTCTTTAAAATAAGCCATGCTCAAGAAGGATGTGCCAGGACAAAGGGTGTGGATAAAGTAGCCTAACTATGTGCCATAACACAACTCCACCACCACTATGGTGAATGAAGAAGAATGAAGAGGAGGAAAAGAAGAAGAATGAAGAGGAGGAAAAGAAGAAGAATGAAGAGGAGGAAAAGAAGAAGAATGAAGAGGAGGAAAAGAAGAATGAAGAGGAGGAAAAGAAGAATGAGGAGGAGGAAAAGAAGAAGAATGAGGAGGAGGAATAGAATGAAAAGAAGAAGAATGAAGAGGAGGGAAATAAGAAGAAGAATGAAGAGGAGGAAAAAAAAGAAGAATGAAGAGGAGGAAAAGAAGAAGAATGAAGAGGAGGGAAATAAGAAGAAGAATGAAGAGGAGAAGAAGAAGAATGAAGAGGAGGAAAATAAGAAGAAGAATGAAGAGGAGGAAAATAAGAAGAAGAATGAAGAGGAGGACAATAAGAAGAAGAATGAAGAGGAGGAAAATAAGAAGAAGAATGAAGAGGAGGAAAAGAAGAAGAAGAATGAAGAGGAGGAAAAGTAGAACAACAAGGAAATGATTTAAAAAAGTAAACAAGTTTGCTGGATAGTAAAAGGCTGACAGTAAAATATCAGCTGTGTGTGGTCTGTGTAACGCAATATCATACTAATATAGTAATAGTCAGTATATATCTACAAGAGGGCCGTCAAGACATGTATTACGAGATGGATGGTATGAGTCAAAAGTGGGGGAGGGAGGGGGGAGAAGGAGAGAAAGGGGCCCTACTCATCTTACCCTAGGAGTCTGGATGTTAGCTAATCCACCACTGTGGCAAAGATGCACTACACAGGCTGAATAAGATAGCTGTAAGTGATCCACAGCTGACTATCTGCAACAGGGTTGGTTGTGTACCACAGCTGGCTAAGATCCTATTCCACCTCCCAGTGGTGCAACTGTAAACAGACAGTGGCCTGGCCAAGTAAATAAGAAGACGAAGCCGGACCTAAAAATGTGCTCAGATAAAGTCGATGCGTTGAGCAAAAAGTACACAACTTCGACACAGTGCAACCAATGTCATTTTATGGGTGAATGACAAAGATAGAAGAAAGAATCCACTATCTGCCTTACTCTAAACTGATAATTAAATAAGTAACCACCTATTGGGGGGGGGGAAGACAGCTGTCTGATTAGGCAATCAGCAATTCATAGCTGATATGCTAGCGTCAGGGTTAGCTAACCATAGCTGACTAAGACCCTGCCCCACCTTTCCATTGGTACCCCTAGGAACAGGCCTAGCCTGGCTAACATGGCAGGGATCGCCATAGTCCCCATGGCGGTGGAGTCTGCTAAAGAAGTACTGCACACACTCCGCTTTTTAGCTGCACTCCAGCACTGAAAAAATAACTTTTCCTCAACATCTTCACAGCATCGGCTGCAAAGAAGACCAGCTCGCAGTTACAGGGAGATTGAAGAAGACAAATCAAGACAATCCACCTATTGAAAACTTTCCTACAACCTCTCTTCTATCCAGCGACTCACACACAGCCAGCTCACCAACAAGTCAAGCATGACCAGCAGAACACTGAAGGCGAGCTGGCCTCTTAAGACCGAACTTCAGGGGACCAAATATGGTGGCATCTTCAATTACCTGGAGACACATCCTCACAAAAAGAAGTGCCTCATGGCAGCAACAGTAGACAAAGGAAAGAAATATGAAAGTATATATGGGATTAGTGCTTGTGGCTGTTGGGCCCGGAGAATAATCCGGGGAATAAAGAACACAGCCTCTTCTGCCTTCCATGCAAGTCATAAAAGGTGACTAATGGGGAGTTTTGGGGTTAGCCTCAGTGGTGAAATATCCATTAGGCCAAACAGGCTTAAGCCTAGAAAGGGAAAAAAATGGTACAGGTTGAAAGGAGGTCTATACTTAATTTTAGCCTTGGGGCCTGGGTTGCAGATAATCTAACATTGGTTGGGCTAACTACCTATCACTCGGAAAAGAACCAGAGAGGAAACAGAAAATTTCATCTTGGAAGTGAAAGGGAGTCTCGAAATAGAGCCTTGGAAGCTCTCCAGCCAAAGCTAAGAGGACAATGCAGAGCTGACAGCACAGCTGAGTTCTAATACACCATTCGCCATAGATGGAGTGACTTGAAAAACAAGGCCAAAGTGGCTTATGCTATGAAGAAGTGGCTGTGGGAATTGACAGATATAAAGAGTTATGACAGAGAGTTAGACATGAATAAACTTGCCATTCATTCACTCAAAATGAAGTCCAGCATAAATGTTGTCTAATTACATTGTCACATCCTTTATATCCACTCATCTTATCCATCCTTTCATCCATAATTCCACCTACCCTTTGATCAACAAACCTGAGAAGCAAATCATCATCCTCACCTCCCCACCCAAAGTACAAGTTTGAATTTCCATTGATGTCCAGGTATTGCTGCCGTGAAAAGCCAATCACGCCTCCAAAGTAGCTTTCATACAGCAATCTGGCAAACAATTTACATTTTTTTAAAAAACTGTCCAGATTTCTTTATACACACTACATTACAACATTATCTAAGCTCACATTAAAGGACAAGACCATAAGATCAGTACAGACTCCACACCCATACAGCAAGCATAAAGATGTGCACACAATACAACTGCACAACAACAGAACAAACATAGACATGTGTACATGATTTCATCTCCACAATACAAAGCATGTATTTAACCCCATGTTCACACAACAATTAGACTATTTTATAAATGAAAGAGCAGCTTTAATCATTAGTGAGGACAGTCAGTCATTTGCATGTCCCTTGCGGAACTTTGTCTCCCTAACAGCACTCCTGTAGGCCTCTCAGTTGTAAGCAAGATGCCCTGCTGCTGATGCATCTATCTGCAAATTATCAACCACGTCTTGCAGCCATCTGTGCCGTGGTCTTCCTCACTTTCTTTTTCCTATTATGTACCCTTCCAATACGGCCTTCTATAAATTCTCATGACGTTTAATATGTCCAAAATATTTAAGTTTTCTCTGTTTAATCCTCTTTACTAGCCAGCCTTCTTCAATATTAAGTTCTTGTAGTATGGATATATCTGTTCTTTTTTGTGCCCATGATATTTGAAAGAACTCTTCTGCAGCTTTAGTGAGGACACAGTTGTAACATTTTGGCTTTTGCCTCATTTGTACAGAAACTTACAGGACAAAGAAATTGGAAATAATGAGGCAACCGAGGAAATAAAACAGCAAAAAGCAGGTTTTTACTATAAAAGACACATCTCATCCTCCAGAGTTGCCAACTATGCAACTCACTCAGGTCAAGGACCTGGCCAAACTTCAGCCCCCTATAAGACCCTATAAGACTCTACAAGACCCTACAGGAGAAGCTCTTGTTGATGCTGAAAACTTGAGATGAAATGCTGCATTTGTGAGAGAGATCTGTGTCGATGCTTGAGCAAACGACGAAGAGGAAGTTTCTATGACATGGAAAAGTTACTAACAAATAAGAAAAAAGTTATTAACAAATAAGAAAAAGCTACTAACAAATAAGAAAAAATTTACTAACAAGTAAGAAAAAAGTTACTAACAAATAAGAAAAAAATTACTAACAAATAAGAAAAATTTACTAACAAATAAGAAAAAAAGCTACTAACAAATAAGAAAAAATTTACTAACAAATAAGAAAAAAGTTACTAACGAATAAGAAAAAAATTACTAACAAATAAGAAAAAAGTTACTAACAAATAAGAAAAAAAGCTACCAACAAATAAGAAAAAATTTACTAACAAATAAGAAAAGGTTGCTAACAAATAAGAAAAAAGTTACTAACAAATAAGAAAAAAAAAGTTACTAACAAATAAGAAAAAGCTAAAAATAAGAAAAAATTTACTAACAAATAATAAAGAGCTACTAACAAATAAGAAAAAGTTACTAACAAATAAGAAAAAAGTTACTAACAAATAAGAAAAAGTTACTAACAAATTAGAGAATATTCTAAACAATGAGAAAAAAAGTATTACAAAGTAGTGTATTACAAAAAAATTATTACATTGCTCTACAGAGCCAATATTAGTCTATGCTTGTGAGATTTAGATAATATGCAAAACAGATAAAAGATAAACTGAAAAAAGGGGACGTTATTTTAGAAAAAAAAGTTTCCAGGAAAGCAGTGGGGATCTAAAATTAACTCAAACCTCAGGAAATGATGAACAAAATGATTTGAATTTTCATGAGAAAGAAGGAAGTTGGAGAACCTATTAATCACAGGAAATCTTACTGGGAAAAGAAAGAAAAAGAACGCAGAAAAATATCTGAAAGTACTGACACAAGAAATGAAAGAGAGTAGATTCTCAGCAGACATACCACAGGTTGCATGAAGAAGACATGATTATCATCATCATAATACATGGTACGTAATGAATGAACAAATGATATGGCACCATTTTCACATGCAGGCATAAAGCTGTATGTATATCTGAAACCCTAATATCCATATAAAAGAATAGGTGTATATGTCATGACTATATGATGGATATATTTTTCAATCTAAAACCCAGCTCCAAACAAAGAACATTATATCTACATTATGATTATATTTTTTTACATATTAACACAAACCTGTAACCATATTTGTTCAAAGCCACAGCAAAATGTCGAGGGTTCTCTCCGCATCTGTACAGATTTGCATCGTTAAGTGGAATTAAGTCTACATCATGAAAGATGAAACAGTCGAAACTCCCCATCTTCTCTGCTTCCAGAAAGCCAATGTTCATCAATGCTCCTCGGTTGAAAACTGAAGATGATTCCTGGAGAACAAGCAATGGTTGTTACTTCACTATGGCTCATGCTGGGAGTTAGACGTAAAAAAAATTCAAGAGACAAATGTGATAAGTTCTGCAAGAAGCTGTCTTCTCATCTTGTATCCTTCCCGTGCTGTTAAACATCACATAGGGCTTGCAAGCTAGTTTGCCAAATTTTTCTGTTTTCAATGAGTTTTTCAACCTCATCAAGGGATTTTATGCTCACTAAACTGGCCTCTCTTAACAATGTCCCTCTTAGAGTTTCACATGGTCGACCTCTTTTTCTTCGGCCTGTTGTGTTCCACTTGACAGCTTGTTCTGGGATTCTCTGATTGGTTGAGAAGCCGTAGAATATAAAAAAATTAACTAAAATAGTAAGTAAAACTTTCGAAAAAAAAAATCTTTGAAGGAGATTTTCATTTCATTCATTCATTTGCATGTCCCTTGCGGAACTTTGCCTCCCTAACAGCACTCCTGTAGGCCTCTCGGTTGTGAGCAAGATGGCCTGCTGCTGTTGCATCCATTTCCAGATCGTCAACGATGTCTTGCAGCCATCTTCGTCTTGGTCTTCCTCTTTTTCTTTTTCCCATTATGTATCCTTCCAATACGGTCTTCTCTAAATTATCATGACGTTTAATGTGTCCAAAATATTTCAGTTTTCTCTCTTTAATCCTCTTCACTAGTCAGCCTTCTTCAATATTAAGCTCTTGTAGTATAGATATATTTGTTCTTTTTTGTGTCCATGATATTTGGAGAACTCTTCTGTAGCATTTACATTCAAAGGCATTTATGTGTTTCTCAGCTGTTTTGTTAAGTGTCCAGGTCTCACAGGCATATGTTGCTATGGGAAAGATGCATGCCCTTAAAAATCTTATTTTTGTGGTTCTGTCTGCTCCTCTCCACAGATTCTTTATTTGTTTTACTTTCTGAAGAGCGATAGATGTCCTCCTTTTAATTTCCCTCATTGTATCTCCATTATTAGTTAGTAGCGATCCAAGATATTCAAAACTCTCCACTTCTTCCAGTTTTTCCTCATTGATACATATTTCAGTTGCCTTGTTTGTTTTGTCAGTTGTCATCAATTTAGTTTTCTTTGCATTAAGATAGAGGTTCTGCTCTTCGCTGTTCTTGCGGACTGACATAATTAGTTTTTCCATTCCTTTTTGTGTTGTGGACAGCAATACTGTGTCATCAGCATATCTAATCTCTGGTATTTCATAACCTCCAACTGTTATGGCATCATAATATTCTTTGTCTACATCTTCTCTAACATTCCTCATTATATTTTCAGTATACAAGTTAAATAAGTAGGGTGACAATATGCACCCCTGACGGACCCCTTGTTTTATGTCAAACCAACTTGTTGTTTCACCATTTATTCTTACTGCTGCTTGTTGGTCTAGATACAGCAGTGATGTTAACTGTATCAAATGTGTTGGAAATCCCATTTTTTCCATTATTTCCCAAAGTTTCTGGTGTTGTACACAATCAAATGCCTTTGAGTAGTCTATAAAGGATAAATATAGATTCACATTAAACTCTCTGCATTTCTCTATTATTAATCTTAGATTGAATATATGATCTCTTGATCCTCTTCCTTGCCTGAAACCAGCTTGGACCATATTGACTTCTTCTTCTATTTTCTTTCGAAATCTACCCATTATGATTTTTAACAGAATTTTACTGGCATGACTAATCAGGGCAACAGGAGATACAAGTTATATTGAAGGAGATACAAGTTAGAAAACATAAGTCATGTGAAAACTGAAATGGAAAAAAAAGAGGAACAAAGAGCCATGAGAAAAATATCTTAGCAACTGCTTTGTGAAAGAGGGTAAGCAAACTGGCTGGTAACATCAGGGAGTACCTTAATGGAGGAGCCTGATCAGCACAGCCAGATGGCATGACACAATAATCAATTGATCACATAAAGCATATTGTAACATTCAGGTGAAAGAAACTAGATACAGATTCTGCCAGCATGGCTGGCTGAGTGGTTAGGCACCATGTTCACTAATCTGGTGGTACTGGGTTCAAGTCCCAGATGTGGGGATTTTTTTTCTGATACAACCCCACACTAACAGTTTCCAGGGTCCACCAGGTTCTCAAAATGGGTACTAGAGAAATCTGGGAAGGTAAAAGTGGCCAGGTGTGATACTGACCACATCAGACTTTCTCTGTTTGTGCTGAAGACCCTGGAAATAAGGCCTAACACCATATCCCAATATGCCTTATTGGCATGGAAACAGGGATTTGATCTTATAGGAAACATATAACTTCTCAGACCATCACATGGGAGCAAAGATGACTGCTAGAGTGACAGCACAGATGTTAGGATCAGCGAACTATAGCTGGCTAAGACCCTGTCCCACCTCTTCATTAGTGCTCCCAGCATAGGCTCAGTTTGGCCAATTTGGTGGGGACAGCTAAGGTCCACATGAAAGTGGAGCCTGCCAAGATTTTTCCTCCCTCCTTTTTTTTTTTTTGCTCCACTCTAGGTCTTCAAACTGGCCAGTCTAACCCACACCCCATGCAACATGGTGTTTTTACTTCAACACCTTCACCATCGCGTTGTTTGCAAAGAACATCCTGGGTACAACACACTGATCACTATGGGCATCTTCTGTAGCATTTACATTCAAAGGCATGTATGTGTTTCTCAGCTGTTTTGTTAAGTGTCCAGGTCTCACAGGCATATGTTGCTATGGGAAAGATGCATGCCCTTAAAAATCTTATTTTTGTGGTTCTGTCTGCTCCTCTCCACAGATTCTTTATTTGTTTTACTTTCTGAAGAGCGATAGATGTCCTCCTTTTAATTTCCCTCATTGTATCTCCATTATTAGTTAGTAGCGATCCAAGATATTGAAAACTCTCCACTTCTTCCAGTTTTTCCTCATTGATACATATTTCAGTTGCCTTGTTTGCTTTGTCAGTTGTCATCAATTTAGTTTTCTTTGCATTAAGATAGAGGTTCTGCTCTTCGCTGTTCTTGCGGACTGACATAATTAGTTTTTCCATTCCTTTTTGTGTTGTGGACAGCAATACTGTGTCATCAGCATATCTAATCTCTGGTATTTCATAACCTCCAACTGTTATGGCATCATAATATTCTTTGTCTACATCTTCTCTAACATTCCTCATTATATTTTCAGTATACAAGTTAAATAAGTAGGGTGACAATATGCACCCCTGACGGACCCCTTGTTTTATGTCAAACCAACTTGTTGTTTCACCATTTATTCTTACTGCTGCTTGTTGGTCTAGATACAGCAGTGATGTTAATTGTATCAAATGTGTTGGAAATCCCATTTTTTCCATTATTTCCCAAAGTTTCTGGTGTTGTACACAATCAAATGCCTTTGAGTAGTCTATAAAGGATAAATATAGATTCACATTAAACTCTCTGCATTTCTCTATTATTAATCTTAGATTGAATATATGATCTCTTGATCCTCTTCCTTGCCTGAAACCAGCTTGGACCATATTGACTTCTTCTTCTATTTTCTTTCGAAGTCTACCCATTATGATTTTTAACAGAATTTTACTGGCATGACTAATCAGGGCAACAGGAGATACAAGTTATATTGAAGGAGATACAAGTTAGAAAACATAAGTCATGTGAAAACTGAAATGGAAAAAAAAGAGGAACAAAGAGCCATGAGAAAAATATCTTAGCAACTGCTTTGTGAAAGAGGGTAAGCAAACTGGCTGGTAACATCAGGGAGTACCTTAATGGAGGAGCCTGATCAGCACAGCCAGATGGCATGACACAATAATCAATTGATCACATAAAGCATATTGTAACATTCAGGTGAAAGAAACTAGATACAGATTCTGCCAGCATGGCTGGCTGAGTGGTTAGGCACCATGTTCACTAATCTGGTGGTACTGGGTTCAAGTCCCAGATGTGGGGATTTTTTTTCTGATACAACCCCACACTAACAGTTTCCAGGGTCCACCCAGGTTCTCAAAATGGGTACTAGAGAAATCTGGGAAGGTAAAAGTGGCCAGGTGTGATACTGACCACATCAGACTTTCTCTGTTTGTGCTGAAGACCCTGGAAATAAGGCCTAACACCATATCCCAATATGCCTTATTGGCATGGAAACAGGGATTTGATCTTATAGGAAACATATAACTTCTCAGACCATCACATGGGAGCAAAGATGACTGCTAGAGTGACAGCACAGATGTTAGGATCAGCGAACTATAGCTGGCTAAGACCCTGTCCCACCTCTTCATTAGTGCTCCCAGCATAGGCTCAGTTTGGCCAATTTGGTGGGGACAGCTAAGGTCCACATGAAAGTGGAGCCTGCCAAGATTTTTCCTCCCTCCTTTTTTTTTTTTTGCTCCACTCTAGGTCTTCAAACTGGCCAGTCTAACCCACACCCCATGCAACATGGTGTTTTTACTTCAACACCTTCACCATCGCGTTGTTTGCAAAGAACATCCTGGGTACAACACACTGATCACTATGGGCATCTTCTACCAAGTGGAGGATACTCTGCACAAAAGCCAGCGCAGCATTTGGGAGGTTAGGAAAATATATGTGAGAAAGAGGAAGACTCAGCTTACCACCAAGTTAAAGGTCTATAAAGCTGTCATTATGACCACACTAATGTATGCGGTCGAAACATGGACAGTAGACATGCAAGACAGCCAAATCACTTCCATCTAGACTGTCTCAGAAAAATACTGAACATCAAATGGCAGCAAAGGATACCTGATAATAAAGTCCTCACAAGAGCTAATATTCCAAGCACCTACACAATGCTTCAAAAGGCGCAAATTCGATGGACAGGGCACGTAGTCAGAATAAGTAACACGCGACTGCCCAAACAACTCAGGGCACGTAGTCAGAATGAGTAACACCCGACTGCCCAAACAACTCAGGGCACGTAGTCAGAATGAGTAACACCCGACTGCCCAAACAACTCAGGGCACGTAGTCAGAATGAGTAACACGCGACTGCCCAAACAACTCAGGGCGCGTAGTCAGAATGAGTAACACCCGACTGCCCAAACAACTCAGGGCGCGTAGTCAGAATGAGTAACACCCGACTGCCCAAACAACTCAGGGCGCGTAGTCAGAATGAGTAACACCCGACTGCCCAAACAACTCAGGGCGCGTAGTCAGATGAGTAACACCCGACTGCCCAAACAACTCAGGGCGCGTAGTCAGAATGAGTAACACCCGACTGCCCAAACAACTCAGGGCATGTAGTCAGAATGAGTAACACCCGACTGCCCAAACAACTCAGGGCACGTAGTCAGAATAAGTAACACGCGACTGCCCAAACAACTCAGGGCACGTAGTCAGAATGAGTAACACGCGACTGCCCAAACAACTCAGGGCGCGTAGTCAGAATGAGTAACACGCGACTGCCCAAACAACTCAGGGCGCGTAGTCAGAATGAGTAACACGCGACTGCCCAAACAACTCAGGGCGCGTAGTCAGAATGAGTAACACGCGACTGCCCAAACAACTCAGGGCGCGTAGTCAGAATGAGTAACACCCGACTGCCCAAACAACTCAGGGCGCGTAGTCAGAATGAGTAACACGCGACTGCCCAAACAACTCAGGGCGCGTAGTCAGAATGAGTAACACCCGACTGCCCAAACAACTCAGGGCGCGTAGTCAGAATGAGTAACACCCGACTGCCCAAACAACTCAGGGCATGTAGTCAGAATGAGTAACACCCGACTGCCCAAACAACTCAGGGCACGTAGTCAGAATGAGTAACACTCGACTGCCCAAACAACTCAGGGCATGTAGTCAGAATGAGTAACACTCGACTGCCCACACAGCTTCTTTATGGGAACTAGTGAACGGAAAACGGAAAGCTGGAGGACGAAAAAAAGCGTTACAAGGATGCGCTCAAAATCTCACTCAAAGCCTTCGGAATAGACATAAACTCTTGGGAGGCCATAGCACAAGTTCGCCCATCATGGAGGGCTATAACCACCCTGGGTGCTCAGAGAGCAGAGCGCTCAAGAATTGAAAGTGCCCAGCACAAACGTGCAATACGAAAAGCCATGGCAACACAAGCATCCACAACTGAATCTGGACATATATGTTTCGTATGTGGCAAAACTTTTAGAGCTCGTATAGGGCTAGTTGGTCACGCACGGACACACCTCTCCTTACTTTGACTAAGATGAACCTGTGGTCATCATCGAAGACGATGGAACAACAACAAAAAAAAAACAACAACAACTCTGTGCACACCACAAAGGAAATTTCCGACAAACCGCAACATTCACTTTCTTCTTCTTAATCCTTCCCGCGCTGTTAAACGTCACATAGAGCTCGCATGGTAGTTTGCCAAGTTTTCCTGTTTTCGGCGAGCTTTTCAACCTCATCAAGGGATTTTATGCCTACTAAACTGGCCTCTCTTAACAATGTCCTCTTTAGAGTTTCACGTGGTCGACCTCTTTTTCTTCGGCCTGTTATGTTCCATTTCATAGCTTACAACATTCAATTTGCACTGCCATAAAGTACATACTTAGACGTAACATATTCAACAATAATTATATTCTTCATAATATTAACTGAACAATTAGTATAATAAATACACAAAATAGAACATGGTGGGACAATGAATGCCTGAGGAAAAGGCAAACGTAGAAAGGAACCTAACAGAACCCATACGAGAATGACTGTCATCATTCATGGGACACGTAATGAGAAATGGGAGGGTTTGAAAACACCATAACAACATGAAAGATTAAAAGAAAGAGAGGCAGGGGAAGACCAAGAGAAAAAAAAATCGTGGATAGCCTAACGTGATGGCACAAAAAAAAAATCACCAACAGAGCTGGTGGAAAATATCAAGGACTGAGGTCTGTGGAGAAACATGACTGCCAAATCCTACAGGCTTGGCACCTGATGATGATGGGCACAGTGTACTCCCACCCCCACCTCACCCAACTACAATGTGAGATAAAACCTGTCCTGCTTTAATGGGCACCCCACTACTGGTCCTCATGACCCAGTCTATAAATAAATTCCTGGAAAAAAAACCCACCAGACATCTCTAAGTACTTGGCCAGACATACTTGTTCTATAATGAAAAAGGTCACATCTGCATTCTGCCGCGCACAAAACGGAATCAGATTGTTGAGGAGAACAGACAGGTGATCATGGCGGTTCCTGAAAGGGATAATGATGGCCACTCTTTGTAATGGCAGGCAGTTGGCAGGCCTCAGTCTGCCGCCTTTCTCCATATCCGGGTACTTGGCGATAAGCTCCTCGAAGGTCCTTCTCAAAGTATCAGGCTGGAGTTGATTTGTATCTAAAAATTGAAATTGAAGAGTACAAAGATATATTCATAATCCAGTCCAATATTTGCGAAAGATTTGTCTGAGCAATATAAACCTTGGTTAGATTACAAATTTTAAAAAAAAACTATACAAAGAAAAATATAACATATAGTAGAAGTTTAACAAGAGGGCGAAGGCGCTGTGCGTTTTGGCACCAGTGACCCATAGCTGATATCAGGCCTGGTGAACCATACTGACCAAGACCCTGTCCCATCTCTTCATTGGTACCCCACAATAACAGGCTTAGCTTGATCACTCAAGGCTGGATTCGCCATAGTCCCCAAAGATGACTGAGTCTGCCAAAGTATTGCACCCCCCCCCCTTTTGTTTGTTTGTTTGTTCGTTTAGCCATACTCAGGGACTGAAGAAGAAAAAATAGCTACGATGAGCCATTCCCGAGGTGACAATGTCCATAACATGTTAATGTGTCTCAGTACTTTCACGCGTTGGGCGCATAGAACACAAATTGGCAGTTTCAGGTAGACTGCAGAAAATGAAGCTTAATACCGGCACTTGTCACGAAGGCTGATAAAAGCTGGCTGGATAAATATTTGTTGGAGACCATGTTTGTCCATTTTTTATACTCCTCAGTTTAAAAAAATCAAATTAGTTTAATTCATTAAAAAAAAAATTTGGTTCTGATCGCTCAATTTTTTTTGTCCACCAAGAGAGGAATGCTGATACAATGTCCACCAAGAGAGGAATGCTGATATAGACAATGTCCACCAAGAGAGGAATGCTGATATAGACAATGTCCACCAAAAGAGGAAGCGGCGTTAGCGCAGTGGATTCGCTCACTGACCAGGCGACCTGGTTTCGATTTCCAATCACCATAGAGGTGATCAAACCGTGGCTCGCAACAACAACAACAACAACAACAACAACAACAACAACAACAAAACTCTCTCGGGGCTCACACCCAGTCGCAAGAAAAAAAAATGGGTACCGGGGTTAACGCCCTGGGAAGGAAGAGGAATAAGGCAGCCAGCTACGGAGTTCGTGCTACGGAGTTCGTGCTGATGGCGACACTAGTCGGCAGTTTCTGGTCAGCTGCTGGCTAGGCGGGCGGCAGAGCACTTATGGTTTGACCGCGTGCAATGACGCTGGTTCACAATTCATAGCTTTACCACCAAGAGAGGAATGCTGATATAAACAGTGTCCACCAAGACAGATATATACACAGACACCAACAAAAACATTTACACACACACGCGCGCGCGCACGCACAAGCACACACACATATACATATACTGCTCACCAGGGCAAAATATGTTCATACATACAGACAATGCTCATGAAACTGACAGAAAACTGACAATGTTCAGAAAACTGATATTGTCCATTAAACTGATATTGTTCATAAAACTGACAATGTTCATAAAACTGACAATGTTTATACAACTGCCAATGTTCATAAAACCGTCAATATCCGTAAAACTGATACTGTCCATAAACTGACAATATCTGTAAAAGCCACATAATTATTAATGCATCAAACTGGAAATAAAGGAATCAGAAAACACTGAAAACAGAGGCACATTTTCAGCATAAAATACTGAAAATGGAGGCATATTTTCCGAGAATATGTTTATTTTCTTCATTTTCCCATAAGAATACTGAAATAAAAGTATTTCATCTGATACAAAATACTGGAATAAAACAATTATATCAGACATGAAAAAATCGGTGGCCTGGTTTGCTGAGTGGTTAGGCGCTCTGTACTAAACCGGTGATACTAGGTTCAAGACCCAGTAGTGAGTGTGATATAACTGAAGTTGGCGGCCAAGAACCTGGTGCAGGAGGTGGAAAGGGCATGTGTTATAATGGTATATATTCTACCGAGATTATATAATGGTATATATTCTACAGAGATTATATAATGGTATATATTCTACAGAGATTATATAATGGTATATATTCTACAGAGATTATATAATGGTATATATTCTATAGAGATTATATAATGGTATCTATTCTACAGAGATTATATAATGGTATATATTCTATAGAGATTATATAATGGTATATATTCTATAGAGATTATATAATGGTATATATTCTACAGAGATTATATAATGGTATATATTCTACAGAGATTATATAATGGTATATATTCTACATTATATTGATTGCATTTGATAGCATACACAGAGATTCATATGGAGAATTTTAAGAATATGTGGAATGCCATCTAAGATTGTCAACATCATTAGAGACCTCTACAATGGATATGTTTCTGCAGTCAACACAGAGGAAGGAATGAGAGAATGGTTTCAGATTGAAACAGGCGTGAAACAACGGTGTATACTATCTCCTTTGCTTTTTGGAATTGCTGTAGACTTCATAATTTAAAAAAATCATGCACTTATAAAAGAGGCATTGATTGGGTACGTGAGACCCAACTGGAAGATCTTGAATTTATGGATGACATAACTCTTATCAGTGACAATGTGAAATCAATGCAAGAAAAAACAGATACCCTGTCTTCAATGGCTAGTAAAATAGGACTTGAAATTAACTGGAAAAAAAAACAAAAATAATGAAACTTCTCATTAACCGCGACGGAAAAATATACAAAGAAGGAACAGCTGTTGAAGAAGTAAACCATTTTGCATATCTCGGCAGCTACATAGACCAGGATGGTGACACCAGAAAGGAAGTTAGAATTCGAATTGCAAAAAGCAGCACTGACCTTCAAGAATATTGAGAACATATGGCATTCAAAAGTTATAAGCACAAAAACCAAGTTAATATTATTCAATTCAAATGTAATATCCACCCTCATTTATGCATGCGAAAGCTGGAAAACAACTAAAGAAACAGACAAGAAATTAGACTATTTTGAAAACAAATGCCTCAGGAAAATAGTCGGTATAAACTGGAATGAATTTAAAAACAACGCAGAGATAAGACAGATGAGCAAACAACAACCTGTCTCATAGGTGATCAGAAAAAGAGATGGACATATATCGATCATGTGATGGGAAGAAACAATCAGAGGATCCCCAAACATGCTATCAAGTGGAGCACAACAGGCTGAAGAAAAAGATGACGTTAAGAGAAGCCAGTTCAGTGGACATACGAGTAACATCCCTTGATAAGATCGAAAAACTCGCCGAAGACCGGAAATCTTGGCGAACTACCATGCGGGCCCTATGTGACGTTTAGCGGCACGGGAAGGGTGTAAGATATAATCTACAGAGATTATATAATGGTATATAATCTACAGAGATTATATAATGGTATATAATCTACAAAGATTAAATAATGGTATATAATCTACAGAGATTAAACAATGGTATATAATCTAGAGTAAGAAAGACAGAGGTGTGAGGAGAGAAGGAAGGAAGGACTGGGTGGGTAGGTGGGTGGGTGGTAGTATTCGAGGGTGCCAGAACCAACTGCTGACTGGCACATTTAGAGACCTGGGAGAGACTGAAGCTAAGCGAAGGAATTTCTGTGTCATGACCTCGTTTCCTTTCCCAGCGTCACGATTTTTGTTTCGTTCATACAGTTTCCTTTCCCAGCGTCACAATTTTTGTTTCGTTCATACAGTTTCCTTTCCCAGCGTCACAATTTTTGTTTCGTTCATACAGGCATTGATGGCTTAGCTTTCAAACTGGGGGGGGGTGTGGTGCTGCTAGGCAGCTAGACTGATGAATCCGCTATTCCCTCCTGGCTAGACGTTTGCTCTTCCTACCGAAGTACGGTGTTCGAGTCCCAGGTAATTCTCTTGTCATTTTTCCTTCTCTCGTGTCGTAAAGTGCTTTGTTTACGATTTTCTCCATGTCTGAGCATACAAAACTCCGCCCTCTTACTTTTATATGATGGGTTTAAATCGCAAAAACAAAACATATTTTAAAAACAAAAATATAAAAAAAAACAATTTGACAAAAGTGGTTGTACGCCTTCCACAACACAAAATGCTACCAAGCCCATGAGATAATTAACCCATCAATCAAAACTGACCCAACTCCGAGGTCACCTTGACATGCTTGCATTGCACCCCCCCCCCCAAAAAAAAACAACTCACCTAAACCTGAATGCATCAACAGCGCGTGTGTCCACCCTCTTCCTCTAACACATTCCTGGAGTCGGTTGGGCATTGACCTCACCAGGCGCCGAATGGCATCCGGTGGAAGGGTTTCCCAGGCAGTCTGCAGCGCATCTACCAAGTGCCGTTGATTTCAGGGCTGGTGGGACACGTGGCGTCCCATCATGTTACATAAATGTTGTTCAGCACAGTTCATGTCTGGTGAAATTGCCGCCCACTGCAAGATTCTGACTGAGACGAGCAGAATGTGACCCAGCGTTATCTTAGTTAGTCGATGGATCATCCTCGCTGCAAATCTTTCGATCAGTCCATAAGTGCTCCAATCCCGTCTTCAGTAATTCCACCAGTCTGGCTGCTGATGTTATCAGTTCTGTGCTGATTAACCAGTCTTGTTTGCTTGCCGCTGTAACTCTCTTGTCTGGCCACTCCGCGTCTGACCCTATGTTCCAGCAACCTGTTCATGGCTGCAGATTCAGAACTGTTGCTTGAGTCGGGGATTCTACCGGCTTGTCTGAGAGCGTTCAGGATATCAGTCACATTCATTGCCTGTCCACTCTCCACTGTAGCCATGCCAGCAAGTCTGTCCACCTCCCACTGTAGCCATGGCAGCAAACTCTGTCCACTCTCCACTGTAGCCATGGCAGCAAACTCTGTCCACTCTCCACTGTAGCCACGCCAGCAAGCCTATCCACTCTCCATTGTAGCCATGCCAGCAAATCTGTCCACCTCCCACTGTAGCCATACTAGCAAGCCTATCCACTCTCCACTGTAGCCATGCCAGCAAGCCTATCCACTCTCCATTGTAGCCATGCCAGCAAGTCTGTCCATCTCCCACTGTAGCCATGCTAGCAAGCCTGCCCACTCGTTCATTACCTCTCACCCCCGCGTGACCTGGCACAAATATGAAACAGATTTTTGTCAACTGTGGCCTCCTCAGTGACTCAAATCAGTGCTTTCTCACCCAACCCGACTCACCCTTCCTGAGCATATTCATTGAGTCGCTGAGAATACATGCTTGGGTGAAGGTCCGTGTCTCCAGCCACGCCGTTGCCATGGTTGTTGCCATGACCTCCAGACTACATGTGGTCAAAGCAAAAGCACCGCTGTCCCCCATCACCGTTCTCTCCCCCCCCCCACCCCACCTGCGCCGTAAAAGCCCAAGCCTGTGTCTGACAACGGACCCATCTGTGGAAATGACATCATACTCAGAAGAGTTATCTTGCTGGAGAAAGAACATTGCAGCAGACGCGTGTCCTGCTAACGGTGGCAGTAGCTGTGGCTGCAGTATTTCATCAACATATCACAGGGCAGTAAGGGGGCCACTGATGAAGACTAACAGAGAACGAACACCGTGGTCGTGTACATGAGCTCGTTCTGTCTTGCTTGGGCGTACTCACTCGTGGAGGATCGGTCGGGGTCGGGAAGCGACACTACGGGCGGTCTGGTGACGATCTACCAACCGAAAGAGAGTGGCATGATGGATTCTATCGCCCTGACTTCTTCTTCTTCTTCTTCTTCAGCATCGTCACCACCGCCGCCGCCGCCGCCACCACCACCACCACCACCACCACCACCACCACCACCACCACCACCATCATCATCATCATCATCGCCTTTCACTCCCTTGAGAGCACAGGCCGCGGATAAAGACTCTCCAGTCATCCCTGTTCTTGGAATTATTCCCTGCTTCCTTCCATATGTATCCCTTGTCTCTGAGCACTTTCTCTTCTCCATGTAAGTCTAAGTCTTCCTCGTTTTCTATTTGTTTGAGGATTCCATGTCATCTTGCTATGCTGGTGTCGGGTTTCCTCAGTGTGTGGCCAATCCACCTCCATTTCCTAGACATGATTTGTAGGTTCATAGGTTCTTGTCCTGCTCTTTGCCAGACCACCTCGTTCTTGATCTTGTCTTGCCATTTAGTGTTTAAAATCTTCCATAAGCGATAGTTCATGAATGTTTGTATCATCTGTATTGTCTTGGCCATAACAAAGCCCTGATTACAACTCCACCTGTAAGCATGCCGATCTATTGACGTCATCATCATCATCATCATCATCATCATCATCATCATCATCATCATCATCATCATCAGGTGCCGTGCCGACTAGCGTTGGCTATTATGCTTCTCCAGAGTACCCGATCCTTCATGCAGGCCATCAGTTCAGTTGGTGATCTCCTCTCACACCATCCCGTCAGACTGTCCAGTATCATTTCTCTTGGTCTTCCTCTTGATCTTCTTCCTTCTATTTTTCCTGTTGTTATAATATTTTCAATGCCCCCACTTCTCATTGCATGTCCTATGAAAGTACATTGTCTCTCTCTTATCTTTTTGACAAGGTTTTTTTTTGTCTCTCCAGCTCTTCTCATACATTCTTCATTAGTTATTTTTGCTGCCCAGGGGATTCGCAACATTCTTCTAATAAACCACATTTCTGCTGCTTTCAGTGATTTTTGTGCACACTTGCCTATTGTCCATGATTCACTTCCATATAACAAGATAGGTTCAATATAGTCTTTTAGGACTCGTTTTCTAACATTCTTTGATAAAGATGTGTTAGCTAATATGTTTATCATTCTCTGAAATGCAGTCTTTGCTTGGCCTATTCTGTTCCTAATTTCTGTTCTGCATTTCCCATCTGAAGTTATTACTGCTCCAAGGTATTTGAATTCCTGCACTTGCTTTAGAATAGTTCCGTTTAATTTAATACTGCATGTTGGTGGATTCTATTTCTTAGATATAACCATAGTCTCTGTCTTTTTGATGTTCAAAGTAAGGCCTTTCTGTTCACTTTCTTTGGCGACTTTATCCAAGAGATTTTGCAGGTCTTGTTGGTTCTCAGCTATCAGTACTGTGTCGTCAGCATACCGAAGGTTGTTAATATTGTATCCTCCAATTTTTATGCCTGGTTCTGTGATGATTGTTCTTAGAATATTCTCGCTAGACAGAGAGAAAAGGTCTGGAGATAGTACACATCCTTGTCGCACCCCTTGTTTTATAGGTTGATATTTTCAAGTTATATTTTCAACTCGAACTGCTGCTTCTTGCTGCCAGTATAGATGTTTTACAATCCTCAGGTCTTTGCCGTCTATATTGATGTCTTCAAGTATTTTAATAATTTCATTATGTTTCACCTTGTCAAATGCCTTGGTGTAATCAATGAAGCATAAGTAGAGATCTTTCTGTACTTCTAAAGCTCTTTCTGTTAGTGTTCGTAAAGCATAAATGGCATTGTGGATTTCTTCTATTGTTATATTATCAGGCCCAGTCGCTTTTCCTTTCTTCCTGTGTTTGATGGCATCTATGATTTCATCTTCAAGTATTGGCGATCCATCACAGTTTTCAGTATCTGGTGTTAATTCTGGTCTTTCTCCTCCATATAGCTCACCGATATACTCTGTCCACCTGTCCACAATGTCTTAACATTTTACCTTCTTTCGATTTCAGGCATTCTGTGGTATATTTTGTTTTCCTGCCTGTGAGTTCATTAATTCTATTGACGTCATTCATCGTTATTGAGTCATGTCATATTTTTTTCCAGTGTGTAAGTTTACAATAGGTTTTACGAGCGTTTGTTTTATGCGGACTACAGAAAACAACAGTTCATACATTTTGAAAATCATGCAATGTACGTGCGTCACTGAATTCGTGGTGTCCTGCGATGCACTCCATCGATTTATTACAAACCGTTGCAACATAATTTTCGCACGTGGCATGCTGTTGTCATTGGCCCGCTTGCGTCTCAAAACATTACTTGTAATCTGTACTCACAGCAATATATACCGTGCGTTACTTTCATTATATGTCCATACTTCAAGAACTTAATACTGAAGAAGGCTGGCTAGTAAAGAAGATTAAACAGAAAAAAAAAACGTAACTATTTTTGGGCATATTAAACGTCATAAGACTTTAGAGAAGACAGTCTTGGAAGGGTACATATTAGGAAAAAGAAAGAGAGGAAGACCAAGGCGAAGATGGCTGCAAGACATCGTTTGACGATCTGCGAATGGATGCATCAGCAGCAGGGCATCTTGCTTACAACCGAGAGGCCTACCAGAGAGCTGTTAGGGAGGAAAAGTTCCGCGAGGGAGATGCAAATGACTGACTGACTTTCATTATATGACTATACTATGACTAAGATGGAAGGAAAAAGGGCGAGGTGGCTGACAGAGATGTAGACGGAAGATGATATACGAGAGTAGACAGGGCCTGGCTGGGTGCGCCATCAAAGCGAGAGCGCGAGGGAGCTAGAGATGACCGCCAGCTTTCCTACCGAAGACGATACACGATAAGGACGTAGAATATAACAACAGCTGCCCCTCCCCCCCCCCAAAAAAAAAAAACACTCGATAATTTGGAACAGAGTTTTCGGTGCGTTAGGCTCATGGAAATGAAAACTGCGTCATCTGTTACTATATGTTCATCCCGGCTCCGGTTACAATACGGATAAAAGGAGATGGTGTACTCGAAAATGTAACTTAAAAACCGTTTAACGTTTGAAGACAGACAGGCAGAGCATCTAAGAGGGTATTTGCAAGGTGGTGCACAATTATTATTGACCTTCAAGAATCTTGAGAACATATGGCATTCAAATAACCACAAAAACCAAGTTAAGATTATTCAATTCAAATGTAATATCAACTCTCATTTATGCATGTGAAAGCTTGAAAACAACTAAAGAAATGTACAAGAAATTAAACTCTGTTGAAAACAAATGCATAAGGAAAATACTCGGAATAAACTGGAACGAATTCAAGAACAAAGCAGAGATAAGACAGATGAGCGAACAACAAACTGTCTCATGGGTGATCAGAAAAAGAGATGGACATATGTCGGTCACATGATGAGAAGAAACAGAAAATCTCAAAACAGGCTATCAAGTGTAACACAACAGACCGAAGAAAAAGAGGTCGACTACGTGAAACTCTAAAGAGGACATTGTTAAGAGAGGCCAGTTTAGTGTGTATAAAATCCCTTGATGAGGTTGAAAAACTCGCCGAGGACAGGAAAACTTGGCAAACTACTTTGCGGGCCCTATGTGACATTTAACGGCACGGGAAGGATGTAAGAAGAACTCTACTGATTAGACATTTTGTTTTCATTCAATAATCCCATCCCATCCCTTTAAAACGGAAGATGCCCTGCGGGTAACGGTGCGCTGCATCGGCTGCACCACTCTCTCTCTC
Source organism: Achatina immaculata (assembly GCA_009760885.1). NCBI lineage: Eukaryota > Metazoa > Mollusca > Gastropoda > Stylommatophora > Achatinidae > Lissachatina > Lissachatina immaculata. The sequence continues at coordinate 24,870,636 of CM019709.1, read as the reverse complement.
TCTCACTCTCTCTCTCACTCTTTCTGTCTCACTCTCACTCTCTCTCTCATTCTCTCTCACTCTCTCTCTGTCTCATTCTCTCTCTGTCTCACTCTCTCTCTCTGTCTCATTCTCTCTGTGTCTCTTTCACTCTCTCTCACTCTCTCTTTCACTCTTTCTCTCACTCTCTTTCACTTTCTCTTTCACTCTCTCTCATTCTCTCTCTCACTTTCTCTCTCTGTCTCACTCTGTCTCACTCTCTCTCACTCTCTCTGTGTCTCTTTCACTCTCTCTCACTCTCGCTCTCTCACTCTCTCTTTCACTCTCTCTCTCACTCTCTCTCACTCTCTCTTTCACTCTCTTTCTGATTCTCTCTCTTACTCTCTCTCTCCCACTCTTTCTCTCATTCCTCTCTCTCTCTCTCTCTCTCTCTCTCTCTGTGTGTGATTTTGGCAGGAGGGCGGGCTTGCGTGGTCTCGGGATTAAACTTTCGCCTTGGCTGCTGGAGGTTGTGAGTTCAAATACAGAAGCGGGAGGCTTTTCCTTCCAGCAATTAAATTACTCTGGTCTGATTGTCGTGTGTGTTAAAAATCTCTTGGCATTTGGAAATCGCACAAAGAGTAGGTCAAATGGCGCTCGTGCGGCAAAATTCTGCGAAAATTACCAGGAAAACAGCAAAATTCTGTGAATATTACCAGAAAACAGCAAAATTCTGTGAATATTACCAGGAAAACAGCAAAATTCTGGGAACATTACAAGGAAAACAACAAAATTCTGTGAACATTGCAAGGAAAACAGCAAAATTCTGTGAATATTACAAGGAAAACAGCAAAATTCTGTGAATATTACAAGGAAAACAGCAAAATTCTGTGAATATTACCAGAAAATGGGCGCATGCACTTGAGTGTCTATGCTGCCTTACTGTCTGCGCTACCCCTTCCGAGGTGTAAACTGGAACAAGGGTTGGGAGGGGGGAGCGGATATGGGGGCAAGTCCTGACTGCCATTTTCCCAACGAACGAACGAACTAGTTCCTCTGGGACTGCACGCAGAAGAAGCCTAACCGCCAGGTTGTCCCGTAATCTTTTCTTATTGAAGACAAAATTCAGGAAACCACTGTAACTTATCGCCCACAGTTTTCTAAAGTTAGAGTTACTTTCCGATTTAGGATATAAGTCCCGAGAGTAGCCAATTCTTGGGTCTGAACTGGCTCTCCATGGCGCTGTCATCATTCACAGACATACAGGCATTTAACATCCACAAACATACATGCCTTTAGAATAGGGCGGAGAAACATCGAAACATTCGTGTTCAAGTAGCTATACCTTCATTTAATGTTGTTCCCTCAGGAGCCAATCAGAAAACATCTTTTTTTAACAACACGCCGTCTAGGCCAATGGTTCTCAACTTTTTCACATCCAATGACCAGTTTTCTAATTACATGTAAGTTTGCAGAGCACCAATTTGTATGTAATATCGCAATGTCATAAATCGGTGTTTTTATTCAACAGATGACACTTTATACCGAATTTTCAATAACTACCTAAATTCAGACACAGAGTCATGTAACAATAACTGCCTAAACTCAGACACAGTGTCAAGTAACAATAACTACCTAAACTCAGACACAGAGTCAAGTAACAACAACTGCCTAAACTCAGACACCGTGTCAAGTAACAATAACTAACTAAACTCAGACTCAGAGTCATGTAACAATAACTGCCTAAACTCAGATACAGTGTCAAGTAACAATAACTGCCTAAACTCAGACACAGAGTCATGTAACAATAACTGCCTAAACTCAGACACAGAGTCATGTAACAATAACTATCTAAACTCAGATACAGAGTCATGTAACAATAACTGCCTAAACTCAGACCCAGAGTCATGTAACAATAACTGCCTAAACTCAGATTCAGAGTCATGTAACAATAACTGCCTAAACTCAGACCCAGAGTCATGTAACAATAACTGCCTAAACTCAGACACAGAGTCATGTAACAATAACTACCTAAACTCAGACCCAGAGTCAAGTAACAATAACTACCTAAACTCAGACACAGAGTCATGTAACAATAATTACCTAAACTTAGACCCAGAGTCAAGTAACAATAACTACCTAAACTCAGACACCGTGTCATGTAACAATAACTGCCTAAACTCAGACACAGAGTCATGTAACAATAACTATCTAAACTCAGACACAGAGCCATGTAACAATAACTATCTAAACTCAGACACAGAGTCATGTAACAATAACTGACTAGACTCAGACTCAGAGTCATGTAACAATAACTACCTAAACTCAGACACAGAGTCATGTAACAATAACTACCTAAACTCAGACACAGAGTCATGTAACAATAATTACCTAAACTCAGACACAGAGTCATGTAACAATAACTGCCTAAACTCAGACTCAGAGTCATGTAACAATAACTACCTAAACTCAGACACAGAGTCATGTAACAATAATTACCTAAACTCAGACACAGAGTCATGTAACAATAATTACCTAAACTCAGACACAGAGTCATGTAACAATAATTACCTAAACTCAGACACAGAGTCATGTAACAATAATTACCTAAACTCAGACACAGAGTCATGTAACAATAATTACCTAAACTCAGACACAGAGTCATGTAACAATAACTGCCTAAACTCAGACTCAGAGTCATGTAACAATAACTGCCTAAACTCAGACCCAGAGTCAAGTAACAATAACTACCTAAACTCAGACACAGAGTCAAGTAACAATAACTACCTAAACTCAGACACCGTGTCATGTAACAATAACTGCCTAAACTCAGACTCAGAGTCATGTAACAATAACTGCCTAAACTCAGACCCAGAGTCATGTAACAATAACTGCCTAAACTCAGATTCAGAGTCATGTAACAATAACTGCCTAAACTCAGACACAGAGTCATGTAACAATAACTGCCTAAACTCAGACACAGAGCCATGTAACAATAACTATCTAAACTCAGACACAGAGCCATGTAACAATAACTATCTAAACTCAGACACAGAGTCATGTAACAATAACTGCCTAAACTCAGACTCAGAGTCATGTAACAATAACTGACTAAACTCAGACTCAGAGTCATGTAACAATAACTGCCTAAACTCTACTGCCTGGTAGCAACTGAGTCTACTGCTTGGTGGCAACTGAGTCTACTGCCTGGTAGCAACTGAATCTACTGCCTAGTGGCAACTGAATCTACTGTCTGGTGGCAACTGAGTCTACTGTCTGGTGGCAACTGAATCTACTGCCTGGTGGCAACTGAGCCTACTGCCTGTTGGCAACTGAGTCTACTGCCTGGTGGCAACTGAGTCTACTGTCTGGTGGCAACTGAATCTACTGCCTGGTGGCAACTGAGTCTACTGCCTGGTGGCAACTGAGTCTACTGCCTGGTGGCAACTGAATCTACAGCCTGGTAGCAACAGAGTCTACTGCCTGGTTGCAACTGAGTCTACTGCCTGGTGGCAACTGAGTCTACTACTAGTGGCAATTGAGTCTACTGCCTGGTGGCAACTGAATCTACTGCCTTGTGGCAACTGACTCTACTGCTAGTGGCAACTGAGTCTACTGCCTGGTGGCAACTGAATCTACTGCTAGTGGCAACTGAATCTACTGCCTTGTGGCAACTGAATCTACTGCTAGTGGCAACTGAATCTACTGCTTTGTGGCAACTGACTCTACTGCTAGTGGCAACTGAGTCTACTGTCTGACGGCAACTGAGTCTACTGCCTGGTGGCAACTGAGTCTACTGTCTGATGGCAACTGAGTCTACTGCCTGGTGGCAACTGAAAATTAAAAGTAAAAAAAAGAAGTAAGGAAAGATGATAACAACGATAAAAGTATATGCCGACATTCAAAATTGTGGTGAGTGTCAGTGAGTGAGATACAGTGTCTTTCTGAAAGAACTCACATAAAAGCGAAAATGAAACTTACTCAAATATGGCGATCGACGAGGGCATAGTCGGCACCCTAGAACTGCGTTTTGTAATGAAACATCTGAAAGCTTGTTATCCGAAAGATTTTTGTTCACATCTATTACCCGACAATCCACCTCTGGTGTCCTAGCTCTCAGGTTGGATGTAGCAGGATCTCCGGCAAGAACATCACTATCTTGTGCCATTTTGTTGCGACCTGGATTACCAAGACCATTCTCTTCGTTCGCCTGGACTTTCAGGTCGATGTCGTTGTAGTCTGTGCTTATATATGCCAACTCCACTCTGCAAAACGTACCTGTAGTTAAGACAAGTAAACCAAGTTAGAGATTAGTAATGTATGATAAATGGTCAGTTACTTAATGTCATATTATAGTCATCAGACTTTTCGAAACCAATATAACATTACCGATCTTTCACATTGCATGAAGTACTTTCCGAAATACCGGTTTTCTCAATATAGCATTCGGTACTTTATAGTTTTTTTAAATTATTTGAAATTAAAAACATTATATAAACAGCTGGAGTTAAATGTTTATGTGAACTTTTTTCTTACTTTATTTGTGGCCAGATTTAATCTCTAAAAATGTTCACAAGCTGAACCAAAGTCACAACTGTGATATCATTGGTATACTGGCCTGATTATCATACATGCAAACATCATCTGTATAAAAAAGTAAAGATAGTCCCATAGCATTTCAAATGCCGTAGGGGGTGAAGCGTTAGAGACCTCATTATGCTGGGTCATCAGCGTGTGAGGTAGGGTGACCAGTTCCTTTCCTCGCTGCCTTTACTTCCCAGATTTTCTCTGGTACCCATTTTACGAGGCTGGGTCGACCTCAGGGCCGTATTGGTCGGAAAAAAAATCCCGCTCAGCTGGGGATTCGAACCCTCGACCATTTGGTTGCTAGACGAGTGCTCTAACCACTACGCTAGCCGGCCCCTATCATCTGTATACTGGCCTGATTATCCTACATGCAGACATCATCGGTATACTGGCCTGATTATCATACATGCAGACATCATCTGTATACTGGCCTGAACTCTACTGCCTGGTAGCAACTGAGTCTACTGCTTGGTGGCAACTGAGTCTACTGCCTGGTAGCAACTGAATCTACTGCCTAGTGGCAACTGAATCTACTGTCTGGTGGCAACTGAGTCTACTGTCTGGTGGCAACTGAATCTACTGCCTGGTGGCAACTGAGCCTACTGCCTGTTGGCAACTGAGTCTACTGCCTGGTGGCAACTGAGTCTACTGTCTGGTGGCAACTGAATCTACTGCCTGTTGGCAACTGAGTCTACTGCCTGGTGGCAACTGAGTCTACTGCCTGGTGGCAACTGAATCTACAGCCTGGTAGCAACAGAGTCTACTGCCTGGTTGCAACTGAGTCTACTGCCTGGTGGCAACTGAGTCTACTACTAGTGGCAACTGAGTCTACTGCCTGGTGGCAACTGAATCTACTGCCTTGTGGCAACTGACTCTACTGCTAGTGGCAACTGAGTCTACTGCCTGGTGGCAACTGAATCTACTGCTAGTGGCAACTGAATCTACTGCCTTGTGGCAACTGACTCTACTGCTAGTGGCAACTGAGTCTACTGTCTGACGGCAACTGAGTCTACTGCCTGGTGGCAACTGAGTCTACTGTCTGATGGCAACTGAGTCTACTGCCTGGTGGCAACTGAAAATTAAAAGTAAAAAAAAGAAGTAAGGAAAGATGATAACAACGATAAAAGTATATGCCGACATTCAAAATTGTGGTGAGTGTCAGTGAGTGAGATACAGTGTCTTTCTGAAAGAACTCACATAAAAGCGAAAATGAAACTTACTCAAATATGGCGATCGACGAGGGCATAGTCGGCACCCTAGAACTGCGTTTTGTAATGAAACATCTGAAAGCTTGTTATCCGAAAGATTTTTGTTCACATCTATTACCCGACAATCCACCTCTGGTGTCCTAGCTCTCAGGTTGGATGTAGCAGGATCTCCGGCAAGAACATCACTATCTTGTGCCATTTTGTTGCGACCTGGATTACCAAGACCATTCTCTTCGTTCGCCTGGACTTTCAGGTCGATGTCGTTGTAGTCTGTGCTTATATATGCCAACTCCACTCTGCAAAACGTACCTGTAGTTAAGACAAGTAAACCAAGTTAGAGATTAGTAATGTATGATAAATGGTCAGTTACTTAATGTCATATTATAGTCATCAGACTTTTCGAAACCAATATAACATTACCGATCTTTCACATTGCATGAAGTACTTTCCGAAATACCGGTTTTCTCAATATAGCATTCGGTACTTTATAGTTTTTTAAAATTATTTGAAATTAAAAACATTATATAAACAGCTGGAGTTAAATGTTTATGTGAACTTTTTTCTTACTTTATTTGTGGCCAGATTTAATCTCTAAAAATGTTCACAAGCTGAACCAAAGTCACAACTGTGATATCATTGGTATACTGGCCTGATTATCCTACATGCAAACATCATCTGTATACTGGCCTGATTATCCTACATGCAGACATCATCGGTATACTGGCCTGATTATCATACATGCAGACATCATCGGTATACTGGCCTGATTATCATACATGCAGACATCATCTGTATACTGGCCTGATTATCATACATGCAGACATCATCGGTATACTGGCCTGATTATTCTACATGCAGACATCATCGGTATACTGGCCTGATTATCCTACATGCAAACATCATCGGTATACTGGCCTGATTATCCTACATGCAAACATCATCGGTATACTGGCATGATTATCCTACATACACACATCATCAGTATACTGGTCTGATTATCCTACATGCAGACATCATCGGTATACTGGCCTGATTATCCTACATGCAAACATCATCGGTATACTGGCCTGATTATCCTACATGCAAACATCATCGGTATACTGGCATGATTATCCTACATACACACATCATCAGTATACTGGTCTGATTATCCTACATGCAGACATCATCGGTATACTGGCATGATTATCCTTCATGCAAACATCATCGATATACTGGCCTGATTATCCTACATGCAAACATCATCGGTATACTGGCCTGATTATCCTACATACAAACATCATCAGTATACTGGTCTGATTATCCTACATGCAGACATCATCGGTATACTGGCCTGATTATCCTACATGCAAACATCATCGGTATACTGGCCTGATTATCCTATGTGCAAACATCATCGGTATACTGGCCTGATTATCCTACATGCAAACATCATCGGTATACTGGCCTGACTATCCTCCAACCGATTTCGCTGATTGCTCATTACTAGTTTTTTTTTATTTATAAACCAGTTATGGTAACTGATGATCTTCAAAAAGTTTCAAACGAATAATCAGTGTATGAGTATATAAAACCAAGTATATAACTATAGCCGAAGCCACTGCAGTAAAGCTGTGATAACAAAATGTATAGGCTAGGAAAAAAAAGTAGGAACAGATTTAATGAGTATACACTTGTGATATATATATATATATATATATATATATATATATATATATATATATATATATATATACTACAAGAGCTTAATATTGAAGAAGGCTGGCTAGTAAAGAGGATTAAAGAGAGAAAACTTAAATGTTTTGGATACATTAAACGTCATGATAATTTAGAGAAGACTGTATTGGAAGGATACATAATGAGAAAAAGAAAGAGAGGAAGACCAATGCGAAGATGGCTGCAAGACATCGTTGACGATCTGCAAATGGATGCAGCAGCAGCAGGCCATCTTGCTCACAACCGAGAGGCCTACAGGAGTGCTGTTAGGGAGGCAAAGTTCCGCAAGGGACATGCAAATGAATGAATGAATGAATGAACAGTTGTGATGTTTCGGCGTGAGCATTAATCATACAAAAACACACAAGACGAAGAAATAGAGAGAGAGAGAGAGAGAGAAGATAAAGTATAAATTCTGTGTCCAGAAGTGCGCATGATGGAGTATAGAGACTGTGTAAATGGAGACTTGTGATGCGTGATAGGTGGGTCGTAATTTCTACTCCGTTCTCACTTGTAACACATATTTCAGAACGTCCTTTCAGATTACAACCTCTCTACCCGAACTATAATCACCTACTCCACCTTCTCCTGGCTAGATTACCGTTGTATCACTCTCTCCCATTTCCGCGGTTCTCCTCCCGTCCTCATCCATCCACGACCCACCAATCACACGTCGCATGCATGCGCTATTCCGGTCACAGCCTCTTACAAGTCACAGCTAAGTGCTCCATTTATTTTATTTTATTCTAATTTTTAACTATTCCTATTTTTTTTTTTACACATCATTCATGTGAAGTTATACTTTATCTCCTCTCTCTATTTCTTCGTCCTGTGTGTTTTTGTATGATTAAGGTTCACGCCGAAACGTTACAACTGTGTGTTCCTTAAATAATAAAGCTGTTCATCCTTTCTTCCTAGTTACATTCCAAAAAAAAAATGTTTCGGCTTTTCTCTTTTACTATCGACAATTTACCGACAGCTGCCAGTCAAAGTGATCATTGAAATCATATACAAATGATTGAGACTTGTCCCGGCGCGTGTTTGACACGAACGTATCTGATACTGCTAGCAACGTTACGCAGTGTCTTGTATTATGTCTCTGAATGGTAAACAGTGGAGCACAGATGAGATGCTGTGTGTGCTGTCTGGTAATTTCTGTTCCCAATTTCTAAACGAGCACGTGATAGTAGTGTCTGGTAATGATGGAGTTCATGACGCGACGAAACTAGGACAAGAGGGTTGGCATACATTCAATAATTAAGTACAAAGATCTTAAACAAGCAGCGGGGTCAAGGCAAAGTGTTAGCTGTAGAAGCTGTTGGGGGGAGGGGCAGAACGATTTATAGCAACATCAGCGTACACAAGTTACCTTGGCGACATCAGCGTACACAAGTTACCTTGGCAACATCATTGTACACGACTTGTGTAAGCAACTTGGAATAAGGGAGGGAGTTAACATTAACAAAAAAGCACTGAAAAGCCTTTCAAAAACATCACAAAAGACTTCATGCAGAGTAAGCAGCTGTAAACAGCGTATGATGTCGCTTTCAGTATCAGCCGTGTGCGCTGACAGTACTCCTACAGATGAGTTTGAAGATTCATCAGGTAGGGGGAAATGATAGTGAAAGGCTAAGAGGGAGAAGGAAAAGCAGACCCCTGACATTTACGTGCCAGGAAAATCTCTCTCTCCCCCCCTCTCTCTCTCTCCCTGAGTGAAAGCTGTATGATGAAGTGCAGAATGTCAGACGGGCCTGCGTGCCCAATTCTTAACCCTTTTGAAATAAAGATCAATCAATCAATCAATCAATCTCTCTCTCTCTCTGAGTGAAAGCTGTATGATGAAGCGCAGAATGTTAGACGGGCCTGCGTGCCCAATTCTTAACCCTTTGAAAATAAAGTATGTTCGTTCGTTCTCTCTCTCTCTTTCTCTTCTCTCTCTCTCTCTCTCTCTCTGAGTGAAAGCTGTATGATGAAGCGCAGAATGTTAGACTGGCCTGCGTGCCCAATTCTTAACCCTTTGAAAATAAGGTATGTTCGTTCGTTCTCTCTCTCTTTCTCTTCTCTCTCTCTCTCTCTCTGAGTGAAAGCTGTATGATGAAGGTCAGAATGTTAGACTGGCCTGCGTGCCCAATTCTTAACCCTTTGAAAATAAAGTATGTTCGTTTGTTCTCTCTCTCTTTCTCTCTCTCTCTCTCTCCCTCTCTGGGGTACAAGACCTGAAACAGCTGTCTGATAGGAAAGGGAGGGAGGGGGAGCCATGTACATCCTGTGGGGACCTGGTGGGTGGTGTAACAGTTTCCTGCATCAGTTTGCTTAAATTTAGCTTGGAGCAGTGGTTCTTAAACACTTTTCGACCATGGACCCCCTCCGACACGAGAACCGCCGTGGAGAACCCTTCAGTAAAGCAACAAATAGAACCCAGGTGATGCCAAGTTTTAATCGAACCAATACATCTGTCCGGGGACTGGCAGGTGAGGAGAGATTCATGCACTCGATGTTAAGGACCGCTGGTTCAGAGCGAAAATGGACAAATTTTGGGAAACGCTGGGGTGGTGGTTTGGGGGGGGGGGTGGGGGTGGTGGTGGTGGTGTGGAGAATTTAGGTGTATGGTTTAGTTTCATAAAAAAGATAGAAAGAGTGAGGAATTTGGCCAGAACCAAGAGTGGCAGAAAAGTAAGATGAGGACATACAAATGAAGAACAAGCAACAATCCAATATTTCGGCAAAAACCTTTTTTCAAGGATGACATGTAAAAAAAACACACACAATAGATTTGTACTTGTACTTGTACGAGCTCCCTGTAACTGCGAGCTGTTGGTCTTTGCAGCCGATGCTGTAGAGATGTTGAGGCACAGCATCACATCGGAGTGGGAGCAGGCTATGGCGGCTACTTTTTCAGACCCAGAATACAGCTAAAAAGCGGGGGGGGGGGGGGTCTGCAATACTTCTTTAGCAGACTCCACCACCATGGGAACTATAGCGATCCCTGCAACACGAACAACTGATGAACAATTAAACATTCAGCTCTTTTAGTATTTTTCTTGTTATATATATATATATATATATATATATATATATATATATACATATTTAAAAAAAGAGGCCAGAACATGCATCTAGGCAGACGCAGGCGAGTGCACAATTGAACGCGTCTGATTGGCTGAGGTCAGAGGTCATGACAAACAATAGCAGATGATAAACAACCTGATGGTATGCCCCAGACGCAGCTGGAATCTATGACCTAAACAAAAGTCACGCCCACATGGCGCAAATATAAAAATAAAAACGTGAAAACAATATTTGGGGGGGGGGTGGATGGGTGGATGAAACAAACTTCAGAACAAAAAGAGATCACTGAAAGGACAAGACTGCAGACTTGTTGGGGGATGGAAATAGCACAGCAAAGTACACACAGAAATAAACCAAAACTCCCAGATAACCCGCGTTGAGCCACCTACCGCTTGTGTTTAATAGGTCAGCGCACTGAACTCCCTCGGCGTAATACATGGCCCACGTTGTCAGCGCACTGAACTCCCTCGGCGTAATACATGGCCCACGTTGTCAGCGCACTGAACTCCCTCGGCGTAATACATGGCCCACGTTGTCAGCGCACTGAACTCCCTCGGCGTAATACATGGCCCACGTTGTCAGCGCACTGAACTCCCTCGGCGTAATACATGGCCCACGTTGTCAGCGCATGTTCTGGCTTTTCCCGATGATTATCCTGCATCTAGGCTCAAGTGTCGCGAATCATCACAGAAATATCTTAACAGCCACGCATCAGATTCTGCCATATTTAGTCCATACTAGAGTAACAACTCAAAGGACAATGAGTTTGCCGATATGTGTCTACTTCAAGCAGGCACAAAGATAAGCAAGATAAAATAAACAAGCTAACTTAGAATGCTAACAATATAAGCTTAAAGATCAAAGTAGGAAAAAGAAACTTAATGAAGCAAAATGTCTACAACAGAAATGTACTGAGAGTAGATAACAAGCTAGTGGAGGTGGTCAATGAATTTGTATATCTTAGCAGTAGAAGATGGAGATAGCAAAGAGGACATCAACAGCTACTACTCTATGGAAGTGAATACTGGAAAATCACCAAAACTATAGAAAACAAGCTGAATTCTTTCCAGACTAAATGTTGACGAAGAATTAGAAGAATATTTTGGCCGAACACCGTAAGAAATAACATCTTGTTGGCAGAAATGCAGATGAAGCCACTGACAGCAATTATTGAGGAAAGACGCTGGTGATGGTTGGGACATGTGCTCCGAATGACTGACAACTCACTACCTAAAATAGCACTAAGATGGATACCACAGGGGAGCAGAAGTAAGGGTAGACCAAAAGAGACATGGAGAAGAACAATAAAGAGGATGTTGAGCAATAGAGGGCTCTCTTAGACAAGAGCGGAAAAAGGCAAAGGACAGGGGTTTGTAGGAAAACCCTTGCAGAAGCCCCATGTGCCCTGTGCACTTAAGGTTCAGAGAGAAGAGAGAGAGAGAGAGAGAGAGAGAGAGAGAGAGAGAGAGAGAAACAACAGATAAATGCTTAAATTATATTTAAAAAAAAGGTTTCAAGTTCAACAACCTTCAGATAAACTTTAATCAGGAAAACAGGGGTTTAATTCAGTGTTTTCGTACGTGGGGTGTACTTCCCATATCATCATCATCATCAGGTGCCGTGCCAACTGGCGTTGGCTATTATGTTTCTCCAGAGTACCCGATCCTTCATGCAGGCCATCAGCTCAGTTAGTGATCTCCTCTTACACCATCCCGTCAGACTGTCCAGTATCATTTCTCTTGGTCTTCCTCTTGATCTTCTTCCTTCTATTTTTCCTGTTGTTATAATATTTTCAATGCCCCCTCTTCTCATTGCATGTCCTATGAAAGTACATTGTCTCTCTCTTATTTTTTTGACAAGGTTTTTTTGTCTCTCCAGCTCATCTCATACATTCTTCATTAGTTATTTTTGCTGTCCAGGGGATTCGCAACATTCTTCTAATAAACCACATTTCTGCTGCTTCCAATGATTTTTGTGCAGACTTGCCTATTGTCCATGATTCACTTCCATATAACAAGATAGGTTCAATATAACATTTTAGGACTCGTTTTCTAACATTCATTGATAAAGATGTGTTGGATAATGTTTCTCATTCTCTGAAATGGAGTGTACTACCCACAGAGAGGCAATATGGTTTTTTTTTATTGTTCTTTGGGGGGGGGGGGGATTAAAATATATTAATATTATATTGTTTTTCAGAACTTGGTTGACTATTATGCTTGGGGGTGGGAGTGGGGTGGAATGGAACGGGCATAAAAATCTTTGAAGTGGGGCTTTTAAAAAAAGGATCTGGAAACACTGAGTTAACTTCTCTACAATAACACAGATTTAAATGTCTGAAAAGGGTCAGTTGATGGAGAAGAGGAACTCTTTTCTATGTGGTTGTTTCGCTCTCTAGGTCAAAATATTCCTGCGCTACATCCAATCACGGCGCCAGTCATGTTACAGCTTGCGGTCGCATCAGGGACTGGTCAACTGGCTGTAAGTCGATTTGACTGTACGTCGATAGTTCTAGGCGAAGGTCGGACACTTAGTACAGTTCAATACCATAACACGTTACAGGATGAATAGACACGTTTACCATCGCTTTCAAATATAACAGAATGTACATTAGCACTGTGGCTGTATGGAAATTACTCACAAAACATTGAGTGATATATATATATATATATATATATATATATATATATATATATATATATATATATATATATATATATATATATATATATATATTATGGCTAAGACAAAAAATGCCATCTGTGACACAAAGCATGGAATCCAAAGAGGCAACCTTCATCTATCATCCGGCAAATTTTCATCGCCGCCCGATAAGCAGACGACAAACAAGCCGCCATTTTGTTGACATAGTTAGAGGTGCACTGTCACGTAATCAAATGGAGCAAAAAGCTAACATTAAATTCTGTTTAAAACTCGGAAAAGTGCCACTGAGACAGTTGAACTGATGCGACAAGTTTATAGGGATAATTGTTTATCTCGTGCACGGATATTCAGGTTGTATTCAAGATTCAAAAGTGGTGTGGAAACTATTGCAAATGCAACTAGACATGGATGCCCAATTTCTGTTCGTATTGAGGAACTCATTGCAAAAGTCAGAGAACGGATACAAGAAGATCGCTGCTTGACTGTGAAGATGACGGCAGATGAATTTGGTGTTGACCAAGAGACCATTCGTAAAATGTTAGTGGAAGATTTGGGAAACAAAAGAGATCCTTGCCGGTTTATACCATATGTGTTGTCTGATAACCAAAAACATCAGCGTGTTGAGTACGCAAAAGATATTATCAAAACGTGTCGCAGAAATAAACATTTCTTAAATATGAATGTTGCAGAGGATGAAACATGGATTTTCCGCAATGATCCCACAACTAAACGCCAAAGTGCTCAGTGGAAGTCATCATCATCACCAAAAGGCACAAAATTTCGTCTTCAAAAGTCGAAAGTGAAGACAATGTTGGTGTGCTTCTACGACAGCAAAGGAGTTATTCACAAAGAATTTATTCCAGAGGGGCAGAATGTCAATGCCAATGTTTATTTAAGTATTTTGAAACGCCTATTGAAAAAGATTCTCCGAGTCCGACCCGAGTGTTCAACACCTGTCAATTTTTTTCCTTCTTCATGATAATGTACCGGTGACTCACCGGGCGGTAGTTGTACAGGAACTTTTGGCCCAAAAACATGTGTGTGTTCTCAACTATCCACCCTATTCTCCAGATTTGTCTCCCTTGCGATTATTTTCTATTCCCAAAATTAAAGTTACCATTGAAAGGACGCTTCTCTGACGATACTGATGACATCCAAAGGGCCGTAACATCCAGATTAAGGGGCATACAAACAGAAGAACTGCAGAGGTCCTTCCAGTGTTTGTTAGATCATGCCACTCGCTGTATCAATAGACAAGGGGCTTACTTTGAATAAAATACAGGTTATATAATCAACTATTGTTTATTTTACTTTTTAATGTAATTAGTCACATACATACATACATACATACATACATACATACATACATACATACACATACATACATACATACACATACATACATACACACACATACATACATACATACATACATACATACAAAATGTACACTCATGGTATACACATAGACATATATACATTATGTACTCATCAAATAAACGCATTTCTGGGGCCACAAAGGGGGCGCCATAATGATGCAGATTTTAAAATGTCACTTCAAAAGCTAAAAGTTCATCGCTAGCAAACAAGAGGGGAAAACAGGAAGAGAAAGATCAAGAACACAAGTGTCGGAGCGATACTGTTTCGCTGTATTTTATCATGTTGCATACCTCGACAGCTACATAGACCAGGATGGTGACACCAGAAATGAAGTTAGAAATGCAAAACAAAAGCACCACTGACCTTCAAGAATCTTGAGAACGTATGCTATTCAAAAGTTATAAGCACAAAAACCAAACCAAGATTATTAAATTCAAATGTAATACCCACCCTCGTTTGTGCATGCGAAAGCTGGGAAACAACCAAGGAAATAGACAACAAATTAAACTCTTTTGAAAACAAATGCCTACTGAAAATAAATGTATAAAGTGGAACGAATTCAATAACAACGCAGAAATAAGACAGATGAGCGAACAACCTGTCTCACGGGTGATCAGAAAAAAGAAGATGGACATATGTCGGTCATGTGATGAGAAGAAACAGTCAAAGAATCCCAAAACAAGTTATCAAGTAGAACACAACAGGCCAAAGTAAAAGAGGTCGACTACGTAAAACTCTAAAGAGGACATTGTTTAGAAAGGCCAGTTTAATGAGAATAACATCCCTTGATGAGGTCGAAAAGCTCGCAGAAAACAGGAAAACATGAGGAACTACCATGTGAGCCCTCTGTGATGTTTACCGGCAAGGGAAAGATGTAAGATGTAAGAAGATTTTTATCACGCGTCTGTATTAAGAGGCAACTGTGGGTCAGCGGGCGTTAATCGATATGTCGTAAGTCGGAGCAAGGACTTTTGTACACACACACACACGTCCAGCTCTTAACCACTTCCCCCCGATGTCTTACACACGGCACACCACGTGATTCCGGAACACTGAGGGGTAAGAGGAACGACGGCTGCGGTAAAACTGGTTCTATGTAGTAATGAAAGTGGATAGAGCTGTATGGTTCAGTTTTACAAAAAGATAGAAAGAGTGAGGAAAATGGATAGAAACAAGAACGGCAGAAAGAACGATGAGCATATACAAAGAACGTACAACAATCCAATATTTCCGCAAAAGCCTTTTTCAAGGATCACATAAAAAAAACACAAGAGATAAAAACACGAAGGAAAAAAAAAGATTTAAAATACAGATTTAGTTTTCTTTTCTTTTCTTTTCTTTTTTTTGGGGGGGGGGGGGAAGAGGAAGGGGGTCTCCTCCTAGTAAGTGGATTAAACAGAGAAAACTTTTAAATATTTTGGACACACCAAACGTCATGATAATTTAGAGAAGATAGTCTTGGAAGGAGGATACATAATGGAAAAAAAAAGAAAGAGAGGAAGACCAAGGCTAAGATGGCTGCAAGACATCGTTGATAATCTGCGAATGGATGCATCAGCAGCGGGACATCTTGCTTACAACCGAGAGGCCTACAGGAGAGTTGTTACGTATAAACTAGAGAAAAAGTAAGAACAGCTTTATTACTTAACGAGTACACAGTTGTGACGTTTCGTCATGAGCCTTAATCATAAAAAAGCACACAGGACGAAGAAATAGAGAGAGGAGATAAAGTATAAATTCACATGAATGCTGTTTTTTAAAACAAATTAAATAAAATGAATAGAGCACTTAGCTGTAACTTGTAAGAAGCTGTGACTTGTCTGACGCTGTGTGTCAGAAATGCGCATGGTGGAGTGTGGAGAGTATTTAAATGGAGATTTGGGATATATGATAGGTATGTCGTAACTGAAGGTGGTGAGTGGGGAAACCGTGGAGGGGAGAGAGAGTGATAAAATGGTAATCTAGCCGGAAGAAGGTGAAATATGTGATTATAGTTGGGGTAGAGGGATTGTAATGTGATGCCGTGAGAAGGTTCTGAACTATGTGTAACAAGTGAGAATGGAGTGGAGTTTAATGGAGAGGGATTGTGGAAGAGGAGAATGTTAGGTGTAGCTGATTAACAAGTTCAAACCATGTGGTTCCAGCATCCCATAATCCTGAATGTAGCGATTCTAAAGCGTGATCATAGCTTTACTGCAGTGGCTCCGTCTAATATAATTATACACTAATTACTGTAGGAGAGCTGTTAGGGAGGCAAAGTTCCGCAAGGGGCATGCAAATGACTGACTGACCTAGTAAGAAAGTCCGGCACAAAATGCGCACAGAGAGATGAAGTAGAGCACAAAGTGAAAGCCAGCGATTGGGTGAGAAATGTTGTAAAAGGAGTATCAGAAAAGGTAATCATATGGTAAACAACATGGCGTTATGCCCCCAGACAGCCCCCAGCCTGCTCCCATCGGATACCTATGGCCTAAATGTAAGCCGTTGACGTGGCGCAGATGATAAAAGCGTGAGAAAACAATAAGAGATGGCTCTTGATGGTATGTTCTCCACAGATAACTTTGCACTGAAAACCCTCGTATTTGATGACATTCACTATCATACAGGGGAGGCCATGCCATCTTAGAATTTTCAACAGCGCATCTCTGTTGACACTGTCGAAGGCTTTCTCAAAATCTATAAACATTGCGTGTGTTGTGCTATGCCACTCATTTGCCTGTTCTAATATTTGTCTAATTACAAATATGTGGTCAATGCATGATCTATGGCAGTAGAGTAGTAGAAAATGGAGACAGCACAGAGGACATCAACAGCAGACTTACTAGAGCAAACCAGGCTTTTGCAATGCTGCAGACTATGTGGAAATCTAAACAACTAAGCATGAATAAAAAAAATCAGGATATTTAAGAGTAATGTTCTAAGTGAACTACTCTATGGAAGTGAATGCTGGAAAATCACCAAAACCATAGAAAATAAGTTGAATTCTTTCCAGACTAAATGTTTACGAAGAATTAGAAAAATATGTTGGCAAACACAATAAGAAATAACATCTTGTTGGCAGAAATCCAGATAAACCAACCCACTGTCAGCAATTATTGAGGAAAGACGCTGCAAATGGTTAGGACATGTGCTCCGAATAACTGACGACTCACTACCAAAAATAGCACTAAGATGGACACAGCAGGGGAACAGAAGTCAGGGTAGACCAAAAGAGACATGGAGAAGAACAACAGAAAGGATGTTGAGCAATAGAGGGCTCACCTGGGCAAGAGCAGAAAAAAAGGCAAAGGACAGGCATTTGTGGAAAACCCTTGCGGAAGCCCCATGTGCCCTGAGCACTTAAGGTTCAGAGAGAGAGAGAGAGAGAGAGAGAGAGAGAGAGGGAGAGAGAGTGAGGCTTTTTGTGTATTCTCTTGCCTGAGGCTTTTTGTGTATTCTCTTGCCTGAGGCTTTTTGTGTATTCTCTTGCCTGAGGCTTTTTGTGTATTCTCTTGCCTGAGGCGTTTTATGTATTCTCTTGCCTGAGGCGTTTTGTGTATTCTCTTGCCTGAGGCTTTTTGTGTATTCTCTTGCCTGAGGCTTTTTGTGTATATCTCCTGCCTGAGGCTTTTTGTGTATATCTCTTGACTGAGGCTTTTTGTGTATTCTCTTGCCTGAGGCTTTTTGTGTATTCTCTTGCCTGAAGCTCTTTGTGTATTCTCTTGCCTGAGGCTCTTTGCGTATTCTCTTGCCTGAGGCTTTTTGTGTATTCTATTGCCTGAGGCTTTTTGTGTATTCTCTTGCCTGAGGCTTTTTGTGTATTCTCTTGCCTGAGGTTTTTTGTGTATTCTCTTGCCTGAGTCTTTTGTACCCAACTCTGGTACTAGCAGGAAGCCTGGAAACCTAAGTCTATATTTTTCATCCACTTTTTCGTGTTTTTATCTGTTGTATTGTTTTTGTATGTGGTCCTTGAATAAAGGCTTGTGCCGAAATATTGGACTGTTGTACGCTCTTCGTCTGCATGTTCTCATCTTGCCTTCTACCCGCTTTCCTCACTACCGTTATCATTTTGGCAAAACTGAAACCATATACCCATCTATTCTCTTGCATGACAGGGTAAAAAAAAGGTAAAGATAGTCCGAGAGCAAACGCCGTAAGGGATGAAGCGTTAGAGACCTTATTATGCTGGGCCATCAGGGTATGAGGTAGGGTGGGCCAGTTCCTTTCCTCGCTGCCTTTCCTTCCCAGATTTTCTCTGGCACCCGTTTTACCAGGCTGGGTCGACCTCGGGGGCCGTATTTGTCGGGAAAAAAAATCCCTCTCAGCTGGGGATTCGCACCCTTGACTATTTGGTTGCTAGACGAGTGCTCTAACCACTACGCTAGCCGGTCCCCTTGAATGGCACGGTGACTATAATTAATGGGTGCGATGTAACATTGATAACAGCGCGTGGTGTGTAACTATTTATACAGCTGAATGTGCGAACATGAGGCTCAGCGTGTAAAAGCTTTGCTATTTTTAACTTTGTCCATGCTCATTTGTGTATTTAGCCCATGTGTGCTGAACTGAACGTTTGCGACAGAGCTAACGTTGAGAGATACCAGGTTGAATGTCAGAGGCAGGCCTGCGTGTTCAATTCTTCACTTTTTTAATATAAAAAATTCCTTCGTTCGTTAGCCTTATTTCCTAGGAGTTGCGAATGTTTGTGTTACCTACAGCTGATACCTGAAAGATCTTAGCAAACAAGCAGCGTGTCGCACGAGGAGTTGCTTGCCGAAAGTTCTGAACTGGACTCTAGAAGAATACGTCTGGACATATTCCACCATCACTGCAAGGATCACATCGAGCCCTATCCCAGGAGCCAAGCTCATAGAACAGGCTGTTTGAAAGCATCGGGATCAAGTCCCCGTCTTTCTTACATGGAGAATATTTTTTTGTAAGCTAAGTGTTTCATTTTCCCACCTATTTTTCGTGTTTTTATCTGCGCTGTTTTTGTATGTGATCTATGAAAAAGGCCTTTTGTCGAAATATTGGATTTTTACGTTTTTCATTCATACGTGCTCATCTTACTTTCTACCAGTCTGTCTGTCTGTCCCTTAAAAGGCTAAAGACAAAGCCTCCCCCACCCCCTCCCCCCCCCCCACACACACCGCTAGGTTCACGCACGGTGGCTCCAATAACAGCAACGGTAGTGGTGGAAGATCTAACACACCTACGTCAATCAATGCTCAGAGTGATACTTAGGCCCTACGTCAATCAGTGCTCAGAGTGATACGTAGGCGCTACGTCAATCAGTGCTCAGAGTGATATTTAGGCCCTACGTCAATCAGTGCTCAGAGTGATACTTAGGCCCTACGTCAATCAGTGCTCAGAGTGATACTTAGGCGCTACGTCAATCGGTGCTCAGAGTGATACTTAGGCCTTACGTCAATCGGTGCTCAGAGTGATACTTAGGCCCTACGTCAATCATTGCTCAGAGTGAATACTTAGGCCCTACGTCAATCATTGCTCAGAGTGAATACTTAGGCGCTACGTCAATCAATCAATGCTCAGAGTGATACTTAGGCCTTACGTCAATCGG
Organism: Achatina immaculata; assembly: GCA_009760885.1. Taxonomy (NCBI): domain Eukaryota; kingdom Metazoa; phylum Mollusca; class Gastropoda; order Stylommatophora; family Achatinidae; genus Lissachatina; species Lissachatina immaculata. The sequence goes on along the minus strand of CM019709.1, from coordinate 24,850,494 downwards.
TGCTCAGAGTGATACTTAGGCCCTACGTCAATCATTGCTCAGAGTGAATACTTAGGCCCTACGTCAATCATTGCTCAGAGTGAATACTTAGGCGCTACGTCAATCAATCAGTGCTCAGAGTGATACTTAGGCAAAGCCTAAATAAAACGAAAAGTAGCATATTTCTACTACAATCCATAATTCTGAATAACAGAGCAACCTTCGAGGTTTCTTCCTACGCAAATCTCTCCAACAAAATCTATCTTGGCACAACGTGGAAACTGAGGAGTGAAAGAGTTAAACCTCTTACCAGTATCGACTAACGTAACAGCTTACCTTGATACAAGTGGTAAACACACACGGGCAGAGCTACAAGACAGACCAAAACAGCCAGGAAGAACGTGGATTTGAAATGCCTTGCTTTGAAATGTCGAGATGCCATATGGTTCAAGCACGCCAGCCTTCGACACAGTTTCATCTTTATAGCGTTTACCTGAAGACGAGAGAACTGAAATCAGGTCGTGGAAGGAAACATATGCGGGCTCATGCTTCGTGCCTCTTCCGCGAATCAATTGTTAGTCCGGGGGTTCTAAAACTATGAAGAATAAGGGAACACTGAGATTAGCGTCATGGAATTAAGTCAAATGAAGTGTACAGTACAATCTACAAAACTATAAGACTAGCTGATCCATACATGACGTTTTTAAAAACATCATGTATGGATCAGAAACGTGGAGTACAACAAAGAAAGATGAACAACAATTACAGATCTTTGAGAACAAGATCCTGAGAAGACTTTTTGGGCTCATAAAGGGTACCAACAGTGGAGAATAGAGCGCTAGGGAAAAAACACTGAACTGAACAGCTCATTTAAATCCAAACGAATTATGAATGTCTTGAAACTGAATATACTACGCTGGTTGGGCCATGTAGAAAGAAGGGAATAGAACAGACAAACGAAAATTATGTGTGTATAATCGATGAGGGAAACAATACCAAGGGGTAGACCAAGACAGAAACGGAAAGACAAAACAAGGGAGAACATAAAGGAAATTAGTGTCACCAACTTGAGAGAGAAGATTAGGAATAGAGAGGAATGGAAGCGAACTTTATCTGCAGCAATGAACCTTAATGGCTCTGAAATCTGAAGAAGAAGAAGAAGAAGAGGAGGAGGAAGAAGAAGAAGAAGAGGAGGAAAAGGAAGAGGAGGAGGAGGAAGAAGAAGAAGACGAAGAAGAAGAAGAAGAAAAAGAAGAAGAAGAAGAAAAAGAAGAAGAAACTGAAAAAAAGAAAAACTCACCCTGTAGATCTAAAATAAGAAATTGTTTCTTACGTTAAGGCAGTATTTTGGGGACCTGATACAGTTTATTTTGGGCACCTGATACGGGTTCAGTGAATTGAACTGTAAAAATGAACATGGTCTTGAATTCTGCTCGTCGGTGTTTTTGCTGAATGAAATGAAACTTTTCAGAGCAGCGACAAAAGAAAATATGTGAGCGAAGGCTCACAAACTAAGCTTAGAGAAGTAGTTGTTTACCTTTCTTTGTCCCACACACTGTTTTCAGGATGTTTACACATGATTTTTTCAAGGTCTAATCCTACAAAACTGTGGTTTCTTTACTTCACCGTACGAAAGCCTCGTTGTTTTCTATTTATAACAAACAATTGTTCCTGAAACTATATCTGAAACTAACTTCATGTAATATTTATTCGTTTGTTGTTGTTGTTGTTGTTGTTCAAGTATGCACCAAACATGGCAGGAGACCGTGTGTATGTTTGTCTAAAGTTGTACCTGCTAGAGAGACTGAATCTAAACTACGGAATTTCTGTGTCACGACCTCATTTCTTTCCGGGTGTCACGATCCCTCGTGTCTACTGAACAGTTACTAATGACTACGCTTTCAAATACCTTTTTTTTATTTGGAGTGAATAGAGCACTTAGATGTAACTTGTAAGAAGTTGTGGCTAGTTGGACAAGCCACAGCTTCTTACAAGTTACATCTAAGTGCTCTATTCATTTTATTTCATTAGAAAAAATCTTTTACACGGCATTCATGTGAAGTTATACTTTATCTCCTCTCTCTATTTCTTCTTCCTGTGTACTTTTCTATTAAGGCTCACGCCGAAACGTCACAACTTTGTCATCGTTAAGTAATAAAGCTGTTCCTACTTTTTTCCTAGTTTATACATTTTAGTATCATAGCTTTACCGCAGTGGTCTCGTGTATAGTTATATACTCACACACTAATTATTGAGTGTTTTTTTTTTTTGGAGGTGCGAGTTAGCTCAGTCCGCTAGTACGCTGTTCTCTCGTGGCTAGACGGCTGCTCGTCCTACCGGAGTCTGTGGTTCGAATCCCAGGTAATTCTCCTGTTATTTTCCTTTCTCCCTTGTCTCTGAGTACTTTGTTCGGACGGCCGTTCTGCACGGTCCTTTCCGCTGTGACTACATAACTTCAAGAGCTCTGTTATCAGAGTCCCTTTCCTCTTCCAAGACAAAGTTGTCTGGTATTCTTCTCCGTGTTTCTGTAATGCTAAGATTTTTTTCTTTGTTTGGGGGGGGGGGGTGAAACAGTATAGCCCAACCTCTTTAGTCGCCTCTGACGATATGCGTGGAATGTGGCAGTGGTTCTGTTCTTTTTTTTTCTCCCCTGAACTAGATCTGTGCTCTGGTGACAACACGGGCGTTATTCCAGTAAACTTTCATAATAATTATTATATCTTTACCAGAGGGGGCGAAGGCGCTGCAGTCCGATGAGGCAGTCAGTGACTCACAGCTGATATGTTTGCGTCAGGGTTAGCGAACAATAGCCGACCAAGACCCTGTCCCACCTCTCCGTTGGTACCCCCCGTAGCAGGCCTAGCCTGGCTAACTTGGCAGGGATCGCCATAGTCTCCATTGGGTGGAGTCTGCTAAAGAAGTACTGCACCTCCGCCCTGCTCTTTAGCTGTATTCCGGGACTGAAAAAAAAATAGCTGCCATAACCCCCTCCCACGCCGATACGATGTTGTGCCTCAACATCTTCACAGCATCGGCTGCATAGAACATTAGCTCGCAGTTACAGGGAGATAGCACAAGACAAGACAAGACAAGATCTTTACCAGAGGTAAGTAGTTTTACAGACATAGTCTCATGTACCCACGTTTCACCCTGTACAAAGCTGTATAACAAAATGATTTCTACAGGGTTATTCATAAGTCTGGGAAACATTTACAAAATTCGCAACAAATAAACTACGTAACGGATCATGATTATTATTACGCCAAGAGAGAGAGAAAAACTCTTCAAGTTTTTTTTTTATAATAAAGCCCGCGCGATATGACGTTCAGTAAACGTGTGCTCTCATTTTGTGTTTTGAAATAAGCAAGAACCTCGTCTGTTGTGACTGTGCAGCGACCATTTCGAGCGGAATTCCAAAAAGGCAGTGCCTGTTTTCAACAATGTCAAGAAATGGCATGCGAAATTTCAGGATGAAGACTGTTTGTGCACAGCTCCTCGGCAGGGACGTACAGGACCAAATGTAGAAACTGTGAATCGTGTTAGAGAAGCTTACCAGCGAAGCCCCCGCCTTCATCACGGGTAAGAGTGATAAAAAAAATGGCAGAGACAAATCTTAGCCTTTTCAAAGATTGTACTTGCGCAAGTCAGACTGCTTCTAGTTTTATGAAAACTGTTTGTTCTTTTTTTTTTCTTTATTACGAAATCTCGAAAATCTTGATTCGTAAGGATCCGCGTTCTATCGATGCGCGTTGTATGCAGATCCGCGTTCTATCGATGCGCGTTGTATGCAGATCCGCGTTCTATCGATGCGCGCTGTATGCAGATCCGCGATCTATCGATGCACGTTGCATAGAACTGTGGTTTTCAAACTTTTACGGACTTAGGAACACCTGACTACCGTGCCCCGGGCACACGATTTAAGAAACACTGAGACAGAGGCACAGAGCCACAGAGGCACCAGTATATCTTTCAAGAAAACTGAGTTCTTTAACACAAATTCCTAAATAGTTTTTTTATTAAAATTAAATTGCATTTTTTCCCTTTCGTTCTTCACAAGCAATTTTCTTATTTATTTCTTTGGTTTTTTTTTTAAACCAGAATAAATATTGCATCTGACTACAGAACTTATCAAGGAATTGCTTAACTTTAGAGGCTGTTTACAACCATTTTTACTTTTACAAAACTATTTTCTTTTCAGACTTTTGTTAAGTAGGCCAGATTTTTTTTCAGAAAGAGTTTCAAGGAGGCCGTGGATGGCTTTCAAAGCGTGAAAAACTGGACATACTTGCCATCTTGGCAACCTGCATTTTATCTGTTAACTTTCGTTATAAAATTCATTCAACATTAAATTAATAGGGGATTGGCCACAGTCTGAGGAAACCCGACACCAGCATAGCAAGACAGGTACTGACATGGAATCTTCAAGGAAAGAGCAAACGAGGAAGACCTGGACTTACTTGGAGAAGAGAAATTATGACAGTGCTCAGAGACAAGGGATACACATGGAAGGAAGCAGAGAATAATTTATAGAACAGGGATGACCGGAGAGCCTTTATCCGTGGCTTATGATCTCAAAGGAGTGAAAGGCGATGATGATGATGATGATGTTGATGATGATGATGATGATGATAGCACCCGGCCTTCTTTACCCCTACCTGGGGCACATGCCATCAACAAGAGTTTTCCATTTATTTCTGGAATGCACAAACTAGGAAAAATGTAGGAACAGCTTTATTACTTAACAACTACAAACTTGTGACGTTTCGGCGTTTATTTCAGTCCCTGGCTTTTTTTTCCCAGGTTTGATCTCCGCTTAAAGGCTCCCTCGCCAGGTGTTTATAGGCGTTCCTTGTTTCCTGTTTCCCTGGGGATTCCAGGTGAGAGCCTGTCTGGTTATGTTAGTGGTTGGATTTCGAAGCGCATGTCCTATCCAGGAGGCAGGTGTTTACAAAGGTCCGCAGTGTCTTGGTACTTTTGGATGATACTGCCCATATTTCTGGTCAGTGCAGCTGGACTAATTTAATGTTTCCATTGAACAGTCAAAGTTTTGTTACTAAGGATATAGCCTTGTCCTTCTAGACGTCTCTCAGCTGTAGAAATGCTGCTCTAGCCTTCCAAATTTTTGCTGTAATATCTGCTTCTGTACCCCCTCATATGCCCGTGAGACCTGGACACTTAACAAAACAGCTGAGAAACACATAAGTGCCTTTGAATGCTACACAAGAGTTCTTTCAAATATCATGGACACAAAAAAGAACAAATATATCCATACTATAAGAACTTAATATTGAAGAAGGCTGGCTGGTAAAGAGGATTAAACAGAGAAAACTTAAATATTTTGGACACATTAAACGTCATGATAATCTAGAGAAGACAGTCTTGGAAGGGTACATAATGGGAAAACGAAAGAGGAAGACCAAGGCGAAGATGGCTGCAAGACGTCGTTGATGATCTGCAGATGGATGCATTAGTAGCAGGCCATCTTGCTCACAACCGAGAGGCCTACAGGAGTGCTGTTAGGGAGGAAAAGTTCTGCAAGGGACATGCAAATGAATGAATGACCACGCACTCTATCTATAATGGTGTGAAATTAGTATTGTACGCCTATTTAGCGGGGTAGGGGTATCCCCTATCAAAAGAGAAGTAAGACGCTTCCTTATCTCCGTTAGTCTACGTGACACTCTTGGCCAAGGTGCAGTAACCGTATAGCCCCCCCCCCCCCCCATCAGGGTGACGTGAAGCCATGCTAGCAGGTGGTGGATGGAGTGAGAGAGCAGAGAGAACAGCCGACAAATAATGTTGGTTATGGTCACCATTCTATGATGGATCTCAATGTAGGGACAATGGCTACGATCACTGACTAGTACAGTCACTGCCTGGAAGGAAAGCAATGGTAAACTACCTTCTAGAAATATACCAAGAAACCCAAACAGCAACATGGAAGGTCACATAGGAAAAAGATCTGATTGTGAGTGTCCCCCCCCCCCCCCCCCGGCCAGATAGATCTAATTTTAACACTGGGGAAGAGTGTGAGACAGAGGTCAGTGCTAGTAATTATGATGACGGACAAAATCCTGACGGTGTTACCAAGGAAAACCCCTGCCATCTGCAGCAGGGCATCTTGCTTACAACGGATAGGCCTACAGGAGAGCTGTTAGGGAGGCAAAGTTCCGCAAGGGACATACAAATGACTGACTGACACCTATGACAAAACGGTAACAAAATATGAAATCAATAACTTTTTAAGTACAACCTCTCACTGGCATATTTCGCTGGAAAGGTTTGAGAAGCCCTGTACCAATCACTGCTCCTCGCTGGTATCGATATTAATTAATATCGTTTCTCTTAAAAATCTATATCCCTTTCTGAACATGAACAAAACGCGATGGCATCATGAATGGCGTCACCGCTCACCTATTAAGGACAATTTATTTTGAAACGGCTAATTGTACTCGTTTAACCTTTACACACAGAAGATTGTCCAAGAAATTAGTGAGATGCCTGGACTAAACGTTAATGAAGTAGCGATCAGTAACCTAAGATATACAGATGACATTATGCTGATGGCAAAGAAGCAACAAGATCTGCGGAATATGGTGACGCGAATAAACGATGAAAATCAAAAAGTACGGAATGGAAATAAATATCAGAAAGACAAATGTCATGGTAATCAGCAGAGAAGACAGAAAGCCAGCAGGAAATATAAAAATAAATGGAGAATTATTCGAACAGGTTTAGATATTTGATAACCATGGTAACAGAGGACGGGAAATGTGAAACGGAAATTAACAGATGAAAGGAAAAGGCAGAGAACAACTTCAGCAGAATGAAGAAGATAATTACGTCAAAACAAATACGGCAGCAGCTGAGATTATGCATCGTTAAATACTACATATATTCAGTATTCCTTTATGGCGTAGAAGCCTGGACTTTGAGAAAGACAGCAGAAAAGAGAATTGAGGCCCTTGAAATGTGGATATACAGAAAGAATAAGGTTCGTCCCATGGACAGAAAGGACAACAAAAAAATTCTAACCAGCTAGAAGTGAAATGAGAAATACTGAAAATCATAAAAACAAGACAATTTTACCCATGTCAAGATGCATGATATTATATTGAAGACCCCTTCTTGAGGGCAAGATTGAAGGGAAGAGAAGAAGAGGACGACAGCGACGTAGATGGATGGACAACATCGAGAGAGAGACAGGAGCCAGCTTGGTTGAGTGTCCTACGAAGACATGAAACAGAGGAGAGTGGAGATTCACTGCAGCCAAACTTCAGTGGGGAGACAGTACAAGATGATGATGAATTATACTCGGAGCTGCTTGTGGCTGGGTATTTGGAACAAAGATGTTAGAAAGTTCTGGCAACAGCACAAGAGTACGGCTCATAGTTCCTGCCTTCTTTAGACGAATACTGATGGTTGATTACCAGAGATGTACCGAATACCGATTCTGAAATAATCAGTTGGAAATGAATACTAGAATTTTCTTGGTGACGATACGAATTCGAATATGAAATTACGATTCCTGGAAACCTTCTGGTTCTCTGAGAGAAACTGTGTCAGATGATGCAAAACTATTTTCGGGGCCCCTACCCTTTTCCACGTTGTGCCTCCAGGGGCCCTTGTGCTTTTATTTAACTGACCCTTTGTGTACTCTTTTCCCTGTGTGGGCCCTGGAGCAAAGCATCAGTTGGTCTCATCTTTCTCTGGGCCCACCCACAGAAAGCCCCCCCCCCCCCGCTTCAACGAAAGTTTGAAAGCTTTCTTGTAATTATTATTGGAAATGATTTAAAATGATCGATATCTTATACATAGTTTTATATTGCTGAAGAAGTCGACAGAGAAAATTGATCCAAATTACAAATTATTGTCTCGTCATTTCATTTGATTCTCATCTTTGATCTAATATCTTGACAAATTGTCTCCTGATCGTTTATTTTGAAAAAAACTGTCTCTTGATCGTATATTTTGACAAACTGTCTCTTGATCGTATATTTTGATAAACTGTCTCTTGATCGTATATTTTGACAAATTGTCTCCTGATTGTATATTTCGACAAACTGTCTCTTGATTGCATATTTTGACAAACTGTCTCTTTCTATTTTGACAAACTTTCTCTTTGTATTTTGACAAACTGTCTCTTTGTACTTTGACAAACTGTCTCTTGATTGCATATTTTGACAAACTGTCTCTTTAAATTTTGACAAACTTTCTCTTTGTACTTTGACAAACTGTCTCTTGATTGCATATTTTGACAAGCTGTCTGTTTAAATTTTGACAAACTTTCTCTTTGTACTTTGACAAACTGTCTCTTGATAGCACACCTTAACAAACTGTCTCTTGATCATTTCTCGTTATTGTTTTACCATTTTTCTTTTTTTTACTACTGTCATCTTCATAATCTTTCTGCAGGGCTGCTGCTTTGAGCAGGAACCTTAAAGCTTTGTCCACTCAGTCACTCCTTACACGAAGTTCCTTTTCTGGAGCATAAGTCCCAGACAAAGGCTTTCTAGTCACTTCTATCTTTGGCCTAGTTCTCCTAATCACTAAATTAATGCACAATCAACTAATTACAAGAAGACATGTACTCCACCAGTACAGGAAGACATATAATCCACCAGTACACGAAGATATGTTACCCACCAGTACAGGAAGATATGTTATCCGCATGTACACGAAGATATATTATCTACCAGTACACAAAGATATATTATCTACCAGTACACAAAGATATATTATCTACCAGTACACGAAGATATATTATCTACCATTACACGAAGATATATTATCTACCAGTACACGAAGATATATTATCTACCAGTACACAAAGATATATTATCTACCAGTACACGAAGATATATTATCTACCAGTACACGAAGATATATTATCTACCAGTACACGAAGACATGTTATCTACCAGTACATGAAGACATGTTATCTACCATACCTTTTTTCTGCATCCATTTTTTTCTATGTGGAATCCCATCCCCATTATAAATATAACCAAGGTACTTTATCTACATTGATCCAGTATGACATTTTAGTTCACACACTGTAGCAAGATTTTATACTCGTGAAAGCCAGCCACGCACGATGTACAATTTTTCATCCATACAGGTAAAGCGACCTTGTGCTGTAGTTCAGTGTAGCTGGAGGTGCAAGGCAGGTACTTCCAGCTGTTGCTAGCGGTTTCCGTCAAAATGACGAGCCTAGAAATAGTTCATCTCGGGTACGGGGCTGTGAAGTTGGGGGGTGGGGGGTTAATTCTCCGATTCCCAGGCGATTTTTAGGGTTTTCGTGTGGGAAATTGAGACCACAGATTTACGACAGACCCAAATTGTTAGATTATTACATGCATATTATTTGAAATGTATCTTGTGAATCGGACAATCATGACAAATACAGAGATACAAGCAAAGCATAATCTTTCGACTAAGAACGGGACACTGCTGACTGATCTTTCGACTTAAGAGCAGGACACTACAGACTTCTATGCCACCTCTATCGCCTCAAAATATCACACACAAATCAGTGTCTCTATGGCTTTGGGATCCAGACACTAGAACACATCCTGCATACCCGTGCAACCCACTCAAGCCTCAGAGCACAGATCTGGCCCGAGGGAGAGGAGCTGAAAGAGAAGCTTTGGGGCTTACAGTCAAGCTTGGAGAAGACGGCGGACTTGGGTCAGGGCGACGCGGCTGTAGATTTAGCATGACCAACCTTCCTTGAACACTGAAGAAGAAGAAGAAGAAGAAGAAGGGGGTGGAAAGGGAGAGGAAAAAAAAGGGAGCGGGGGAATGACATTCTGACATGTTGAAAAAGGAGCATGTGGAAAACATGTTGAGAACCGCTGTTCTAAGCCGCGCTTGTGAGCGATCGCTATCTGCCAGCAACCGCGCTAAACTCAAGGTTAAGCCTACGGGATGAGACCGCCTCGTAGATCGTTGGATGACATAAATAACTATCGCTCGTGCAAAAAAATTTTTTTTTGTTTTTTGCAAATGCGAATTATGTTCTAGTGCGGCGGTTCTCAGTTCTTTTTTTCTGCCCCATGGCCAGCTTTTGTTTCTGACCACCACATGTCAGAATTTTAAATGTTATGTTAGTTTAAATGTTATGTTAGTTTAACTGTTATTCACGTAAAGATCTCAATTCTGATACAAAATTAACTGCAAAATAAAAGGTCAGTTGCAGCATCTCTCTCTCTCTCTCCCTCTTTCTCTCTCTCTCTCTCTCCCTTTCTTCCCCTCTCTCTCCTTTCTCCCTCTCTCTCTCCCTTTCTCTCTCTCTCCCCCTTTTTCTCTCTCTCTCTCTCCCTTTCTTCCCCTCTCTCTCCTTTCTCCCTCTCTCTCTCCCTTTCTCTCTCTCTCTCTCTCTAGCTGCAAGATGTCATGCTCTTCCATAACCCTCGATCACTTGTGCACCCAAACAGTTAGAGCATAAACACCGGTTATCCGCGAGTGCCGCGTGGTGCGGTGATTAGCGTTCTCTCCTACCGGCCAAAAGGTACCAGGGTTTAAGTCCCCATTTTTTGGGGGGCCGACTTAGCCTCATGAAATGGGTACCAGGGGTTTCCCTGGGAAAACAAAGACAGTGAGGCTACGCTAGGTCTGTTACTGAGGTAACTGGGGGGTACCAACAGGGTCTTGGCCCGCAGTGGTTCGCCAAACAGTGTTGTGTCATAGAAGAGTGAAGAATTAACACTTCACACCCCCAACAGCAAGGAAATGACACTTTATTAAAAAAAAAACGATGATGAGGTGACTATGATGCGGTGACGATGATGAGGTGACGATGATGAGGTGACGATGATGAAGTGACGATGATGAGGTGACTATGATGCGGTGACGATGATGAGGTGACGATGATGAGGTGACGATGATGAAGTGACGATGATGCGGTGACGATGATGAGGTGACGATGATGCGGTGACGATGATGAGGTGACGATGATGAGGTGACTATGATGAGGTGACGATGATGAGGTGACGATGATGAGGTGACGTTGATGAAGTGACGATGATGCGGTGACGATGATGACGTGACGATGATGAGATGACGATGATGAAGTGACGATGATGAGGTGACGATGATGCGGTGACGATGATGACGTGACGATGATGAGATGACGATGATGAAGTGACGATGATGCGGTGACGATGATGACGTGACGATGATGAAGTGACGATGATGAGATGACGATGATGAAGTGACGATGATGAGGTGACGATGATGCGGTGACGATGATGAGGTGACGATGATGAGATGACGATGATGAAGTGACGATGATGCGGTGACGATGATGAAGTGCAGCATCGTGTTGGCTTGGGAGCAGGGTTATGGCAGCTTTTTTTATTCAGTACCTGAATGCGGTTAAAGACCAAGGGACGTGCAGTACTTCTTTAGCATACTCCACCACCACGGGGACTATGGTGATCCCTGCCCCGTTACCCAAGTTAAGTCTGCTTCTGGGGGTACCAGGAATGGAGAGGTGGGACAGGGTCTTGGTCAGGTATGGTTGCCAACTCTGGCGTTGTTATGTCAGGTATGGTTGCCAACTCTGGCGTTGTTATGTCAGGTATGGGTCGCTGACTGCTATAACGGACAGCGTCTCCATTCCTATCTCTCTCCCTCTCTCTCTCCCTCTTTCTCTCTCTCCCTCTAGGAGTTGGCTACAGTGCTCAACCAGTGAGGACGTGTGTTTTTTTCAGCTCCGGATGGATATTCGAATATTTTCTGTGATTCCAGAAGGAATTGATTATTAGAAGTTATATCAATGTATTCACCTTGTGATTGTGATTGCGATGAAGTACTTTAAATGTTCAAAATGTGTAATACTGATGGGATAATTCTTGAAATATAGTAAGTTATTTTCACTTGTCACAACCACCTATTTTCGCTATATTGCACACGTGTAACCCAAACAAGATAACCCACTGGGTCAACAAAGCCAGGATCAACAATGTGACCGGCAAACTATCTTATATCTTATAATCTAATATCTTATATCTTATATCTTTCCCAAGCCGTTAAATGTCACATAGGGCTCTCATGCTAGTTCGCCAAGTTTTCCTGTTTTCGGCGAGTTTTTCAACCTCATCAAGGGATTTTATGCCTGTTAATTTGGCCTCTCTTAACAATGTCCTCTTCAGAGTTTCACGTGGTCTACCTCTTTTTCTCTGGCCTGTTGTGTTCCACTTGATAGCTTGTTTTGGGATTATCTGACTGTTTCTTCTCATCAAGTGACCAACATATGTCCATCTCCTTTTCCTGATCCAGCAAAATATGGTCCCCTGTTTAACCCGGACATTATGCAGCTATGATAAGACAGGAGGTACAGGCTGTGAGGTGACGTACCAGCCCAGCCGTCGGATGGTCTCCGGTCCACTACAGCAAAGAATTATAGCCTAAACAAATAAAAGGCCGTGAGAGCAAAGCTAAAGAAATGCAGTTAACCCACCGGTCTTAACGATAAAACACACCAACGAGGAACATTGTGTTTTTGTGACATGTCACAACACACTGCAGTATGAGTCACTGAGGCAAACCCGAAGGAAGGGCTATCAAGCAGAAAGAGAGGAGAGGTATGACAAGCTAGGCGCTAATGTTGAGGACATCATAAAAACACCAGTCCTCACAGTTCATCTTTACCACACGAAGAAGAAAGTGATGATACAAGGTGACGGCGAGGCCACTGAATCCTGGCTAACAAAACAGGTTATGGAGCTGCAAGAAGGAAACATAAACGCAGCTCCCTCAAGCAGATAACCCAGATGAACTAAACACAGTCAAGGAAGTGATAGTCAGTCAGCTCCCTCAAGCAGATAACCCAGATGAACTAAACACAGTCAAGGAAGTGATATTCAGTCAGCTCCCTCAAGCAGAGAACCCAGATGAACTAAACACAGTCAAGGAAGTGATATTCAGCCAGCTCCCTCAAGCAGAGAACCCAGATGAACTAAACACAGTCAAGGAAGTGATATTCAGCCAGCTCCCTCAAGCAGAGAACCCAGATGAACTAAACAGTCAAGGAAGTGATATTCAGCCAGCTCCCTCAAGCAGAGAACCCAGATGAACTAAAAAAAAAACCAATTACAAACATGGCTGCGAGTTTTGTAAGTCCTGCAAAGAAGTCTACTGATATAGCCGGCGATAGAATGGAATGTATGGAAACTATGACAGTAGAAGAGTATGTGCCAAAAGACGTTGTTATTCTCAAACGCAAAGAAGATGCTACAGCCTTCAGCAAACATGAATTAGTATCTTCACTTGTTGCAGAAGAACCAGTAATCCTAGATACTGCTGGAGAACAAGGAGCAACAGCTTCTACTGAGAAACCTCCACTGTCTCCAGACACCTTCACTAAAGTTAGCCTGGCTAACAGTTCTAGGGAGACTTGATATGGTAACTGAACCAAACTCTGAAAAATCTTTGCAGATTAACGTTGCTAGACTTAGTGACATGGGCAGTTCTCATCAAGCTGTTGGTACAGATACAAAATCAGTTACTTGTCCCTGTGGCCACGACTTCACAGAAGCTATTTAAAGACTTCGTGAAAATACTCATCAGTGACATGAAGCCGGAAGTTGTAAAGTTACACAGTACAGAGAATGACAGCATCAAAAAAAAAAAAAAAGAAGTTCAGCAACTGGGAGAAGAAAATACCAAACTGAAACTGCTCATTGAATCAGTCAACAGGAAAAACAAAGTAGTAGCAGAAAACTACAGAAAAAAAAACAACCAGATAGAAACTGGTAGTCACAGTCTGTCAGTGGCTGCTAGTCAAACTAATCTTAACATAAAGCCGAAGGCTCACTCATCGTCGCCAGCCAGTAAACAAGCTTCACCAGAAAAACGACCAACAAAAACAGAGTGGAGTAACTGACTCTTTATCTTCAGGTGAGCAACACCATCATAATACAAAATACGAGGTCCAGATCACCAACAGATTTGACGCTCTACAACAAAGCTCTGTACCAGATACTCATCAGACAGACAGGACGCAACAATCATCTCAGTCAAACAACGCATCCCACCTCCAGTCACGATCTAACAAAAAACAACGTGAACAAAATACGCAGCAAATTCCCATTCACAAAATCACGGACAGTACAACAGATTTAATAACTGAAGACTCCCTACTAAAGGGCGTATATGGCGAGCGGATGTCCACAGCAGACAAAGACAATGTCTCAGTAGTTGCAGTACCAGGAGCTGGCATTGCGAAAATAACGCAAACACTGAGAAGTTTTAATATAGATCATGGCGTGACGAAAATCTCCGTACATGCTGGCATAAATGACAGCATGAATGGCCAGAACATCAGACGTTCCGACATGCAGGCTGTGACTTCTGCAATCAAGGAAAAGTATCCGACTGCAGCCATCTTCCTATCTTCTACCATTCCACCCTGCTCCGGTCCTGGACGCCGCCTGGTAGACATCAACAACAAGGCACTTCAGTCATACTGTCATGTTAACAACACTGTCCTCATAAACCGCACTGTGTTCTTCATCTCAGCCTCTGGTGCCCCGAAGAAACTTTCGTACAGGGACCACATACATACATCAAAACTTGGTACCAGCATTCTTGCCAAAAATCTAAAGTTTCCAGAACGTACACTACAGAAAGGCGTAGTACAGTTGGATGTCCACAAACAAAACCCATATCCAACAAAAAACCCCCCCATAAAGACAGCTCTGCTCCCAGCACTAAAACCTCTAATCTGCACCACCTGTTCCACAGCAAACCACCGATTATGACACAATGTTTCCACCCCTACCCTCACGTCAGCCTCAGACGGTCAGACGAGCTGATACGAGCGTCAACAACGTCAGGATTCTTCCTCCGTCGCACAGCTCATTGGAAGAGCTCAACACACAAGCAAGTTCCATGCAACATCCTCAAAGAAATCTGGAGCTGCATATTTGTTGCAGTTTACCCCCGCAACCTTGAGCCATGCCTATATGTTATCTCTGCATAATTCACATGGCATGGTACCTTACAGACACCACATGCCTTAGACTGATGGCAGTATCACCGTAATCCATCACAAACTGAAACCTTCAATCCGCAATGTAAAAAAACAACGAATTGTTACTCAGCAAGACGTTATGACAGATATCTTTTTTCTTAAGTTTATTTAGAATTTTTTTGCGTTTTATTATTACATTTGATTTCTTGCCCCTTTTCTTCTGTACCTATTTGTCTAATTCTTGTTACCTGTGAGTTGTGTCTGTGTGTGTGTGAGAACTATATGCTTAATTACCCCGACCTGTTAGTCAATTCTCATATTTGAGCATTTAATTGTTCAGTAGTTAGGCGTGTCTCTCTTTCAGTCTCGAATTATTTCAACTGGTGAGTTGTGTACCAGTTGAAAGTTTAATATACAGAGTGTGTCTTTGTGTAGTATTTAAAAGTTTAGTTACTTCAGTAGTAAGTGTAACAACAGAAATTACTTTCAAACCAATAATAGTAGACAAGAATATAAAATGACCCCACTTACCGAAAAATGGTTACATAAAGAAGGTGCAGAAATTCAAATACCTTGGAGCAGTAATAACTTCAGATGGGAAATGCAGAACAGAAATTAGGAACAGAATAGGCCAAGCAAAGACTGCATTTCAGAGAATGAGAAACATATTAGCCAACACATCCTTATAATTGAATGTTAGAAAACGAGTCCTAAAATGCTATATTGAACCTATCTTGTTATATGGAAGTGAATCATGGACAATAGGCAAGTCTGCACAAAAATCATTGGAAGCAGCAGAAATGTGATTTATTAGAAGAATGTTGCGAATCCCCTGGACAGCAAAAATAACTAATGAAGAATGTATGAGAAGAGCTGGAGAGACAAAAAACCTTGTCAGAAAGATAAGAGAGAGACAATGTACTTTCATAGGACATGCAATGAGAAGAGGGGGCATTGAAAATATTATAACAACAGGAAAAATAGAAGGAAGAAGATCAAGAGGAAGACCAAGAGAAATGATACTGGACAGTCTGACGGGATGGTGTGAGAGGAGATCACCAACTGAGCTGATGGCCTGCATGAAGGATCGGGTACTTTGGAGAAGCATAATAGCCAACGCCAGTCGGCACGGCACCTGATGATGATGATGATAAAGAAGGACTTCGAATAGGCCATATGAATGTATATCACCTACTAGGTAAAATTCCTGAAGCAACATAAGTACTAAATCAAAATTTCCACATTTTTGGCTTCTCTGAAAAACGTGTAAATAGGAACATAACCGATGAAGATATTAGAATTAACGGTTTTAACCTGAGCCGGCGTGACCCAACCAGGAAACTAGAAACAGGTCTAGTAATGTATGTCTCCACAACTATCCTGATCCGGCGTGACCCAACTAGAAAACTAGAAACAGGTCTAGTAATGTATGTCTCCACAACTATCTAGTTTAGTAGTAGAGAAGACCTTGAATCATCAGAGGTTAGAGTATATTTTGGCGGAAGTTAAATTGCCAAACCAGAGTCCATTAGCTATTGAACTTTTGTACCGTAATCTAAATGCATCATCTCTGTGGTATGACCACTTCACGACTATGATGGATGAGGTTTCAACCTTTAGGTTCAAAGATATTATCATTCTTGGAGATTTCAACATAGATCTAACACAATCAAATCCAGCTTGGAGAAATATTATATTATCCTACAATTTTTCCCAAAAATGTCACCAAACCTACTAGAGTAACAGAAGTATCATCGACACTATTAGATCATATATATGCAGCCCATCCATAAAACATCATTGAATGTAACATCCCTCATACTTCGTTAAGTGATCATTACCCAGTCTGCTGTACGTGGACAAGAAAGGGGTATAAACTTCCTAAACATAATCACACCAGTATGAAATTTAGAACCTCAGAAAATTTAACCTAGAATTATTCCTAAATGATTTGCAAGCATCTTCGCTTACACACGTGTACCAACTAACTGACCCTGATGAGGCAATAGAATATTGGCTAAAGATCTTCAGAGATATATTAGACAAACATGTCCCCATGAAAGAGATGAGAGTAAAACACCAGACGAAGTCACCTTGTATAACACTTGAAATATTACAATCCATGAGAGAACGTGACCGGGCGCACAAAATCAAGGACTTTAGGACCTACCGTTCACTCAGAAACAAAGTCCAGTACTTAATAATACAAGAGAAAAAAATTACTTTATGAATCTAGTACATAATAAATCAGACAGTAAATCATTTTGGAAAGCCATAAATACACTATAAAATAAATGAAAAGAATTTGATTTTCAAGCCAGCAATCGTGCATACACTAGCGCACATATCAGTACACATTCCAGAGAAGAAATCAATGTTCTTAAATCATCAATACCACCTCCTGTATGCGACTTACATGAACTACAAACATTCATGGATAGCAGATGTATTAAATTTAAACAGTTACACATTCCATTCTAACAGTCAGTGAAGTTCACAGTTATCTCTTAACCTTAAAAAACAACAATACAGCTGGGGATGACGATATTAGCAACAAGATCTTACGTTATACTGTGCCTGTCATTTCACATACACTAACATACATTTACAATCAGTGCATTGCACATCTAATTTCCCCGAGGCTTTTAAAACTGTTAAAGTGTATCCTATCTTTAAAGCTGACTCGCCCAACAATCTTACCAGCTATAGATCAATACCCACATTATCGTCATTATCAAAACAACTCGAAAAACACATACACAAAATAACTCTACGACACATGCAAGAGAACAATTTACTCATAGACAGTCAGTCAACCTTTAGACCCAACCATTCCTGCCACATAGCTCTCACCAAAATGACAGAAAACTGGTTAGTAAACATAAACGACGACAGACTATGTGGTGTCATCTTTGTCGACTTTAAAAAGGCATTTAATATAAATGACCATGATATTCTTGTAAAAAAATAAAGACTTATAGACTGCACCCTGACCTGATAAAACTAATTACATCACTTCTTTCAGACAGACAACAGGTAGTATTCTTCAACAATTCTCTAATCAAACTCTGCTATAGTTGACACTGAAGTTCGCAAGGTTCTATTCTAGGCCCGCTACTCTTTGCTATCTATATCAATGATCTTCCACTTCATCTTAAACACTCTTCTTGTGACCTTTTTGCCTATGATTGCACACTCTACACCAGTGACTACGATTGTATTAACCTAGAATGAACTCTTCAGGTCGAGTTAAACAATTTAATTAGATGGAGCAACAACAATGACATTATTATAAATACCGATAAAACAAAGTCAATGCTCATAACAAGATAGAAACTACAAAATGCGACAAAAACAACATATCACAGATAGAAAACATTAGCGAGCATAAAACACTAGGTCTTATTATTGACCAACATCTGACCTGGAACTCTCATGTGCAAGATCTAACAAAACTCATCGCACAAAAAGTATACCAATTAGCCAGAATAAAGCACTTCATCGTTCAAGACAAAAGGAAAATATACTATATATCACATATACAAAGACATTTAGACTATTGCTCAACAATCTGGGATGGTTGCTCAGTGTCAAATATAAAGAGGCTTTACTCTCTTCAAAAGCGAGCAGTAAAGCTTATTAGTGTCAAAGATCAAGCACAAACAACTAACCATCACAAACGTATCAAAATACTGCCTCTTAAGAACAGGTTCCTCTTCAACAAAGCCAAGTTAGTACATCAAATTCTTTCACGGCATGCCCCATCTTATCTATGGAACCTGTTTAAATTTAGCCCAAAGTGCAGCCAACGCTTGAACAACATATGTCTTCCAAAACCTAGACTCGACCTTTACAAGAAAAACTTTCCTTATTCTGCTCCTCATCTTTGGAATACCCTCCCGTCCTGTATAAAAAATATAAACTATACTCCTTCCTACAACTACAAACCTTTTCAATATCTATATGATGTCGACTACATGCCTCCATGAATCGTAAAACTTAAAAAGTTATTTTTAGACTGCTCTTACAAACACCGAATTCAGTTAACTGTTTATTATGAATAGTAATGAAATTTTTGTTTGCCAGATACTCATTTATATGTGTATGTAGTTAGTCATCTATATGCGTAGGTAGTTAGTTATTTTAGTCATTTATATATGTATGTAGTTAGTCATTTTATATGTGTATGTAGTTAGTTATTTTAGTCATTTATATGTGCATGTAGTTAGTAATTTTTATGTGTATGTAGTTACTATATTGTTAATTATGTTTGTTATATGAGCAACATATTTGTAGAATATCTGGAACAGAGTGAAAGTTGTATGATAAAGGGCAGAATGTCAGACGTGCCTGCGTGCCCAATTCTTAACCCTTTGGAAATAAAGATCAATCAGTCAATCAATCAATCAGTCTCTCTCTCCTTCTCTCTCCCTCTATCCCCCCCTCTCCTTCTCTCTCTCTCTCTCCAATTCGTTATCCTTTAAAAATAAACATTCATTCATTCATTCATTCTCTGGACTGGAACTAATAACTAACCTTCCAAGAGTTCTCGACCTGGACGATGTTTATTACATAAATAAGAAAAGAACTGCCGTGTACTTTAGTCAAAATGTGTTTTTTTCTCTAAACATTTTCCGGCAGACCTCTAGCTCTCATGCAGCATACCATTGCGTCGAAGCACAAGGTTTGAACAACCATAATCTAGAGCAGTCGCCATGTGGTATATTTTGTATAATGCCATGCCGATAGGCGTAGGAGATCATCTCTCTCCGTCTCGCTCGATCTTCCTTGTCTGGAATCGGTCCAGCTGTTGGTTCGCCACTAAAACACGCAGTCAGGCCGTCCAGGCATTTCTGTTTTCTTCGTCCTCTCTTTTGTTCGCCTTTTATCTTTCCAGTTATGACCATGTGGCGTGCATGTTTGCAACTGACAAAAATTGAAATTGATCAATCAAGTGCCGTGCCGCGTGGCGTAGGCGATCATTTCTCTCCACAATTCCCTGTCTTTAGACTTGATTATGAGATCCGCCGGTGACTTTCTTCCTAGCCACACTGACAGTCCATCCAGTAACTTCTCTCTCTGTCTTCCTCTGTCTCTTCTTCCCTCAATTTTTTCCAGTTGCCACAATGTGTTCCAATTTTCATCTTCTCAGAAAATGTCCTATAAATCTCGCGTGTCTGCCTCTGATCTTTGACGTAATTTGCCTTTTAACTCCAGCCTCTCTTAAGACTTCTTCGTTGGTTTTCTTAGTTGTCCATGGTACCTTCAACATCCTTCTTATGAACTACATTTCCATGGCCTCCATTTCTCACTGTACTCTCTTATTCATGGACCATGCTTCACAGCCATAAAACAAAATTGGCTCGATATAACATTTAAGTACTCGGAATCTTGTTTCCATTGATATGGATCTGTTGCACAAGATGTTTCTCATTGTCTGGAATGCTGACTTGGCCTGAGCACGTCTGCTTTTTATTTCATTGTGCATTTCCCATCAGCTGTTATGATTGCTCCTAAGTACTTGAATCTATCAACTTGTTTCAGTTCTGTGCCAAAGATGGTAATGCTACATTTTGGTGGTATACTGTTTTTTGAGATGACAATCCCTTCAGTCTTCTTTTTATTCGGACTGAGACCTTTACTTTTACTTTCACGAACCACGATGTCCAGAAGAGCCTGTAGCTCCCTTTCACTTTTAGAAATCAGAACTGTGTTATCTCCATATCTTAAGTTATTAAAATTGTACCCGCCAGTTAATATTCCTGGCATATTCCCTATATTTCTCATGATGTTTTCGCTGTACAAGAAGAAGAGGTCAGGAGATAAAACACATCATTGTCTCACTCCCAATTTTATGTCTTGGAATGCTCCTATCTGGTTCTCAAACTTTATTGCTGCTGATTGCTGCCAGTATATGTTTTTGATGAGATTCAGATCTTGATGTCTTCCAGCTTTCGTATAATTTCTGTGTGTCTCACTTTATCCAGTGCTTTACATTAGTCTATGAAGCACAAGTATAGGTCCGTCTTTACTTCTATTGATCTTTCCATCAGTGTTCTCAATATCTTGTCTTATATCTTACATCCTTCCCATGCCGTCACATAGGGCTGGCAAAGTAGTTCGCTAATTTTTCCTGTCTTCGGCGAGTCTTTCAACCTCATCATAAGATTTTATGCCTGTTAATTTGGCCTCTATTAACAATGTCCTCTTCAGAGTTTCACATGGTCTGCCTCTTTTTCTTTGGCCTGTTGTGTTCCACTTGATAGCTTGTTTTGGGATTCTCTGATAATTTCTTCTCATCACGTGACCAACATATGTCCATCTCCTTCTCCTGATCACCCATAGATTGGTTGTTGTTCAGTCATCTGTCTTATCTCTGCATTGTTCTTGAATTCGTTCCACTTGATACGAGTAGTTTCCTTAGGCATTTGTTTTCAAAAGTCTAATTTCTTGTCTATTTCTTTAGTTGTTTTCCAGCTTTCACATGCATAAATGAGGGTGGATATTACATTTGAATTGAATAGTCTTAACTTGGTTTTTGTGCTTATAACTTTTGAATTCCATATGTTCTCAAGATTCTTGAAGATTGATGCTGCTTTTGCAATTCTGATTCTAACTTCCTTTCTGGTGTCACCATCCTGGTCTATGTAGCTGCCAAGGTATGCAAATTGATTGACACTTTCAATATCTGTCTCTTCTATGTGTATTTTTGTGTTATATATATATATATATATATATATATATATATATATATATATATATATATGGCATTACTTGTGACTTTTGCTTTGACAAAGCCACAATGTTCTTCAGCGATTTCTGGCTTTATTTTACCCCTGACTCTTCTCATGGCAATACGAAGCAGAATTTTGGTTACATGGCTCATAAGACTAATGGTTCGATTGTCTTCTCATTTAACTGGCACTTGTTTCTTTGGCAGGGCAATGAAAGCTGATTGTAAAAGGTCTGATGGGACATAGTTACGGTTATAGATGTCATTCAAGAATCTGGTAATCATTTCTATGCCAAGCTCTCCTAATGCTTCCAATTCTTCCTTGGTGATTTTATCTGGTCCTGGTGCTTTGTTGTTCTCCAAGCGTTTGATGGCTTCTTCCACTTCTGCTTTTAATATGCGAGGCCCTTCATTATTATTTCATATATCTATTTCGCTTCTATTGTCCTCATAGAGTTCTCTAAATATATTCGCACAATGGTGCCATTATTTCATCTCTGCCCATCATTATTGTATGCCCCTCCTTTGACTTCAGGCAACCAGTCTTGTGGTATGCCCTTTTGTTTGTTAACTCCTTTGTTTGTTTGTACACCATTACGGGAAGACATGTCCTTGACGATTTACGAGAAGACATGTCCTCGGCATTATAGGAAGACATGTCCTTGGCTATTACGGGAAGACATGTCCTTGGCCAGTACAGGAAGACATGTCCTTGGCCAGTACAGGAAGACATGTCCTTGGCTATTACGGAAAACATGTTAAAAGACTACGCCAGGAAGATGATTGTCAGCACTTATCAGGACCCTTATCTCGAAGGCGTTGCCCAAATTAAAACTCCCAAACATTTAAAAGCAAGAAAACGTTCCTAGGAAAAGAAATAAAAAAACCCAGAAGGAAACAGGCAGACCTGGACTTACATCATGGCCACTCCTGCAGAAATAACGCGCATATGAATTATCCACGTAACAGATGAACAAATGTAAGTCGCAGGTGCTGGCAGCGGAAGCCCCGGGAGACTGAACTTTTTCACAAGACGACACGTTTACAGGAAGGGAGTGTTTTCTTGACACTGTCACCCTCGGCAGTTTAGCTCGTCACTCCTGGCTTGAAGCTGTAACAGTGTGCCCAAAGTGGGCCATATACCTCCCACCCCCCACCCCCCACCCCCGGACGAAAAGGGTGTGGGAAGCAGTGGAAGAAAAGTGGGGAAAATGAGGGGGGGGGGTGTTGAAGGGAAAATAAGCAGCAGATTGGGGCAGCGGTACCTTCATTTGATAGTTGAAAAGATTTGAATGTGGCAGGCCTGAATTGGTGTAAAGATCCTTTTATTAATTTCAACCAGGGATTACGTAGGCCTTCTTAGCGACAGGAACACTGGCTCAACTTCGCTTCTGGGAGTCCAGAATAATGAGAAAAAAAAAACATCAGTAATCACAAGCTGACAAGAAATATAGACAATAGTGTGGACAATAGTGCTGGCGATGCTTGGGACATGTGCTCCGAATGACGGATGATTCACTACCAAAAATAAGCACTAAGATGGACACCACAGGGGAACAGAAGTAAGGGTAGATCAAAAGAGACACGGAGAAAAATAACAGAGAGGATGTTGAGCAATAGAGAGCTCACTTGGGCAAGAGCTGGAAAAAAGGCAAATGACAGGCATTTGTGGTGAACTCTTGCGGAAGTCCCATGTGCCTTAGGCACTTAAGGTTGAGAGAGAGAGAGAGATAGAGAGAGAGATTGATTGATTGATTGATCTTTATTTCAAAAGGGTTAAGAATTGGGCACGCAGGCCCGTCTGACAATCTGCCCTTTATTATACATCTTTCACTCTATTCCAGACATTCTACAAATATGCTGTTCATATAATAAACATAACTAACATTGAAGCTGAGAGACATAAAATAAAATATAACATTTACGTTTCGCTCTTAAACATTCACTCAGTACAGAAGTAACTACATACATTATAAATGAGTATCTACTAAACAAAATTTTCGGGACTATTCAGAAAACAATTAATTGTATTCGGTGTCTGTAAGAGCAGTTTAAGATAACTTTTAAGTTTTATAATTCATGGAGGCATGTAGTCGACATCAAATAGATATTGGGAAAGCTTGTAGTTGTAGGAAGGAGTATAATTTATATTTTTTATATAGGATGGGAGGGTATTCCAAAGATAAGCAGCAGAATAACTAAAGCTTTTCTTGTAAAGATCAAGTCTAGGTTTTGGAAGACATATGTTGTTCAAGCGTTGGCTGCACTTTGGGCTAAATTTAAACAGGTTCCATAGATAAGGCGGGGCATGTCGTGAAAGAATTTGATGTACTAACTTGGCTTTGTTGAAGAGGAACCTGTTCTTAAGAGGTAGTATTTTGATACGTTTGTGCCGGTTAGTTGTTTGTGCTTGATCTTTGTCACTAATAAGCTTTACTGCTCGCTTTTGAAGAGAGTAAAGCCTCTTTGTATTTGACACTGAGCAACCATCCCAAACTGTTGAGCAATAGTCTAAATGTGTTTGTATATGTGATATGTAGTATGTCTTCCCAGTGTCTTGATCGATGAAGTGTTTAATTTTAGCTAATTGGTATACTTTTTGTGCGATGAGTTTTGTTAGACATTACACATGAGAGTTCCAGGTCAGATGTTGGTCAATAATAGGTAAAGGTAACCCTGTCGTGCCTTAGAGGCACATAGGGATATGGTGTTAGTGCCCATATTTTCCTTGACCTGTCAGCACACTAGAGGGTGATGTGGTCAGTATCACGCCTGGCTGCCTTTCCTTCCCCAACTCCAGAAGAAGTCGGGTACCCATTTCTACAGCTGGGTGACTGGGGTGCCGCCGGCCGGATTCGAACCCCTGACCTTCGCCATGAGAGACTAGTGCACTAACCACTTCGCCACTCAGACACCCTGGTCAATAATAAGACCTAGTGTTTTGTGCTCGCTAACGTTTTCTATCTGTGACGTTTCTGTACAGAGCCGAAGTGGTGTTTTTGTTACGCTTTGTAGCTTCTGTCTTGTTGTTATGAGCATTGATTTTGTTTTAGAGAGAGAGAGAGAGAGAGAGAGAGAGAGGAGACAGAGAGCAGACAATATAGTGTGGAAAAGCTAAAATATAGATTTATAACAGCATCAAACAACCAGCAGCAACCATGTTGTCTACTGTGTGAATTCAAATTAAGTAGTACCTAAGAGGAAAGCTATAAAGTGGAACACAACAGACCAAAGAAAAAGAAGCAGACCGCGTGAAACTCTGAAGAGGACATTGTTAAGAGAGGCCAAATTAACAAGCATAAAATCCCTTGATGAGGTTGAAAGACTCGCCGAAGACAGGAAAATTGGCGAACTACTTTGTGAGCCCTAAAGAGACGTTTAACGGAGCGGGAAGGATATAAGATATAAGATATGAGTGTATAAGCTAGTGGGGGGGGGGGGGGGGCTGAGGATGTGAAATGAGAGAAAAAGGGGGCGGCGGCCCGAACAAGTCTGGGAAACATTGATCTAACAGATTTTGATGTCGGAAATTTTGGCAGAAAGGAGCTGGACAAGAAGTAACTCTGCATGTGGGCTGGATTAGAGATGCGCTACGTTTCATTTTATTGAGACTTTAACTTGAACAACCCACTGCGCAGCGATCCGCATCGGTGAGAGAGATATACTAACACTGCCAGGCCTGATGTGAAGTGAAAGAGTTGACATGCACTGATTAAATCGCCCGTCAAATATTTACACGGAACTATAGAAAAAAGTATTTCGGATGTGTAAGACGAGAAGCTTGAAGTTGTTGGGGGGGGGGCGGTGAGAAAGCAATCAGTCTTTAGTCTGCTGTGTAGGCCAAATATTCATCGGATATAAGCAAAGATGTATGTCGCTGTTGCACAGGTGGCCACATCCACAGAAGTTCTGAATGCAAGTTTACAGGTGTTCTCTACCATCCCGGGAAGACATAGTCTTAGCAAGAAGACATGTCCTCGACCACTGCAAGAAGACATGTCCCTGACCACTGCAAGAAGACATGTCCTTGGCCATTACGGGAAGACATGTCCTTGGCCATTACGGGAAGACATGTTAAAAGACTATGCCAGGAAGACAAATGTCCTCACTTATACGGACCCTTATCTCGAAGGTGTTGCCCAAATTAAAACTCCCAAACATTTAAAACAAGAAAACTTTCCTAGGAAAAGAAATTAAAAACCCAGAAATAAACAAACAGACCTAGATTTACATCATGATCGAAACCTATTTTCCACACGAAAAACTTGTGTTTTACAGGTCATGGCGACTCATCCAAAAATAACGCACATATTTTAGCATAGCCTTGTAAGTAATAATTATTGTGGTTATTATTATTATTAATGAATATGATTATGAAAATATGCAGTAAAGAAAATAGTAAGATCGAATAGCGACAGAGAAAAGCAGGTCAAAGAAAGGAAGAGAAAGGTATAGAACTTCCATGACACTAGAATAAGACGCGGACAAAAGTAAACAGTGACGCTGACATGTAGGTCCAGACAAAGGAAGGACTCCAGAAAGTAGGATGGTCCAGTGATAACAAAGCAGTGACTGGACGTTGACACGAGTAAACAAAATAGAAAAGACGAATAGAAAAGGCAGACACAATGAAAAGCGAGGACACAATAAAACCTCCGACATGAAATAGCAAGATAATGTCTTAGGTAAATAGGGGGCCGGCTAGCGTAGTGGTTAGAGCACTCGTCTAGCAACCAAATGGTCGAGGGTTCGAATCCCCAGCTGAGCGGGATCCTTTTTCCGACCAATACGGCCCCGAGGTCGACCCAGCCTCGTAAAATGGGTACCAGAGAAAATCTGGGAAGTAAAGGCAGCGAGGAAAGGAACTGGTCACCCTACCTCATACGCTGATGACCCAGCATAATGAAGTCTCTAACGCTTCACCCCCTACGGCATTTGCTATGGGACTATCTTTACTTTTTTAAATAACAACTGTATAGACAAAACTGACACAGGTGACGCGCGTTAGATGCGATTGCACACGGTTTTTAAATAAAGAAGTGACCAACTCGGCCAGCTGACCAATTAAATATTTAGAGGTGTGGCCTATTTGACAATTAACTCACGACAGATAAATAACAGGTCAGTTTGAATGACAGACAATCAGAACGCTCATGGGAACCAGTGGACATCTGAAGGGTGGAGTAAAATTACTTATTGGTTAATCCACCAAGCTACACTTGAAGATAAACAGGAGACAGGGACAGAACGAAGAAGAAAGAAAGGGGAACCAAGTAGTAAGGAACGAGGAAGAAGAAGAGACAGAGGAGGGAGCCTGAAGACGGAAGAACAGACAATAAGAACAAGGAAGAAGAACCAAGAAGGAAGAAGAAGTAGAGGAGAGGAGACAGAGGACGGAGCCCCGAAGACGGAGGAACAAGGACGGTCAGTGAACTGAGTCCGGTCCAGACAAGAGAAGAAGAGAAGACAGAGGAACAAGGACGGTCAGTGAACTGAGACCGGTCCAGACAAGAGAAGAAGAGAAGACAGAGGAACAAGGACGGTCAGTGAACTGAGACCGGTCCAGACAAGAGAAGAAGAGTAGGACAGACACACCAGAGAAGACACGAGAGAGAAAGAAGACGTAGGTAACGACAGTTGGAATAGATGGACAATTAGAGCAATAAATACCCAGGAAAAGCAGTTTTGAAGAAGTAGTTTTAGGACAGATTGAATCTGTGTTTCAAGTGATTCAAGTGATATGAATATTTATGACTTTGAAACTTCGAGTACAGTGATTCAGTCGTGTAACTGATTGACCACTTGTTTCAGATGGAATATAGTACAAATGTGTAGAATATTGTGAAATAGGAGAACATTGAGAAATGCTGCACGCAGAGTATGATAGTTTGATACTGATGTGCTTCAACGACGAAACTAACGAAGATTAGGTCATATTGCATATTAGTACAAGAGATGTTGTGAATTCTAAGTCGATTATCTTATTTGTCAGGATTATTTATGTGGATGTGTGTGAAGATAAAGACGATATAAATAAAGAATACCTTCATTTTGTAAGAAATATAGGATTCACAATCTACAATGCTATAATAATAATTATCCACGTAACAGATGAACAAATGTAAGTCGCAGGTGTTGGCAGCGGAAGCCCCAGGGAAACAGAACTTTTTCACAAGACGTCACATTTACAGGAAGGGAGTGTTTTCTTGGAACAGTTTTGTATAAAAAGGAAACTACGAGGTTTTGGTACGGTAAAGTAAGAGAACAAATATTGTAGGATTAAACCTCGAAAAAATCGTAGACAAAGCACTTTAGTGAGACGTGAGAGAAAGAAAAATCACAAGAGAATTACCTGGGATTCGAACACGGACTCCGGTAGGACGAGCAGCCGTCTAGCCACGAGAGAACAGCGCACTATCGACTTAGCCGACACTGTCACCCTCGGCAGTTTAGCTCATCAGTCCTGGCTTAAAACTGTAACAGTGTGCCCAAAGTGGGCCATATACCTCCTCCCAGGACGAAAAGGTGTCATTTGGGTGTGGGGAGCAGTGGAAGAAAAGTGGGAAATGATGTGGGGGGGGGGGTGGTGTTGAGGGGAAAATAAGCAGCAGAGTGGGGCAGATTTTGATAGTGGAAAAGGTTTGATTGCGGCAGGCCCTTCAAAGGCTTGGATCGATGTAAAGATCCTTTCATTAATTTCAACCAGGGATTACGTAGGCCTTCTTAGCGACGGGAACACTGGCTCAACTTCGCTTCTGGGAGTTCAGAATAATGAGAAAAAATATCAGTAATCACAAGCTGACAAGAAATATAGACAATAGTGTGGACAATAGTGCTGGCGATGGTTGGGACATGTGCTCCGAATGACTGACGACTCACTACCAAAAATAAGCACTAAGATGGACACCACAGGGGAACAGAAGTAAGGGTAGACCAAAAGAGGCATGGAGAAGAACAACATAGAGGATGTTGAGCAATAGAGGGCTCACTTGGGCAAGAGCTGGAAAAAAATGCAAATGACAGGCGTTTGTGGTAAACCCTTGCTGAAGCCCCATATGCCTTAGGCACTTAAGGTTAAGAGAGAGAGAGAGAGAGAGAGAGAGAGAGAGAGAGAGAGAGAGAGAGGGAGAGAGAGCAGACAATATAGTGTGGAAAATCTAAAATATAGATTTATAACAGCATCAAACAACCAGCAGCAACCATGTTGTCTACTGTGTTAATTCAAATTAAGTAGTACCTATGAGGAAAGCTGTCAAGCGGAACACAACAGACCAAAGAAAAAGAGGCAGACCGCGTGAAACTCTGAAGAGGACATTGTTAAGAGAGGCCAAATTAACAGGCATAAAATCCCTTGATGAGGTTGAAAGACTCGCCGAAGACAGGAAAAATTGGCGAACTACTTTGCCAGCCCTATGTGACGTTTAACGGCACGGGAAGGATATAAGATAAGAGTACATAAGTTGGGGGGGGGGACGTTGAAGATGTGAAATGAGAGAAAAAGGGGGCGGCGGCCCGAACAAGTCTGGGAAACACTGATCTAACAGATTTTGATGTCGGAAATTTTGGCAGAAAGGAGCTGGACAAGAAGTAACTCTGCATGTGGGCTGGATTAGAGATGCGCTACGTTTCATTTTATTGAGACTTTAACTTGAACAACCCACTGCGCAGCGATCCGCATCGGTGAGAGAGATATACTAACACTGCCAGGCCTGGTGTGAAGTGAAAGAGTTGACATGCACTGATTAAATCGCCCGTCAAATATTTACACGGAACTATAGAAAAAAGTATTTCGGATGTGTAAGACGAGAAGCTTGAAGTTGTGTGTGTGTGTGTGGGGGGGGGGCGGGGCGGTGAGAAAGCATGCAGTCTTTAGTCTGCTGTGTAGGCCAAATATTCATCGGATATAAGTAAAGATGTATGCCGCTGTTGCACAGTTGGCCACATCCACAGAAGTTCTGAATGCAATTTTGGCTTTTTACAAGTGTTTTCTACCATTGCGGGAAGACATGATCTTAGCAAGAAGACATGTCCTCGACCACTGCAAGAAGACATGTCCTTGGCCATTACGGGAAGACATGTCCTTGGCCATTACGGGAAGACATGTCCTTGGCCATTACGGGAAGACATGTTGGCCATTATGGGAAGACATGTCGTTGGCCATTACAAGAAGACATGTTGTGTGCCATTGTGGGAAGACATGTTAAAAGACTACACCAGGAAGACATGTTAAAAGACTACACCAGGAAGACATGTTAAAAGACTACACCAGGAAGACATGTTAAAAGACTACACCAGGAAGACATGTTAAAAGACTATGCTAGGAAGACATGTTAAAAGACTATGCTAGGAAGACGAATTTTTGCACTAATCAGAACCCTTATCTCGAAGGCGTTGCCAACATTAAAACTCCCAAACATTTAAAAGCAAGAAAACTTTCCTAGGAAAAGAACTAAGATAGAAAACTGCGACGCATTCATGAGGTCCTCCTGCTGATAATGGTTCTCATGGTGGCAACCTATCTGTTTGACTGAGCAAATGAAATGAACTCAGGAAAAGACACTAAGTTCCACCATTAAGATGTCGATGAAAACAAAACTTAGGC
The DNA here is from genome assembly GCA_009760885.1 of Achatina immaculata. Lineage (NCBI taxonomy): Eukaryota > Metazoa > Mollusca > Gastropoda > Stylommatophora > Achatinidae > Lissachatina > Lissachatina immaculata. The sequence continues at coordinate 24,820,200 of CM019709.1, read as the reverse complement.
GAACTGATTATAACAAACAAATAATCATGCATTTGGAAGGGAATTATCATTGTAAGCCAGCTATCATTGTAAGTGAACTATCATTGTAAGCCAGCTATCATTATAAGCCAGCTATCACTGTAAGCCAGCTAATATTGTAAGCGACCTTTCATTGTAAGCCAGCTATCATTGTAAGCCAGCTATCATTATAAGCCAGCTATTATTGTAAGCCAGTTAATATTGTAAGCGGCCTTTCATTGTAAGACAGCTATCATTGTAGTCAGCTAGCTATCATTGTAAGCGGACTATCATTGTAAGGCGGCTATCAATGTAAGCCAGTTATCATTGAAAATGGGCTATCATTGTAAGCTAGCTATCATTGTAAGCCAGATATCATTATAAGCCAGCTATCATTGTAAGCCAGATGTCATTATAAGCCAGCTATCATTGTACACCAGCTATCATTATAAGCGAGCTATCATTATAAGCCAGCTATCATTGTAAGCGAGCTATCATTATAACCCAGCTATCATTATGAGCGAGCTATCATTGTGGGCGCGCTATTATGATTTTAACCCTCATTTATGCATGCCAAAGCTGGAAAACAACTAAAGAAATAGACAAGAAATTAGACTCTTTTGAAAACAAATGCCTAAGGAAAATACTCGGTATAAAGTGGAACGAATTCAAGAACAACACAAATGAACAAACAATAACCTGTCTCATGGGTGATTAGAAAAAGAAGATGGACATACGTCGGTCATGTGATGAGAAGAAACAGTCAGAGAATCCGAAAACAAGCTATCAAGTGGAACACAACAGGCCGAAGAAAAAGAGGCAGACCGCGTGAAACTCTAAAGAGGACATTGTTAAGAGACGCCAAATTAGTAGGCATAAAATCCCTTGATGATGTTGAAAAGCTCGCCGAAAACAGGAAAACTTGGCGAACTACTTTGTGAGCCCTATGTGACGTTTAACGGCACGAGAAGGATATAAGATGTAAGATTTTAACACATGCGAATGGTAAATGTAATTACTATAGCTCACAAAGTCCATTTACATTTTTTCTGTTCTATACGCACCTATCCAGTTATAAGGTTCCAGTAGTATATACAGGAATAAACTGTCAGCACAACAGATTCAACAAAGAAATAACATCTACTTGCTTACAAACCTGTTTATGACATACACTCCCTGATTATAAATAAAATTCAGAAGTGGGTAAACTGCTTACCGTATTCTTTTGTTCACCCAGTCTTTCATATGCGCTATATGACATCTTTGTTATATTCAATATGGTTGACTGACGACCTTATATATACATTTGACTCTTACCAGACAGCATCGTCTATGTTAGACGTAACCCACCAAAAGTTGATGGGAGAAGAAAAGACCAATTTTACTCCAGGTAGTCTTCACATGTGCTTACAAAAATAACGACAAAAGAAAATGAAATAATACTTTTACTTCGGGTATGGAGAACCGTGCTTTACATATATGGGGGAAAAAAAGAAAGTATGAGTTTTAATATGACGTATAACTCATGAAAACAGCTAACTTCCCAATTTTTCGATATTCTCAAGGTGATCAAGACCCATCTCAGTGTTTTCCAAGTTCTGTTAATGTTCTAATGTTCCATGTTGCAATTACTGTGGTGTTGCTTATGTTTTCTTCGCGTATAGTAGTTGGATGGCCATCTGGTATCACCTGTCGCACGTGATTGTCCCTACCGGACGAAGTGGTTCCACTGGAACCCTAATAAAGTCGTTATGATTCAAAGAATTGTGGATTGTCACGACTGTTCTCAGGAATGTACAGTGTCGGTTTCCCCTTGCCTTCCACCGGTTTGTTTATGGTTTATTCCACTAGTCTTTGACTCTGGCCATAGCCTACCCTACAAGGCAGCAGGGGGTTTGAAGTCAGAGTTTTCCTTCTCCTAGATGAGTTACCAACCAAGACTAACGAGTCTCATCTACCCGAAGCGTCTGGTTTTCATGCTCCAGATACTCGCTTTTTGCCCCTTCTTCTGTCAGTTTAAACAGTTCCTCCACGAGAAGGCCAGGAGCTGGACTTGGACTGTCAGAGATTATTTGAGAGGCACGCCTTGGAAACATTTAATTGAAGCGGAGACCTTATCCTCCACCCCACCTCCAGCTATTCCAGTCATTTGAACCTACAAGCAAACCAGTTTTTAGAAAACACGCGTAATCTAACAACACGTTCTTTGCTGGATAATCTGAATACGAATTTGTTAAATTCTATTCAGTCACTGAAAGCAAGTTAATTCTGTCTTACTTCACGCTGTGTTGATTAAAAATAGAGACCAGGTGAACTGAAATACACGTTTTTTTTTTCTTTCTAGTCTAAGGCAGAGATTACGATTGACTATATTTTTATAAGCCGGTACAAATGTTGTCCACTTCTCTCTTTTTGGAATTAGATTGTAGATATTTTGTTTCTGTTTCAACTTGGTGGCTCTGGGACCCGGGTGATATCAGAAGCTGACGCCGTGAAGATTTTGGAACATACCCCCTTGTGAAATTGGGGCTGGATTACAGTGGCTAACCCGAAGACCCGAATCTATCCACTGCCTCGCCGACTGTCGTTGGCGATCATGCTCTCCCACAATTCAACGTTCTGAGTGCTTATTATAAGCTGTGCTGGCCTTCTCTGTCCGTGGCATCTTGTCAGTTCATCCAGCATTTTCTCTATCTGTCTACCTCGATATCTTTTTGCCTTGTATCTTTCCCGTTGTCATGATGTATTCTATCCAGTTTGCCTCGCCGTAGAACGTGTCCTGTGAATATGGATTGTCCTTTTCTGACTTTTGTTATTGTTTTCCCTCATTTCTTCGGCCTCTCTCTAAACCTCCTCGTTCGATTTCACTTTACACGAAGAACTTTCCGAAATACCGATTTTGTCAGTACAACATTCGACGCTTGATCCCTTTTTTTAAAGTGTAGAATAGTGATAGTGTATTGTTAGATCAGTCAAAGGGAAGTAATGATCTTTAAAAGTAAGGAGACTTGATTCAGTCATTTATTGTAATGGGTTTTTTTCCCACGGGAGGAAGTAAGCTCAGGTAACCTTGACGGGTTACATTTGCATGGGACATCTGAGGTTAGGTTAGGGAAAAGTTAGTGTCAACTCTGGAATGCTTGTTGCTGACACAACAGACTAAATTTAGCATTAATTTTAGTTTTTATGAAATTCTTTGTTTTAGAAAACTAAAGTTTATAAAAACATGTAAATTCACGTGAATATAGTTTTTAATGATGGGATATTCAGGAAGTTTAGGGAATATTTAAGGCTCAGAAGTCAGAGCCATGATGATAGGATTGTATGATTATTATAGGATGGTATTAGGTTTAGGATGAGAGTGATTATGTTTAGAAGTATCAGAGTAACAGTGTAAATGTAGTTCAGAAATAGTTTCAGTTGTGCTCAAAGAATTGTGCTCTGTTAGTAGAAATGTAGTTTTTGTTGGTGATTTTTCCTTTTTAGGACAAAATGTTGTAAAGTTGTTTATGTAGTGTTGTAGTTTGGTTGCTCTTTTTAGGACAAAAATGTGATTCTGTGTTGGAAGGCTGTGTTTGGAGTTTATATGAGGTATGTTGTTTTTTTTTTGGATATTGTATGTTAGTGAAGATCCCATGGCGACGCTAATCGCCCGAACCATTTTTATATCCTCAAGTTAGTTGTTCCCATCAGTTACGCACTGCATCTGTTACAACACGCATTTAACAAATGGGAATTCATCACTAAACCTTTGTGATCTCCGTAACTGTTGAATCCTGTGATAATTGGATTCATGTTGAGTGTCAGCTGTGGTGTTGAGTGATTTGATTACATGTAACTGGTCATGTTCGTGTACGGACATGTAGTGGCTGTCTTTCTGGGTTGTCGTTGTCCCACGGTGTATAATAATGTGACGTCGGTTGCGTCACTTGTTATAGCAGCCTAGTAAATCTGCTCTGTAAACAGTGACGTTGTAATAGTGAATGAAGAATTCACCACTTCAAGACAGTTACATACACACACACACACACACATACTAACCACAGTGAGTGGGGGCAAACCACGTGTTCTGTGTTAGTATGTAGTAAATACACTAATACGACCATAAATCCTACTTTAGAATTAACCACACTTTACCAGCTTCATCGGGAATTAAATTTTGGGGTGAAACTTTTCCTTACTTTTTCTTTTGAAAGAGATTTACTGTTTACAAAATGCTCACGTGATGTACTAAAGTCACAACTGGCAGATTCTCCTCGATGCAAATTAAGCATCATCATCATCCTGGCCTGTTTATACTCCCACCGATTTCGCTGTTGTTTCTCTCTTTTTTTAAAAACCTTTTTCTTATAATATAAACCGGTTAGGGTAATCAACGACCGCCAGAAGTTTAGGTTCTTTCCGCCTCCTTTTTGTATCGTTTTTTTTTAACGGGTGATTGTCCCTTAATGCGGTCATTTTACCGTAAAGGTAACTCTTTTATAGCATGGGGGCATATGTTTTGTCTTGTCTTGTCTTGTCAACATTCTCACGTATCTTTCGGAGTTGATGGGACAGAGTTCTTGATACGGCTGATATATGGTGGGGCAGATGTTTCAGCTTTCTGTAATTTCCTCCTACTATCTCTTGCGTGGGTGGCTTCTTCCTCTGTTACTTACAAATATCAGTGTGAATGTTTTTTGTGTCATCATCATCATCATCATCATCAGTATCTCGCGCCGTCTCCCCACGGAAGGTTGGCTGCAGTTAATCTCCACTCTGGTCTGTTTCTTGTCTTCGCTGGGCACCCGGCCAAGCTGGCTGCTGTCCCTCTCTTGAAGTTGTCCGCCCATCTCTGCCGTTGTTGTCCTTCTTGTTTCCGTGGTAAACTGTCTGGTGGTAACCGTGTAACGTGGCCAAACTATTTGACTTGTTGTTTCTGGATGCAGTGTAATACTGGTGTTACTCCAGTCTTTGCCCTGATGGTGTCATTTCTTGTCTGGTCTCTTCTCGTCGCATTTGGTATTCTCCTTAAACATCTCATTTTGATGATTTTCCTTTTGTACGTGGCTGTTAGTGTCCATGTTAGACATTGATAGCATAGAGTTGGGAGGAAAACTGTGTTATATAGGGCTCTTTTCTGTTTTATTTGTGATGTATTTGTTTTTCAGTAAAGGTGGTGTCATTTGTCCGATGGCTTGACCTGCTTCGTTGCGTATGTTCTCAATCCCAGCGTCAGTTCTCTCCCCCCCCCCCCCCAACTAAAGATGATGCTGTGTTGCCTAGGAGTCCCCTAAGGGATATTTTTATTGACCTGTCTGCGGGGCTAGAGGGTGATGTGGTTAGCATCAGGCCTAGCCGTCTTCCTCGCCGGCTCCAGATATCCACCATCACAGTTGCGTGTTTGAGGTTCCTCTGCCCAGAAGTGGACCCACCAGTATTCCCCATGAGAGACTACTGCATTTTTATTTGTGGGGGGTGGGGTGGGGGGAGGGTATAGGGAAGAGAAGGGAAAGCTGAATCTGGCGGCCATTATCTGTCAGCGCCGAGCAAGAAAGAACAAACTTTATCTTCAGAGAGTTCAGAGCTGGGGACGTACAGACAATTTTTCTGCCCGTTGTCAGTCAGACTTTCATTCATACTCGTAGTCATCCAGCATCAGTTTGGAACTAATTTGATGATGATGATGATGATGATGATGATGATGACCCGAGATGACTTTCTAATGTTTAGGCTGATGGTTTTGGAAGATGGTGTCACGAAAGATTGTGGACAAATATGGTGCATACATCTTGGCTTGAACTTCGCTCATTTTAATACTCTCAGTAGTTTCCACCCTTTTCACATTTAAGGACCACATTTCTAACTACATATAAGTAATGGACCACCAGCTCACATGTAATACCACAATCCTTTCATTCTTTTTATCCAGTAAAAGCCAATTGAATATCCTTTTGGAACATGCCCTAGTGTAAAACTGGAGTTAGATTACGGTGGCTTTGGGAACATGCCCTAGTGTAAAACTGGAGTTAGATTACGGTGGCTTTGGGAACATGCCCTAGTGTAAAACTGGAGTTAGATTACGGTGGCTTTGGGAACATGCCCTAGTGTACATTTGGAGCTGTATTACTGTGGCTTCTGGAACATGCCCTAGTGTAAAACTGGAGCTGACTTACGGTGGCTTTTGGAACGTGCCCTAGTGTACACCTGGAACTGTATTATGGTGGCTTCTGGAACATGCCCTAGTATAAAACTGGAGCTGTATTACTGTGGTTAACTCGAAGACCCGGATGGAACCGATTTAAAAAAAAAACGAAAATGAAACTTCTTTGGCAGAATCCACCACCATCAGGACATCAGCGAGTCCTGACCTGCGAGTCGGGGTGATCCTGTTACCAGTAGCAAGGACAGGAAGATAGGACACGGTCCTGTTAGACTGTAGTTCAGGAAGACAGAGCACATTCCTGGAAGACTAGTTCTCGGGCTCTAAGAAAAGTACGATGTCAAACTCAGTCATCTTTGCCATCAGTTGCACCCAGCGAGTTTAAGTAGAGATCCTTCTGCTTTCTTGGCCTATGGAAAAAGTTTCGGAACATACACTGACTGCATTCAGGACAAGACATTTGTGAAGCGGTTCTCAAAATATGGGCAGATGGCTCCACTGGGAGGAGTTTCAAGTCTAAGGAGAGGAATTTTCGCCATCAAAACAAGGTCGTATGATGGTGAAAATCCTTTTTTTTTTTTGGATGACGATTTCAAATATAAGGACAAATTAGGAGGCTTGGGTCCTATAATGTTGAGAAACACTGACTTAGAGCTTCGATCACATTTCTAATATATTCTTAAGTGTACAGGCATTGGTTACAGCCGTTACATGTAAATGAACGCGCTCCGTAGTTGTACATTGATTGACTCACCAAGAAAGATCTCAAAACGTCTGAAAGTACTTCGTTCATCATCATCATGTGCCATGCCAGGAAGCGTCGACGACAATGCCTCTCCACAGTTTCCTACCATTCGTGCTTTTCCAGCAGTTCTTTTGGTTGTGCTTCTCTCGTGCCATTTTTGTCAAACCGTCTAAGATTTTCTGTCTTGGTCTGAGTGGCGAAGTGGTTAGTGCACTGGCCACTCATGACGAAGATCGGGGGTTCGAATCCGGCCGGAGACGCCCCAGTCACCCAGCTGTAGAAATGGGTACCCGACTTCTTCTGGAGTTGGGGAAGGAAAGGCGGCCAGGCGTGATACTGACCATATCACCCTCTAGTGTGCTGACAGGTCAAGGAAAATATGGACACTAACACCATATCCCTATGTGCCTCTAAGGCATGACAGGATTACCTTTACTTTACTTTTTTTTTTAGTTGTCACGATATTTTCAGTCCCTCCTCTTCTCATTATATGACCAATAAACTCAGACTGTCTCCCCTGTAATGTGTTTATTAAGGTTCGTTTCTCACTGGCTTTTCTTAGGCATTCTCCATTTTGTTATTTTAGCTGTCCATGGTATTCTTATCATTCTTCGTAGGAACCACATTTCAGTTGCCTCTAATGGTCTTGTTGTTGTTTTTGTTAGTGTCCATGATTAGCTTCCATATAGTAGGACTGTCTCGGTGTAGCATTTCAAGAGCTCTTGTGCTAGTATCTGTTGACAAAGATGGACTGCACAAAATAATTTCCACTTTCTGAAAGGCTACCTTTTGCACGACGTGTTCTGTTTTTGACCTCGGTGACACACCT
>CM019709.1:24667487-24807487 GCA_009760885.1 Achatina immaculata | reverse complement strand
AGATCTCCTTCTTTTAGTCTCCCACGTTGTATCTCTTAGATGTCCTCCTTTTAGTCTCCCACGTTGTATCTCTTAGATGTCCTTCTTTTAGTCTCCCACATTGTATCTCTTAGATGTCCTCCTTTTAGTCTCCCACGTTGTATCTCTTAGATGTCCTTCTTTTAGTCTCCCACATTGTATCTCTTAAATGTCCTCCTTTTAGTCTCCCACGTTGCATCTCTATTATTAGTTATTAATGATCCGAAATGTTAAAAAATTCTCCACTTTTTCCAACTTCCCCCTCATCGATACACCTGTATATATATTTCATTTGCCATATTTGTTTTGTTAGTTGCCATAAGCTGACTTATAGTTAACTTGACTTTAAAAAGTGAAGACTGATAAACTTAATAAAGTTTCCTAATATTGCACATTAATGCCCAGAAAAAAAAACCCACCAAAATTATAAACATGTTTTAAAAAATATCTCGATTTTTCCTGGCTTTTCTGCCAGCATTTATCAACCCATCGTAAGCTCTATTTTAGACTGAGCATCCGTCATCTGTCGGTTTACATTAACATATTTTCTAAATAACATACACATAAATGAGTTTCCCACTTTTGAATCGATCAGTAAAGCCAAAACCTTCCTCACAGTCATCAATCGATGCATGGAAAGTTTTATACACTGCCCATCAATAATGAATAAATACGGAGGGTTTTCTGTGTGTTGCAAGAGCAGCTGTTGTCAATCTCAGCGCAGCTCAGAACACTATTGACTTGGCGTCTTAACTAACAGGATCTCTGCCAGCTAAATCCCATTTTTGTGTTTATTTGCTATTTCGTTACTTTCGTCGTCCTTGATAAAGGTGTATGTTAAAAAATATTTGTTTTATTAAGTGTTTTACATTTCTATGTTCAAAAGTTCAAAATTCAGACTCTGGTTTCACAGCATTCCAGACAACCCCATATATGCTCCGCCGCGTGCCGCAGAATCCATCCAAGAGTATGTCTGCTATTAGTTCCTGTCAAATGTTGGTTGTTTACGATGTGTTTTCTGCCACACAGTTCAGATTTCCTGCCAGCAACTTTAACTTGTTCTAGCTCCAGCAATCTCTTCAGATCTACATTGTCCTTCCATTCCCGGTCTTCATTTTCCAGCTATCTGTCCAATGTCCCCCTTGTCCATTCTCAGTCTGCCATTTACTTTAGCCTGTCCAGCAAGTCTGTCTGCCACATCATTGCCATGTACTCTCACATGCCCTGGACAGTAAAGCCGCGTTAGGCTTGTCACACTTGACTGACTTAACAGATAACCCCATTCTTTTCGAAGTAATTTCTTCTCAATCTTACAAAACATACTCAGTGACTCCGTCACAATGACACCATTAACCACATCATGAGCAACTATCCATTCCATTGCCGCCGACACAGCCTCGATTTCTATTTGCCTGCTTGATGTGGTTAACCAAAAACTCAAAAACCCTGTGCCCTGACTCTTCCATTTCGGTAGGCAACAAAACCCCAACCACTTCTGCTGTTCCGAGTCACCGATCCATCCATGTGTATCACCGAGTCGGAAGACCCACTATTTCTATGTGCAGATGTCATTGCATTGCAAAGTGATCTGTGGAGAACATACCTCCAGCAGCTTTAGGGTACAAACAGGAGTGAAACAGGGATGTGTATTATCACCAACATTATTTATCTTGGCAGTAGACTGGTTAATGAAGGAGGCAACATCAGACAAACGCAGAGGATTACAATGGACCCTTGACACAGTGCTGGAGGACCTTGACTTTGCGGACGACATTTGTCTATTATCAAGCAGTCACAAAGATATGCAAGATAAAATAAACAAGCTAACTCAGAATGCAAACAACACAGGACTAAAGATCAACGTAGGAAAGACAAAGTTAATGAAGCAAAATGTGAACAACAGAAATGTACTCAGAGTAGATAGCAAGTTAGTGGAAGAGGTCAACGAATTTGTATACCTTGGCAGCAGAGTAGTAGAAAATGGAGACAGCACAGAGGACATCAACAGCAGACTTACTAGAGCAAACCAGGCTTTTGCAGTGCTGCAGACTATATGGAAATAAAAAAAACTAAGCATAAATATGAAAATCAGGATATTTAAGAGTAATGTTCTAAGTGTACTACTCTATGGAAGTGAATGCTGGAAAATCACCAAAACCATAGAAAACAAGTTGAATTTTTTCTAGACTAAATGTTTACGAAGAATTAGAAAAATATTTTGGCCAAACACCATAAGAAATAACATCTTATTGGCAGAAATGCAGATGAAGCCAGTGACAACAATTATTGAGGAAAGACGCTGGCGATGGTTGGGACATGTGCTCCGAAAGACTGACAACTCACTACCAAAAATAGCACTAAGATGGACACCACAGGGGAACAGAAGTAAGGGTAGATCAAAAGAGACATGGAGAAGAACAACAGAAAGGATGTTGAGCAATAGAGGGCTCACCTGGGCAAGAGCAGAAAAAAAGGCGAAGGACAGGCATTTGTGGAAAACCCTTGCGGAAGCCCCATGTGACCTGGGCACTTCAGGTTCAGAGAGAGAGAGAGAGAGAGAGAGATGTCATTGCATCTTTTGCCATTTCTTCTCACCTTTACTTCTTTCTACTTTTTTTTTTTAAACTGTACCATACATGATAATTTAGAGAAGACCGTATTGAAAGGGTATATAATGGAAAAAAAGGAAGAGAGGAAGACTAAGCCGAAGATGGCTGCAAGACATCGTTGACAATCTGCAAATGGATGGATCAGAAGCAGGCCATCTTGCTCACAATTTAGGCCTACAGGAGAGCTGTTAGGGAGGCAAAGTTCGCCAAGGGACATGCAAATGACTGACCGACTGACCGACTGACCGGCTGGCACCATACACCTCTGACTATCTGTACCCTACTACAACCTTTTTACCCCTGTCCTTCAACTCATTCATTCATTCATTCATTCACTCTTTCTTTCTATCTTACGACGAGTTTGAACTCATTGTACTTATTTATTATTGTGGTGTTTTCATGTTGAAGGCCATGATCTTTTCAAGTTAACTTTCCAAATATCCATTTCTTTCCGCCAGCAAGTATACAGTAACGTTTCAAATCTGGACAAAATGGGCAGGCAAGACCAAATTCGGATGGTGAATAAATATTTCCCACAGGGAATTTTGAAAGGTCCTGGCCAGCAGTCAGTGTCGGCTTGTGCTGTCTGAGACGAACCCATTTCCCCACCGAACATCTTTGGCAGCTCTTCTTCTCGAGACATTCGTTTGCTCTACCCTCTGTCATGCAAGTTTCTCTCCATTCCCGGCGTCCTGCATCAGTTGGTACACGTATATTATACTAACAGACATAACTGAATTGAAATAACAAAGCTAAAATTACACACATTTTACCTTCCACTCTTATTTACTAGATGAGTACAGGAATTAACTACACACATTTACAATTTTAAATCATCTGCATTCATTGCCCGCGTTAAAAATCATCTACATTTAGTGCCCGCGTTAAAAGTCTAAAGGAACATTTTAAAAATTTTGCGAATCATGGGGAGGGAGACATGCAATCGAAATTGTTCTGTTCGCTATTCTGTCCCCTTTCTGGTCGCTGTTCTGTCCCCTTTCTGGTCGCTGTTCTGTCCCCTTTCTGGTCGCTATTCTGTCCCCTTTCTGGTCGCTGTTCTGTCCCCTTTCTGGTCGCTATTCTGTCCCCCTTCTAGTCGCTGTTCTGTCCCCTTTCTGGTCGCTCCTTTTCCTGCCTGCATTTCTCTGCAGCGGATTCTGAGAGCCACTTTTCGATAGCTAATTTTGAGAGCCATTTCTTTAGGTAAGGTTAAGATCCACTTCTTTAGCTAATTCTAAAACCCACTTCTTTAGATAATTCTGAAAACCACTTCTTTAGCTAATTGTGAGAACCAATTTATTTTCTTTTAGCTAATATGATTAAAAAAAAACTAACTGGAGAAATTAAATCACTGAGTCTGTGACAGCGGTTTTCAACCTACCCGGTACCAACCCTTCCTTTTCAACTCACGTTTTCCCTAAATCCTCCTCATTATCTAGAAAGAATATTCGCCACTACACATCCCTTTCGAGCAAATCCTTCCCCGAGACTTGAAACTCTCCATAAGGAAGAAATCTGCCTCCATGTTGAAAATCATTGAACTCTGTCAGGGCATGTACCTCTTGAAACGTCGGAATTTATATACGTGTAAACAATTATTAAGAATATATAGGAAAAATAGACATTTGCTCATACGATCAGTAGCACACGAACTGAAAACAGGTCATTGCAGAATAGGCATAAATATATGGCTGCTAGACGCTAGAGGAGACATCGCTTGAATAAGAAAGTAAATCGATGTGGGTAATCAAACTATTCTAAAGCAGGTGCAGAAATTTAAATACCTTGGAGCAGTAATAACTTCAGATGGGAAATGCAGAACAGAAATTAGGAACAGAATAGGCCAAGCAAAGACTGCATTTCAGAGAATGAGAAACATATTATGCAACACATCCTTATCAATGAATGTTAGAAAACGAGTTCTAAAATGCTATATTGAACCTATCTTGTTATATGGAAGTGAATCATGGACAATAGGCAGGTCTGCACAAAAATCATTGGAAGCAGAAGTAATCCTGGAAAGCAAAAATAACTAATGGAAAATGTATGAGAAGAGCTGGAGAGACAAAAAATCTTGTCAAAAAATAATAATAAGAGAGAGACAATGTACTTTCATAGGACATGCAATGAGAAAAGGGGTCATTGAAAATATTATAACAGCAGGAAAAATAGAGGTAAGAAGAGCCAGGAGAAAACCAAGAGAAATGATACTGGACAGTCTGACGAGATGGTGTGAGAGGAGATCACCAAATGAGCTAATGGTCTGCATGAAGGTCGTGTACTCTGAAGAAGCATAATAGCCAACACCGGTCGGCACGGCACCTGATGATGGTGTAACAGAATGTCTTTAAATAACATTTAGATTACCTAGTCATCCATCACTTAAATGTGCGTAATCGATAGCTACGTAATGAGATATTTAATGTAAGCGAATTCGCCTACCAAAGAAGTGAATGACATAGTAATGTGTAACAAACCAAGTGCTCTGACGGTCATACACCATTATAATATGATCACTGATGTTTCCCATCAGTTCAATAGGTGACTTTTTATCATGATACTGAGTTGTTATACAATTTGTTATATTCTCTTTTCGTCTTCTCCTGCCACTCTTTCCATTTGTCTTTTAGACAATTTGTTATATTCTCTTTTCGTCTTCTCCTGCCACTCTTTCCATTTGTCTTTTAGACAATTTGTTATATTCTCTTTTCGTCTTCTCCTGCCACTCTTTCCATTTGTCTTTTCAGCTGTTAGGATATTTTCAACCTTCCACTTCTACGAGGGGTGATTGATAAGTTCTCGGAAAAAGATTCAACGGATTATTTGTGGACAATTTATTTTTTTGGATTATTTCTCAACATAATCCCCTTGGAAGTTTATGCACTTAGTCCACAGATCCTGGAGCATATGGATCCCTTCTTTGTAAAAGTCAGCATCTTGTGCCAGTCTACAGCATGAATGACATCATCATCTGAAGCAAATTTGCGAACACTGAGCTCCTTTTTGAGTTTGGTAAACAGGTAATAGTCCGAAGGGGCCAAATCTGGGGAATAAGGAGGATGTTCAAGAAGCTGGAAGCCGCATTCATGAGTGGCAGCCATTGCCACCTCCGACTTGTGAACTGGAGCATTGTCTTGATGAAAGATGACTCCTCTTGTCAATTTCCCTCAACGCTTTTCCTTCAATATGACCCGCAGTTGCTTCACAAGATTAGCATAATAGGCCCCAGTGACAGTTCTGCCATTTTGAAGATAGTCTACCAATAGCACACCTTCTGAATCCCAAAAGATGGAAGCCATGACTTTGCCTGCAGACAGAACCACCCTTGCTTTCTTTGGAGGTGGGGATCCATGATGTTTCCACTGCTTTGATTGTTCTTTGGTTTCTGGTTGAAAATGATGAACCCAAGTCTCATCCATAGTCACAAATTGCTGAAGAAACTTTTCAGGATCTGCAGAAAATTGTCAAGAATGTCTCTTGACATGTTGAGACGCTGTCGTTTGTGATCAGCTATAAGAAATTATTCGGGACCCATCGAGCAGAGACCTTTGTCATTTGAAGATCATTGTGAATAATGACATGAACACGTTCCTAGGAGATGCCCAACTCATTGGCAGTGTACCGCTCAGTTAGTCGTCGATCCTCTACTATCATGTCATGGATTCTGCCGGTGGTTTCATCGGTGGTTACCGTTCTTGGTCTTCCTGAACGGGGATCATCTTCCAGACTCTCCCTTCCATGTCTGAACTGAGCTGACCATTTCTTCACTGTGCTGTAAGAAGGGGCACTCTTCCCTAGAATCTCCACCATATCCTCATGGATCTTCTTCAATGATAAGCCCTTGATGCAGAGGTAGCGAATGACTGCTCGATGAGAAATTTTATTAATTTTCTCAATTTCTGCCACCCCTTACCACTTCAGTAGCCTGTAAAAAAATTGGTTGCAGTTAAGTTCTTGAAACTTGGTGGTTAATCTTACATTAACCTGATCTACAAATGCACGTAATATCAACTGTGTGTTTAAAGTATATGTACCTTATGCCGACAACTTATCAGTTACCCCTGGTAAATCGAATGAATTATGATAATCGTTTTATTATGGATTTAATTAGGTTCCTTTCTTGTGCTGGACATTTTCCCTGTTTGTTATCTTTGCTGTCTATGATACTCCTAACATTCTTCTAATAGATCACATTTCTTTTGCTTCTAGTGATCTCTGCATCGAATTTATCGATTACCCCTGACTCGCATCTATAGAGTAGGGTTGGCTCAATATAGCATCTTAAAATTCTTTTATTTTTTTCTGCTGATGTTTAATGACGTAGATCTTCTTTCTTGACCTGGTAGCAGAAGAAACTGCCGTCTTGCTAGGTCTGCCGCAGCATCACAAGAGATCCTTTATTTGATGTTTATAGATTATTTATAGAAACGTTGGGCTATCAGTGCCAAACGTGAGCACTAACCATGATCAGGCACATTATAACGTCTGCGTGAGAAATGAGATGCTTAAGAAAAGGGGAAAACGTCACTAGGAGGTACAAGGTGAGAAATGAGATGCTTAAGAAAAGCGGAAAACTTCATTAGAATGTACAAGGTGAGAAATGACGACTTAAGACAACTGGCTACAGTATACAGAGAAAAAAAAATTAGATGGTTTGGCCACTTGATGAGAATGATGCACACACAGCCAGCCGCGAAGGCCTTCAACCAAAGAACTACAGGACACAGATCAAGACGAAGATCCAGAACTAGGTGGGTAGATGGTATCTGAGAAACACTCACTAATTAGGACATGAACGTCACTGAGGCCACCCATACGCCATCTGTTCTCTTCTCAACACTTCACGCTACAAGAGAAAGGATAAAGTCAAGTAAGTAACAACAAAAAATTCAGGAAGAGACAATAAAACTTCATTGACGGATACAGGGATGGCTACTGGAGAAAAACTGGTTTAAATAGTACCTTTATTTTATTTTATTTTTTTTTGGAGATGTATGGTGCAGTTTTACAAAGCAGCAGAGGGGGTGAATAAGGTGAGAAAGAACGAATAGAAAGTATGAGAGTGAGATGAGAAATGTATAAATGAAAAACATACAACATCCAATATTTCAGCGCGAGCCTTTTTCTAGGATTACATACACAAACAAGACAAAATGTACAACTAAACAGAAAAACTTATTTATGTGGCATCCTCCAAAAGTAAGGAACACAATAATGCATGTCCCATAGATAAGGCATAGAGACCACAGGGGGGGGGGGCACAACGGATAGCAGATAGATCCAATCTGAAGGAAGAGGCGGAGAAAGGGAGGGAAACAGGCAGGGATGGGGAAAGGGGAGGGGAACACCTGTAGTCCGCTAGAGAAGCAGGTGTCTGAGAGGGGGAAGGGAGGGGAAGCGGAGAGATAATGAATGGAGAACATAAACACCTGGAAGGAGATGATAATATGAAACTGGTGAATAGGACAAGACTCCATAAACACCTGTAGGCCGCTTATCAACTAATAAGTTGTATTGTTGAGGGCCACACTAAACTCGTCTCGGATCTTGACAGTCAGATCGCTCAACTTCCTGTCCGTCTCCACCAAGTTACACACGATAATTATCTCATTTATCCCCTGATCCGGGAGATTATTCACTCCACCAACAGACAACTCTACCTGCAACTTTCTTCTCTCAAGAAGCAGAAACTTTCTGCTATCCGTCCCTCTACAGGCTCTCCCCAACCCATCACCGCTTCTCACTAAGGTGGTCTGTATCCCTCCTGATATTCACTGTCGGCTGATGAATTGTCTGTCCTGGGCAAGGGTTTACAGTTTGTTCCCTTCTGTTGACCAGTTCTCACTCCTTCAAGATGTCCACCGTTTCCAAGACGCGGCCCAACCTTCTTCATCCGAATCTGCTTCTGATGATGACCCTTTCTCTCTCTTCTCTAAACAACCATCCACCTGGACACCTTCAGCAGGAGTGTCTCGTGCCTTGGACCTCTACATTGACCACACTCTCCACGAAATCCGCAAGCTTCGCCTTCCCCGTGTACAACGCTCTAACCTGACCCCCGGGAAGCAGCGCACACTTTCACAACTCCAGCGCAGGCGTGATATCGTGATCAAGAGTGCAGACAAGGGCGGGGCCATTGTTTGTTGGAAGAAAGAGCTGTAGATCCAAGAGGCCATGGACCAGTTGAGGAACACTGAATTTTATGCCTCTCGCCCTCAAGATCCGACCTGGCCAACAACCACCATGACTGGTCTTTCTCCCTCGGCTACACATCTTCACATCCGCGACAGCTGCTTAGGGAAACCATCTTTTTATCTACTCCCTCGCTGTTGGCGAGATCTTCAGCTGCCGTGCGTGGAGCGGTGCTCTTCCCGGCCAATGAAGAAATTTGCAAATGAGGTTGCCGCGCAGCATCACTGCGGAAAAGGTGGTTGAAAGAATAAAGCGAAGCAAACAGTCAAATCACGGCACCTCTGGTCTGGAGGTCGGCCACCTCCTGAGTGCAGTCATATCGTGTGAAATGCATGAACCGGTTTGTCCCAGAGGTTAAGTCACTGCTGGCTTGACTTTTCAAATGCCGCGCGTGGAGTGAAGCTCCTCCCGGTTAAGGAAGTAAATGCGGAAATAAAGGTTGCTGTGCGGCGCCGATGGGAAAAGGTGGTGGAAAGTGAAGTTTAACCTGGTATGTCCAGTAGTATCGCTACGAGAGCTATACCACGGCACCTCTGCTCTAGAGGCCGCCTACGTCCGAAATACACCTACACTGGTGAAATATGCCTAAACCGGCACACACCAGGGGTGGAACTCGATGGCTAGACATGTCATGCCACCTCCGCTCTAGAGGTCGGTAACGCCTGATAAACACCCATACTGGTGAATTTTGCCTAAACCGGCTCATACCAGGGGTGAATCTTGAAGGCTATGAATGTCACAGTACCTCTGCCCTAGAGGTCGGTCCCGTCCCAAACATGCCCATACTGGGAAATGCCTAAACCGGCTCAACCCAGGGGTAGAAGTCACTAGTGGCGAGGATTCGTCCTCCTGGACAAAAGCTCCATCCTGGTCACAACTAGGAAGGGTAGCGGCCACGACCGCAAAATGCTGAAGTCGGAGACACTGGACCAGGGAAGTCTAGATAGGCAACCACCTCTCACCCGGCGGGGATGTCTGCGTATCCTAATCACGCTGAGGTTTTCCGGTGAGAAAGTCCAACCCTGGACTGGATGGGCAACCACCTCTCACCCGGCGGTGATACACGGGTATCTCATAACACGTCGAGGTTTTCCGGTGAGAAAGTCCAACTCTGTCCTGGGTGGGCTAACGCCTCTCACCCAGCGGGGATGCACTGATATTCCAAACACGTCGAGGTCTTCCGGTGAGAAAGTCCAACCCTAGACCAAACTGGTGCAATGAAAACCACGGTGTCACGCAATCCCGCTTCCGAGACCCACCAAGAATACAGGCTAAAGCACTGTGATACTCTGAACCCCTTGTGGTCCTTCGTGGAACTCATGTGGTCTATTTTGGACCACACAGGGGACCACCGGACCTAACGAGGACCACATGTGTGAATTCAGTAGGTTCACAGTGCGGTTTTTGGTGGTAGAAGTGAACGAAGAAGAAGAAGAAGAAGATCTACTCCCTAAGATCCACAAACCAGGCAACCCAGGAAGGCCCATAGTGTCTGCTTGTTCCTGCCCTACGGAACAAATCTCTGATTTTCTTGACAGCATCTTTCAACCTCTGGTCACTAGTCTGCCCACTTATCTTAATGACACCAATCATGCTCTCATTACTTTTGAGACCCTTACACTCCTGCCTGGTCACACCTACCGTATCTTCACCCTTGATGTAGTATCCTTATACACATCCATCCCACATGACCAGGGACTTCAGGCCGTCAAGTTCTTTCTGAACAAAAGACACCATCCCTCTATTTCTATGTCTACTATTCTGCGCCTTACACGACTTGTCCTCCAACTCAATTCGTTTGAATTCAATGGCCTTTACTTCGACCAATCTGGTGTGGCCAAAGGTACCAAAATGGGCCCCAGCTTCGCATATCTGTTCATGGGCCACTTCGAACACAAGGTTCTAGAAGCCTTCTATAGACGCTACATTGAGAACTTTATCAGTTTTGTTAAGGAGTACAATCCTGTCATTTCCTTCACCTCCCATGTCTCTGCTACTTCTGCTAACTTTCTCGACATTGTCGTTACTATCGGCCCTACCGGGCTTACAACTTCTGTCCACTATAAACCGACAGACTCTCACAGCTATCTCTTGTACTCTTCTTCCCATCCCAGATCGTGTAAGCTTCTTAGGTTGCGACGTTTGTGTACTGAGGATGTTGATTTCCAGGATCAAGGCCATAAAATGCAAGATTTCTTCCTTCAACGCGGCTATCCAGAACATGTTCTCTCGTCATCTTGGAACCGCATCAGCCATATATCGCGGCAACAAGCCCTCACTCCTAAACCACACTGTAGCTCGGACAGAGTTAAACTGGTACTCATGCACCACCCTCATAGTTTGGCAGTTAAAAACATACTTTTTCACCATCTCCATCTCCTCTAGATCCAGCCTGATACACGTGAACCTTTTGAGGCCCATTGATGGCCTACAGACAGGACAAGAACCTCACGGACCTTTTAGTTCGAAGTCGCCTTAAGACAGATGACACTTTTTATGGTACCAGACGTCGCGGACGTCGTAGCTGCAACACTTGCCCGTTTGTTGTCGAGGCTAGGTAGATCTCCTTCTCTAAGTCCACGTTATCAGTTCAGGAGAGTTTCACCTGCACTTCACGCAATGTTATTTATGCTATTATGTGCAAACGTTGTGGTATGAAGTATATGGGGAGACCTGTTTACGCTTAGGAGATCGTTTTCGCAACCATCTTAACGATATTTCAAAGATGGCTTGGGCACCTGTGGGTAAATATTTTTGCCTTAGCAACTACAGGGGAAAACAGGACATTTCTGTTAGTGCGATCCGCTCTTGTTCTACTGATGTACGATGTCGGAGGGTCCTAGAACAGCGCCATATTTTCCAGGCTGGCTGTCTCCACCCAGCTGGAATTAACAATGTCTTCAGCTTCCTTTAACTTCTTTAGTTTTCCACTATTTTCTGCGATTTATACTCTACTGTCTTGTTTCTTTCTCCTAGCTTCCCTCCTTACCGCCACCTTCTCTTCTTCTCTGACGGTCTATAGGTGTTTATAGAGTTGTGTCCATTTCACCAGTTTCACATTATCATCTCTCTCCAGGTTTATGCTATTCATTCATTATCCCTCCGCCCCCCTCCCCCGACACCTGCTTCTCTAGCGGATTACAGGTGTCTATTACCACCTTTCCCCATCTCCACCTGTTTCTCTCCCTTTCTCCGCCTCTTCCTTCCGATTGGCTCTGTCTGCTATCCTTTGTGCTCCCCCCCCCCCCGTGGTCTCTATGCCTTGTCTATAGGACACGCATTATTATGTTCCCACTTTTGGAGGATGCCACATAGATAAGTTTTTATGTTTATTTATACATTTTGTTTTGTTTGTGTATGTAATCCTAGAAAAAGCCTCACGCCGAAATAATGGATGCTGTATGTTTTTCACTTATATATTCTCATCTCACTCTCATACTTTCTATTCGTTATTTCTCATTTTTCTCACTTTATTCACTCCCTCTGCCGCCTTGTAAAACTGCACCATGTACCTCTGTCTACCTTTACAACTTCATTCGACACGTCATGAGAGCAGTAAGATAGTCAGTCAGTCATTGGCATGTCCCTCGCTGAACTTTGCCTCTACAACAGCTCTCTTTTTGGCCTCTCGGTTGTAAGCAAGATGCCCTGCTGCTGATGCATCAGTTTGCATATTATCAGCGATGTCTTGCAGCCATCTTAGCCTTGGTCTTCCTCTCTTCCTTTTCCCCAGTATTTACCCTTCCAAGACTGTCTTCTCTAAATTATAATTATCATGATGTTTAATGTGTCCAAAATATTTCAGTTTTCTCTGTTTAATCATTTTTACTAGCCAGCTTTTTCAATTTTAAGTTATATATATATATATATATATATAGGTGTGATTGATAAATTCTCGGCATAAGGTACAAATAACTGAAACGCACAGTTGATATTAAGTATATTTGTAGACCAGATTAATGTAAGATTAAATGCAAAGTTTCAAGAAATTGAGAAAATGGATAAAATTTCTCACTGAACAGTCATTTGCTACCTCTGCATCAAGGGCTTATCATCGAAGGAGATCCATGAGGATATGGTGGAGACTCTAGGGGAGAGTGCCCCTTCTTACAGCACAGTGAAGAAACGGGCAACTCAGTTCAAACATGGAAGGGAGAGTCTGGAAGATGATCGACGTCCAGGAAGACCAAGAACGGTAACCACCGATGAAACCACCGGCAGAATCCATTACATGATAATGGAGGATCGACGACTAACTGAGTGGTACATTGCTACTGAGTTGGGCATCTCCTAGGAATGTGTTCATGTCATTATTCACAATGATCTTCAAATGACAAAGGTCTCTGCTCGATGGGTCCCGAAAAATCTTAGAGCTGATCATAAACGACAGCGTCTCAACATGTCAAGAGACATTCTTGACAATTTTCTGCAGATCCTGAAAAGTTTCTTCAGCAATTTGCTACTATGGATGAGACTTGGGTTCATCATTTTCAACCAGAAACCAAAGAACAATCAAAGCAGTGGAAACATCATGGATCCCCATCTCCAAAGAAAGCAAGGGTGGTTCCATCTCCTGGGATTCAGAAGGTGTGCTATTGGTAGACTATCTTCAAAATGGCAGAACTGTCACTGGGGCCTATTACGCTAATCTTGTGAAGCAACTGCGGGTCATATTGAAGGAAAAGCGTTGAGGGAAATTGACAAGAGGAGTCATCTTTCATCAAGAAAATGTTCCAGTTCACAAGTCGGAGGTGGCAATGTCTGCCATTCATGAATGCGGCTTCCAGCTTCTTGAACATCCTCCTTATTCCCCAGATATAGCCACTTCTGACTATTACCTGTTTACCAAACTAAAAAAGGAGCTCAGTGTTCGCAAATTTGCTTCAGATGATGATGTCATTCATGCTGTAGACCACTTTCTACTGGCACAAGATGCTGACTTTTACAAAGAAGGGATCCATATGCTCCAGGATCTGTGGACTAAGTGCATAAACTTGCAAGGGGACTATGTTGAGAAATAACCAAAAAAAGTTGTCCACAAATAACCCGTTGAATCTTTTTCCGAGAACTTATCAATCACCCCTCCTATATGTTCTTTTTTGTGTCCATGATATTTGAATAACTCTTCTGTAGCATTTACTTCCAAAGACTTCTATGTGTTTCTGATTTGTTTTCTTAAGTGTCCAGGTCTCACAGGCATAAGTTGTCATGAGAAAGATGCATGCCCGTAAAAATCTTATTTTTGTAGTTCTGTCTGTTCCTCTCCACAGATTCTTTAGTTGTTTTACTTTTTGAAGAGCGACAGATGTCCTCCTTTTAATTTCCCTCATTGTATCTCCATTATTAGTTAGTAGTGATCCAAAATAATCAAAGCTCTCCACCTGTTCCCATTTTTCCTGATTGATACATACTTCAGCTGCCTTGTTTGTTTTGTCAGTTATTAGTTTAGTTTTCTTCGCATTAAGATAGAGGTTTTGTTCTTCACTACGGACTGACATAATCAGTTTTTCCATTCCTTTTTGTGTTGTGGACAGTAATACTGTGTCACCAGCATATCTAATCTCTGGTATTTCATAACCTCCAGTTTTTATAAGGTAATGCTGTCATGCTTTAGAAGCACATAGGGATATGGTGTTAGTGCCCATATTTTCCTTGACCTGACAGCACACTAGAGGGTGATATGGGCAGTATCACGCCTGGCTGCTGCCTTTCCTTCCCCAACTCCAGAAGAAGTCGGGTACCCATTTGTACAGCTGAGCGACTGGGGTGCCTCCGGTCGGATTCGAACCCCCGACCTTCACCATGAGAGACCAGTGTACTAACCACTTCGCCACTCAGACACTCCAATTTTTATGGCATCGTAATATTCTTTGTCTACATCTTCTATAACATTCCTCATTATATTTTCAGTACACAAGTTAAATAAGTAAGGCGACAATATGCACCCCTGACGGACCCCTTGTTTTATGTCAAACCAAGTTGTTGTTTCACCATTTATTCTTACTGCTGCTTGTTGGTCTAGAAAAAGCAGTGATGTTAATTGTATCAGATGTGTTGGAAATCCCTTTTTTCCATTATTTCCCAAAGTTTCTGGTGTTGTACACAATCAAATGCGTTTGAGTAGTCTATAAAAGATAAATATAGATTCACATTAAACTCTCTGCATTTCTCTATTATTAATCTTATATAGAATATATAATCTCTTGATCCTCTTCTTTGCCTGAAACCAGCTTGGACCATATCGACTTCTTCTATTTTCTTATGATTTTAAACATAATTTTACTGGCATGACTAATCAGGGCAACAGTTCTGTAGTTTATGCATAATTTCAGGTTACCCTTTTTTGGCAGTGGTATGAATACAGTTCTTTCCCATTCTTTTGGCCAAATACCTGAATGCAATATCTTTTTACATAGTGCATGATAGACTGTTGCACATTCTTTTCCTCCTGCTTTAATAAATTCAGTTGTTATCTCATCACATCCTGGTGATTTACCATTTTTCAGATTCTTTATTGCCCACAAAACATCTTCAATTGTCGGTTCGGGTTCTTTCTCCTCCAATAATAATTCACACTGTTGATTTCTGCTTTCACAGTCAGTTGTTTCATATATTCCTCTGCAATATTCCTTCCATCTTTCTAGAAAATGTCTCTGTCAAGGTATTCCCCAACTCGTCACAAATTACATTTAGCTTAAGTGTGGCATTTCTCGTCAATGTCTTCATTTCTTTAAACACTTCACTATCTCTTCCACACTTCTGATGTCCTTCTATTCTTTCACAACAATCTTGTATATATTGTTTTTGTCTTTTCTTATGTTTCTTCGTACTTCTTGTGTTAAAGATTTATATTCCTCTTTGTTTTTTGGTTTGTCACTTTCTATTTCGCCTTTATTTCTCTATGTTGTTTTATCATTTCTAGTGTGCCTGCTGTAATCCATCCATTCTCTTGTGTTTTCTTTACTGGAGCTATGTCTTTAGCTGCTGTTATTAAGAGATCTCTGGCCTGCGTAGCCAATTCATCTGGTGTCATCTCCTCCTGTACAGCCATCAGGATCTCGAACCGGTTCATCACTTCTGTACCGTATTGTTCTGATATTTTTGCAAGATCAAAGCGGAGGTGAGTTGGAATATTTGATAGCAACAAGGATGACGGGCAAAAGAGGCAGAGGCAGACAAAGAGAGAAGATGACAGATGGACTGACGAAGTGGCATGCAGAAAGAAGCTCCTAACTAACGCCCGGAATAAAGAACTCTGGAATAAGCAGGACAACCAGCACCGGTCGGAATGTCCTTGAAGAGACAGATAGATCTGCTGCTCATTTCCAGAGTTGAAAATATCGAGAAACGTTGACGAAAATCTGATCTCACGTGATTTGTAACTTTCGGTGGTTTCGATTCTCGCACTCTTTTTCTGACACAGATTTATCGACTCGACAAATGGCGGACTTTGAATGTCGAATTTGGTTCTTTCTTCTCTTGCATGTACAAGGATGACAGAAACTGTATATAAAACAAACATAGTAGCATAGAGTCTGCATTAAACAAACGAGCGTTAAGGTTGAAGTCCTTGTTCTTGTAGTTTGAAAAAAAAAGCTTTAATTACGGCAGTTATCCATCATCTTTACGTCAATGCCCTATCATTCTCGCGCTGCTCATGCAAATTATGGCCTACTTAAAAAGAATGGCTCACACATTATGTTCATACACATCTACACAAGTATTGATCCAGGCATGTGAATGACTTACCTTAGCGAATGTCTGAGTATTGTATCTTTTCGTTTATGGAGAAAGAGTGCAGCGTTTTTGCCTGTTCAGCTACATGAGAGATATCCGTGAGAGATGAAAGGTGCACCACTCGGTTTCAGCTGGAACTGTTTCTCGTAAGAAATCAGATTTGAAACAGACGCTCCCCAGATTAAGTAATGTCCTTTAGGTGCTGCTGTCCTCGTGTGGTAAAAGCATCAGAAAGTTTCAGATAGCGAAGGGAGACAACTGAAAAGCACAAATATACTGTCTGTACGAGTGGTTCTCACACTTTTTCAGACAGTCGCCCACTTGGTTTTCAGGCCATTCTTCTTCTTCGTCTTCTTCTTCTTCTTCTCCCTGGAACTTTGAGCTGGTATCATTTGCAGCCGATGCTGTGAAGATGTTGAAGAACAGCATCACTTCTGATTGGGAGCTGAGATCTAAAAAAAGAATGAGTGGCGAAGTGGTTAGTACACTGGTCTCTCATGGTGAAGGTTGTGGGTTCGAATCCGGCCGGAGGCACCCCAGTCACCCAGCTGTAGAAATGGATACCCGACTTCTTCTGGAGTTTAGGAAGGAAAGGCGGCCAGGCGTGATACTGACCATATCACCCTCTAGTGTGCTGACAGGTCAAGGAAAATATGGGCACTAACACCATATCCCTATGTGCCTCTAGGGCATGACAGGATTACTTTTACCTTTTTTTACCTAGGTAATATCATACAGATGTTTCTGCATGCGGTCACATAATCTGAGACCAATTTCACCAATGTAAGTTCTCCTGCATCTTTTGCATACGATGGCATATATCACATTACGGGACTCGCATGTGAATCCCTCATGAAGAGTGAGGATAGTTTTGGGAAAGGTGATTGTTTTCGTTTCCCAGACTACAGGGCAGGTAACGCAGCGGGGGCGGTTACATTTTCTGGTGCCAACATATGTAAGATTCTGCTTCAGGTGGCTGTGGACGAGGATGTCCTTAAGATTTTATTCCCGTTTGTATGCCAACAGGGGTAGATCAGAGAAAATGTCGCGAGTGTTGAGGTCGCGTTGGATTAATAGTAGATGGAAGTTAAGAATTGTCTTAACCATCTGACCATGTGAGTGAAAATGGAGTAATAATTTGACTCCGTCGGATAAGGTTCCCCCCTCACTACTCCATTGGACCTTCCAAGCCCCTTTCCCCTCCCCTCCTAAGAGACAGGGCCACCTAGTTTTAGAACCGCTGATCTATAGTGCAACCAAGTCACATTACAGAATTATTTCTGAGACATTCGCTGGAAGTTCTACAACACCGTTCCCAACTTTCGACAAATGCCTTTTTTCTGTTAAGCAAAATATTCTCTGCAAACGTCGAGCACAGGTTAGCAAAATGTTTGCTTTGTAGTCGGTAAGTACTGTGTACACGGTACTATAGCACACCGGTTATAGTCTGCCACGTTTTTTTTTTTACTTTATTTTTAAAAAGAGGGGGAGGAGAGGTTAGCCATTTATTTTGAAACATAAAATTTGCTTGGCACGCTCAAAAATAATAACTGCGTCTTACCATAGAGTCATAGTTATTGTGTGCTCCTCCTCTCTCTCTCTCTCTCTTATGTCCCTCCCTTGCTCACTCTCTTCTCTCTCTCCCTTGCTCACTCTCCTCTCTCTCCCTTGTTCACTCTCTTCTCTCTCTTCCTTGCTCACTCTCCTCTCTCTCCCTTGCTCACTCTCCTCTCTCTCCCTTGCTCGCTCTCTTCTCTCTCCCTTGCTCACTCTCTTCTCTCTCTCCCTTGCTCACTCTCCTCTTTTTCCCTTGGTCACTCTCTTCTCTCTCTTCCTTGCTCACTCTCCTCTCTCTCCCTTGCTCACTCTCCTCTCTCTCCCTTGCTTGCTCTCTTCTCTCTCCCTTGCTCACTCTCTTCTCTCTCTCCCTTGCTCACTCTCCTCTTTTTCCCTTGGTCACTCTCTTCTCTCTCTCTCCCTTGCTCACTCTCTTCTCTCTCTCCTTGCTCACTCTTCTCTCTCTCCCTTGCTCACTCTCTTCTCTCTCTCTCCCTTGCTCACTCTCTTCTCTCTCTCCCTTGCTCACTCTCTTCTCTCTCTCCCTTGCTCACTCTCCTCTCTCTCCCTTGCTCACTCTCTTCTCTCTCTTCCTTGCTCACTCTCCTCTCTCTCCCTTGCTCACTCTCCTCTCTCTCCCTTGCTTGCTCTCTTCTCTCTCCCTTGCTCACTCTCTTCTCTCTCTCCCTTGCTCACTCTCCTCTTTTTCCCTTGGTCACTCTCTTCTCTCTCTCTCCCTTGCTCACTCTCTTCTCTCTCTTCCTTGCACACTCTCCTCTCTCTCCCTTGCTCTCTCTCTCTCCCTTGCTCACCCTCTTCTCTCTCTCCCTTGCTCACTCTCTTCTCTCTCTCCCTTGCTCACTCTCCTCCTTCTCTCCCTTGCTCATTCTCCTCTCTCTCCCTTGCTCACTCTCTTCTCTCTCTTGCTCACTCTCCTCTCTCTCCCTTGCTCCTCCTCTCTCTCCCTTGCTCGCTCTCCTCTCTCTGCCTTGCTCACTCTCTTCTCTCTCCCTTGCTCGCTCTCTTCTCTCTCCCCTGCTCACTCTCTTCTCTCTCTCCCTTGGTCACTCTCCTCTTTTTCCCTTGGTCACTCTCTTCTCTCTCTCCCTTGCTCACTCTCTTCTCTCTCTCCCTTGCTCATTTTCTTCTCTCTCTCCCTTGCTCACTCTCCTCTCTCTATCTTGCTCACTCTCTTCTCTCTCCCTTGCTCACTCTCCTCTCTCCCCTGCTCACTCTCTCTCCCTTGCTCACTCTCTAATCTCTCTCCTCTCTTGCTCACTCTCTCCTCTCTCTCTCTCTTGCTCACTCTCTTCTCTCTCTCTCCTCCCTTGCTCACTCTTCTCTTTCTCCCTTGCTTACTCTCTTCTCTCTCTCTCTCTTGCTCACTCTCCTCTCTCTCCCTTGCTCACTCTCTCTCTCGCTCGTTCACTCTCCCTCTTTTTTTCGCTCGCTCTCTCTCTCTCTCGCTCACCCTCTCCCTCGCTGGCTCTCCCTTGCTCACTCTCCTCTCTCTCCCTCACTCACTCTCTCTCTCGCTAGCCCTCTTTCTTTCTCTATCTTTCGCTCGCTTGCTCTCCCTTGCTCACGTTCAGTCTCTCTCTCCATCGCTCGCCCTCTCTCTTTTTCCTCGTTAGGCCTCTCTCTTTCTCTCCCTCGATAGCGCCCCCTCTCTCTCCACAAGGATCTATTCTTGGTCGTCTCCTTTTCACTAACTACGTCAATGATCTTCCGTATCATCTCAAAAAATCATCTTGTGACCTTTTTGCTAATGACTGCACAGTTTACACCTGCGACAATGACTGTGTTAACCTTGAGTCAACTCTTCAAATTGAAATAAACAGTCTAAGTAACTGGAGCAACAACAACAGAATGCTCATAAACACCAGCAAAACAAAATCCATGCTCATTACAACAAGACAGAAATTAACAAATTCACCAACAACAACACTACAGCTCCATGCTGGAACTTCACAGAAAGAGAATGTTAATGAACATAAAACTCTAGGTGTCACGACTGACCACTATCTCAGCTAGAATCATCATGTAGACAATCTAACCAATCTCACTGCACAAAAAGTTTACTAGTTTACTAAAATTAACATTTTCTTGACATAAACATCAGAAAAATATACTACATATCACAGATACTGCAAAATCTCTTGGATAAAGTCGCCAAAGAAAGTGAACAGAAAGGCCTTACTTTGAACATCAAAAAGACAGAGAATATAGTTATATCTAAGAAACAGAATCCACCAACATGCAGTATTAAATTAAACGGAACTATTCTAAAGCAGATGCAGAAATTCAAATACCTTGGAGCAGTAATAACTTCAGATGGGAAATGCAGAACAGAAGTTAGGAACAGAATAGGCCAAGCAAAGACTGCATTTCAGAGAATGAGAAACATATTAGCCAACACATATTTATCAATGAATGTTAGAAAACTAGTCCTAAAATGCTATATTGAACCTATCTTGTTATATGGAAGTGAATCATGGACAATAGGCAAGTCTGCACAAAAATCTTTGGAAGCAGCAGAAATGTGGTTTATTAGAAGAATGTTGCGAATCCCCTGGACAGCAAAAATAACTAATGAAGAATGTATGAGAAGAGCTGGAGAGACAAAAAACCTTGTCAGAAAGATAAGAGAGAGACAATGTACTTTCATAGGACATGCAATGAGAAGAGGGGGCATTGAAAATATTATAACAACAGGAAAAATAGAAGGAAGAAGATCAAGAGGAAGACCAAGAGAAATGATACTGGACAGTCTGACGGAATGGTGTGAGAGGAGATCACCAACTGAGCTGATGGCCTGCATGAAGGATCGTGTACTCTGAAGAAGCATAATAGCCAACGCCAGTCGGCACGGCACATGATGATGATGATGATCACAGATACAAGCATACGTGGACTACTGTTCCATAGTCTAGGATGGATGTTCCATGTCAAACATGAAAAGACTTTACTCACTTCAAAAACGTGCAGTAAAACTTATAGATGACAAAAATGCAGCACATATCACAAATAAGGACCAACATCTTGATGTTCTACCCCTCAACAAGAGATTTCTTTTAAACAAAGCCAAGTTAATTCATAAAATTCTATCACACAATGCTCTACCCCATCTGTGGTCGTTGTTCAAATCCAACCAAAAACACAGTCAAAGGTTAAGTAATTGTATTCTCACAAAACCAAGGCTTGACATGTTTAAAAAAAAAGATGTAAAATATTGGATTGTTACTTGATGGTTGAGTGCTTATTTTACTCTTCTCTCTCCCTTGCTCGCTCTCTCTCTCTCCCCTGCTCACTCTCTTCTCTCTCTCCCTTGGTCACTCTCCTCTTTTTCCCTTGGTCACTCTCTTCTCTCTCTCCCTTGCTCACTCTCTTCTCTCTCTCCCTTGCTCATTTTCTTCTCTCTCTCCCTTGCTCACTCTCCTCTCTCTATCTTGCTCACTCTCTTCTCTCTCCCTTGCTCACTCTCCTCTCTCCCCTGCTCACTCTCTCTCCCTTGCTCACTCTCTAATCTCTCTCCCTTGCTCACTCTCTCCTCTCTCTCTCTTGCTCACTCTCTTCTCTCTCTCTCCCTCCCTTGCTCACTCTTCTCTTTCTCCCTTGCTTACTCTCTTCTCTCTCTCTCTCTTGCTCACTCTCCTCTCTCTCCCTTGCTCACTCTCTCTCTCGCTCGTTCACTCTCCCTCTTTTTTTCGCTCGCTCTCTCTCTCTCTCGCTCACCCTCTCCCTCGCTGGCTCTCCATTGCTCACTCTCCTCTCTCTCTCCCTCACTCACTCTCTCTCTCTCGCTAGCCCTCTTTCTTTCTCTATCTTTCGCTCGCTTGCTCTCCCTTGCTCACGTTCAGTCTCTCTCTCCATCGCTCGCCCTCTCTCTTTTTCCTCGTTAGGCCTCTCTCTTTCTCTCCCTCGATAGCGCCCCCTCTCTCTCCACAAGGATCTATTCTTGGTCGTCTCCTTTTCACTAACTACGTCAATGATCTTCCGTATCATCTCAAAAAATCATCTTGTGACCTTTTTGCTAATGACTGCACAGTTTATACCAGTGACAATGACTGTGTTAACCTTGAGTCAACTCTTCAAATTGAAATAAACAGTCTAAGTAACTGGAGCAACAACAACAGAATGCTCATAAACACCAGCAAAACAAAATCCACGCTCATTACAACAAGACAGAAATTAACAAATTCACCAACAACAACACTACAGCTCCATGCTGGAACTTCACAGAAAGAGAATGTTAGTGAACATAAAACTCTAGGTGTCACGACTGACCACTATCTCAGCTAGAATCATCATGTAGACAATCTAACCAATCTCACTGCACAAAAAGTTTACTAGTTTACTAAAATTAAACATTTTCTTGACATAAACATCAGAAAAATATACTACATATCACAGATACTGCAAAATCTCTTGGATAAAGTCGCCAAAGAAAGTGAACAGAAAGGCCTTACTTTGAACATCAAAAAGACAGAGAATATAGTTATATCTAAGAAACAGAATCCACCAACATGCAGTATTAAATTAAACGGAACTATTCTAAAGCAGATGCAGAAATTCAAATACCTTGGAGCAGTAATAACTTCAGATGGGAAATGCAGAACAGAAGTTAGGAACAGAATAGGCCAAGCAAAGACTGCATTTCAGAGAATGAGAAACATATTAGCCAACACATATTTATCAATGAATGTTAGAAAACTAGTCCTAAAATGCTATATTGAACCTATCTTGTTATATGGAAGTGAATCATGGACAATAGGCAAGTCTGCACAAAAATCTTTGGAAGCAGCAGAAATGTGGTTTATTAGAAGAATGTTGCGAATCCCCTGGACAGCAAAAATAACTAATGAAGAATGTATGAGAAGAGCTGGAGAGACAAAAAACCTTGTCAGAAAGATAAGAGAGAGACAATGTACTTTCATAGGACATGCAATGAGAAGAGGGGGCATTGAAAATATTATAACAACAGGAAAAATAGAAGGAAGAAGATCAAGAGGAAGACCAAGAGAAATGATACTGGACAGTCTGACGGAATGGTGTGAGAGGAGATCACCAACTGAGCTGATGGCCTGCATGAAGGATCGTGTACTCTGAAGAAGCATAATAGCCAACGCCAGTCGGCACGGCACATGATGATGATGATGATCACAGATACAAGCATACGTGGACTACTGTTCCATAGTCTAGGATGGATGTTCCATGTCAAACATGAAAAGACTTTACTCACTTCAAAAACGTGCAGTAAAACTTATAGATGACAAAAATGCAGCACATATCACAAATAAGGACCAACATCTTGATGTTCCACCCCTCAACAAGAGATTTCTTTTAAACAAAGCCAAGTTAATTCATAAAATTCTATCACACAATGCTCTACCCCATCTGTGGTCGTTGTTCAAATCCAACCAAAAACACAGTCAAAGGTTAAGTAATTGTATTCTCACAAAACCAAGGCTTGACATGTTTAAAAAAAAGATGTAAAATATTGGATTGTTACTTGATGGTTGAGTGCTTATTTTACTCTTTTAACTTTTCAGTTCATCTCTCCCTCTTATCTCTTCTCCCCCTCCATCTTGCTTCTTTATTTCACATCTTTATCGTCGTCAATGGAGATGTCCCGTATCATCTCAAAAAATCATCTTGTGACCTTTTTGCTAATGA
Organism: Achatina immaculata; assembly: GCA_009760885.1. NCBI lineage: Eukaryota > Metazoa > Mollusca > Gastropoda > Stylommatophora > Achatinidae > Lissachatina > Lissachatina immaculata. Next base: position 24,783,698 of record CM019709.1, on the reverse strand, counting down.
CTGCACAGTTTACACCAGCGACAATGACTGTGTTAACCTTGAGTCAACTCTTCAAATTGAAATAAACAGTCTAAGTAACTGGAGCAACAACAACAGAATGCTCATAAACACCAGCAAAACAAAATCCATGCTCATTACAACAAGACAGAAATTAACAAATTCACCAACAACAACACTACAGCTCCATGCTGGAGCTTCACAGAAAGAGAATGTTAGTGAACATAAAACTCTAGGTGTCACGACTGACCACTATCTCAGCTAGAATCATCATGTAGACAATCTAACCAATCTCACTGCACAAAAAATTTACTAGTTTACTAAAATTAAACATTTTCTTGACATAAACATCAGAAAAATATACTACATATCACAGATACTGCAAAATCTCTTGGATAAAGTCGCCAGAGAAAGTGAACAGAAAGGCCTTACTTTGAACATCAAAAAGACAGAAACTATGGTTATATCTAAGAAACAGAATCCACCAGCATGCAGTATTAAATTAAACGGAACTATTCTAAAGCAGATGCAGAAATTCAAATACCTTGGAGCAGTAATAACTTCAGATGGGAAATGCAGAACAGAAGTTAGGAACAGAATAGGCTAAGCAAATACTGCATTTAGGAGAATGAGAAACATATTAGCCAACACATCTTTATCAATGAATGTTAGAAAACGAGTCCTAAAATGCTATATTGAACCTATCTTGTTATATGGAAGTGAATCATGGACAATAGGCAAGTCTGCACAAAAATCATTGGAAGCAGCAGAAATGTGGTTTATTAGAAGAATGTTGCGAATCCCCTGGACAGCAAAAATAACTAATGAAGAATGTATGAGAAGAGCTGGAGAGACAAAAAACCTTGTCAGAAAGATAAGAGAGAGACAATGTACTTTCATAGGACATGCAATGAGAAGAGGGGGCATTGAAAATATTATAACAACAGGAAAAATAGAAGGAAGAAGATCAAGAGGAAGACCAAGAGAAATGATACTGGACAGTCTGACGGGATGGTGTAAGAGGAGATCACTAACTGAACTTATGGCCTGCATGAAGGATCGTGTACTCTGAAGAAGCATAATAGCCAACGCCAGTCGGCACGGCACATGATGATGATGATGATCACAGATACAAGCATACGTGGACTATTGTTCCATAGTCTAGGATGGATGTTCTATGTCAAACATGAAAAGACTTTACTCACTTCAAAAACGTGCAGTAAAACTTATAGATGACAAAAATGCAGCACATATCACAAATAAGGACCAACATCTTGATGTTCCACCCCTCAACAAGAGATTTCTTTTAAACAAAGCCAAGTTAATTCATAAAATTCTATCACACAATGCTCTACCCCATCTGTGGTCGTTGTTCAAATCCAACCAAAAACACAGTCAAAGGTTAAGTAATTGTATTCTCACAAAACCAAGGCTTGACATGTTTAAAAAAAAAGATGTAAAATATTGGATTGTTACTTGATGGTTGAGTGCTTATTTTACTCTTTTAACTTTTCAGTTCATCTCTCCCTCTTATCTCTTCTCCCCCTCCATCTTGCTTCTTTATTTCACATCTTTATCGTCGTCAATGGAGATGTCCCTGTTGCTCCTGCCTTAAATCGCTAGCTTTATTCTACTGAGTTAAGTGCGCAGTGAAATACAGCTGTGCCTGGAACACCGCTTCTGGCGATCCACCACCCAGGATTCTGCCCTCCCATTTGATATCTATGTATAAGCTCCCCTATATGGCTTTTGCTTAGTTGGAAAATAGGTTATTACTGGTATCTCATTCGCCTCTCGCTCCACCAACAATATAAATAGCTGCTCAGAAGGCATACATTTATCAAGGCAAATCAAGTTAGGTTTATTAACAACACTGAACGCCACACAGATGTACACCTAATAACATATAACACACACGGCATGTCTTTCCACAGCAGTTAACATCACGCACGGGACAGCAGATAACATCACGCACGGGACAGCAGTTAACATCACGCACGGGACAGCAGTTAACATCACGCACGGGACAGCAGTTAACATCACGCACGGGACAGCAGTTAACATCACGCACGGGACAGCAGTTAACATCACGCACGGGACAGCAGTTAACATCACACACGGGACGGCAGTTAACATCACGCACGGGACAGCAGTTGACATCACACACGGGACAGCAGTTAACATCACGCACGGGACGACAGTTAACATCACGCACGGGACAGCAGTTGACATCACCTAGATAACACGCATACATATAACTCTGCCTGCTGCCAACATTTAACACAGACTGTAATTATAAATGGTTTGATGACACGTTAATAAACGAGCTGTGACTCAGTGATGATAATGGAACATGAACATAGTATATCATTATAAAACAAAGTGCTATCGACACTGATCAGTATAAACACGTGCGCAGCACACATGAACACATAGAAAAACATTCCAGTGTCTATGACCAAACAGTGAAACATGTGATTATATGCTTGCATAGCAATGAAAAGTACAAAAATGATGTCCGAAAAAAGTAGGAACATTTTTATTACTTAATGAGTACACGGTTCTAAGGACTGGAATAGCTGGAGGTGGGGTGGAGGATAAGCTCCAATTAAATGCCTCCAAGGCGTGCGTCTAAAATAGCCTCTGACAGTCCAAGTCCAGCTTCTGGCCTTCTCGTGGCGGAACTGTTTAAACTGACGGGAGAAGGGGCGAAAGGCGAATATCTGGCGTCTGAAAACCAGACGCTTCAGGTAGACGAGACTCGTTAGTCTTGGTTGGTAGCTCATCTAGGAGAAGGAAAACTCTGATTTCAATCCCCCTGCCTGTCTTGTAGGGTAGGCTCTGGCCAGAGTCAAAGGATAGTGGAGTAAACCATAAACAAACCGGTGGAAGGCAAGGGGAAACCAACACTGTACATTCCAAAGAACAGTCACGACAATCTACAATTCTTTGAATCATAAACACGTTAATGGACGTTCCAGTGGAACCACCTCGTCCGGTAGGGACTATCACGTGCGACAGGTGACACCAGATCGTCATCCAACTACTGTACGCAAAGAAAACACAAGTAACACCACAGTAATTGCAATATGGAATATTAGAACACTAACAGAACTTGGAAAACTGGAAAAGAACAAGAAATGAAAAGAATGGAAATTTAAATCCGTGGGTTATGTAAAATGAGATGGACTGGAGCAGGAAGTAGAGATCATAAAGACTTCAAAATAATATATAATATATAAGAAGACAGCAAGAACCGTGAAAGGTTTCTGGTGCATATCGGGCAGAGTGTTAATGGTTAAATGACAGGGCTACCCAATAGACACAAATCTCATCCAAGTATACGCACCAACTTCAGAAAGCTCTGACGATGAGATAAAAGAATTTTACAACAATCTGGACATGGCAATGAAACAGTGCAAACTGTGGGAAGTAAACTTTGTGCTGGCTGATTTAAACGCAAAAGTAGGGACTGAACAAGACAATGAAGCTACTAGGAAATATGGACTAGGTATTAGAAATACAATAATGAGATGTTGATTGAGTGGGCAGAAAAGAATAAAATGATAATAGGAAGTACTTCGTTTCAACAACACCCTAGGCGACCATGGGAATGGAAAAGCCCAGATAATACCATATGTAACCAGATAGATTACATTACGATCAATATCCGTGAAAACAAGACCAAGCACAGACTGAAACAGTGACCACATCCCAGTTGTAGGAAAAATGAGAATAAGGCTAAAGAGATTAAAAGTAGCAGCTAAAAACAAAGAACTAGACAGAGAGCTGTTACAGAAAGATAAAGCACTACAGGAACGATATAGGACCATAGTACATAATAGATATAATGCTATATAGAAGATTGAAACGACTTATGAACAATGGAATATGCTTTTTTTTCAGCAAAAATCTATCGAAATCCTACCTCCAAATAAAAGACACGCTAAACAGGAGTGGATAACAGAAGAAATTTTGCAACTAATGGATCGGAGAAAAAGTCTTAAGTAAGATAAAGAGGAAAAAGACAAAATAAATAAAGAAATAAGACACAAATGCAATAAAGCTAAAGAAGAGTGACTAAATAAGAAATGTAATGAAACAGAGACACATCATCATGGAAACACAAGAGATATGCACAAACAAATAAAGGAGCTAACAAACCAAAAGGACATAGAGCAAGACTGGTTGATTGAAGTCAGGGGAGGGGCATACAATAATGGACAGAGATGAAATAATGGCAAGATGGTGCGAATACATTAGAGAACTCTATGGGGACAATAGAGGCGAAATAGATATGCGAAATAATAATGAAGGGCCTCTCATATTAAAAGCAGAAGTGGAAGAAGCCATCAAACACAAGAACAACAACAAAGCACCATGACCAGATAAAATCACCAAGGAAGAAGTGGAAGCATTAGGAGAGCCTGGCATAGAAATAATTACCAGATTGCTGAATGACTTCTATAACAGTAACTATGTCCCATCAGACCTTTTACAACAAGTTTTCATTGCCCTACCAGAGAAACAAGATGCAGTTGAATGTGAAGACCATCGAACTATTACTTATGAGCCATGTTACCAAAATCCTGCTTCGTATTGTTATGAGAAGAGTCAGGGGCAAAATAAAACCAGAAGTCGCTGAAGAACAGTGTGGCTTCGTCGAAGGAAAAGTCACAAGTAATGCCATATATATATATATATATATATATATATATATATATATATATATATATATATATATATATATATAACATTGATGGAAAGACCAATAGCAGTAAAGATGGACCTATTCTTATGCTTCGTTCTTATCCATGCATTCTGTACAGAGTGTAACGACATACAAATATAAATGACTATCTACCAAACAAAAATTTCAGGACTATTCAGAATAAACAATTAACTGAATTCAGTGTCTATAAGAGCAGTCTAAGATAACTTTTAAGTTTTATGATTCATGGAGGCATATAGTCAACATCAAATAGATATTGGGAAAGTTTGTATTTGTAGGAAGGAGTATACTTTATATTTTTTATACAGGATTTGTTTGGGGGGGGGGGTATTCCAAAGATGAGCAGCAGAATAAGTAAAGCTTTTCTTGTGAAGGTCAGTTATCTAGGTTTTGGAAGACTTATGCTGTTGAAGCGTTGGCTGCACTCTGGGCTAAATTTAAACAGGTTCCATAGATAAGGCGGAGCATGCTGTGGAAGAATTTGATGTACTAACTTGGCTTTGTTGAAGAGGAACCTGTTCTTAAGAGGTAGTATTCTACTAGGTTTGTGCTGGTTAGTTGTTTGTGCTTGATCTTTGTCACTAATAAGCTTTACTGCTCGCTTTTGAAGAGAGTAAAGCATCTATGTATTTGACACCGAGCAACCATTCCAGATTGTTGAGCAATAGTCTAAATGTGTTTGAATATGTGATATGTAGTATGTTTTCCTTGTGTCTTGATCGATGATGTGCTTAATTTTGGCTAACTGGTACACTTTTTGTGCGATGAGTTTTGTTAGACTTGCACATGAGAGTTCTAGTTCAAATGTTGGCCAATAATAAGACCTATTGTTTTGTGCTCGCTAATGTTTTCTATTTGTGATGTTTCCGTACAGAGCCGAAGTGTCGTTTTTGTCGCATTTTGTAGTTTCTGTCTTGTTGTTATGAGCATTGATTTTGTTTTATCAGTATTTATAATCATGCCAGTGTTGTTGGTTCATTTAATTTGAATGTTTAACTCGACCTGAAGAGTTGATTCTAGGTTAATACAGTCGTAGTCACTGGTGTAGACTGTACAATCATCGGCAAAAAGGTCACAAAAAGAGTGTTTAAGATGAAGTGGATGATCACTGATATAGATAGCAAAGAGTAACGGGCCTAGAATAGAACCTTGCGGAACTTCAGTGTCAACTATAGCAGAGTTTGATTAGAGAATTGTTGAAGAATACTACCTGTTGTCTGTCTGAAAGAAGTGATGTAATTAGTTTTATCAGGTCAGGGTGCAGTCTATAAGTCTTTATTTTTTTACAAGAATATCATGGTCATTTATATCAAATGCCTTTTTAAAGTCGACAAAGGTGGCACCACATAGTCTGTCGTCGTTTATGTTTACTAACCAGTTTTCTGTCATTTTGGTGAGAGCTATGTGGCAGGAATGGTTGGGTCTAAAGGTTGACTGACTGTCTGTGAGTAAATTGTTCTCTTGCATGTGTCGTAGAGTTATTTTGTGTATGTGTTTTTCGAGTGGTTTTATTAATACTGATAGTATGGATACTGGTCTGTAGCTGGTAAGATTGTTGGATGAGTCAGCTTTAAAGAGAGGATACACTTTAGCAGTTTTAAAAGCTTCGAGAAAATTCGATTTTGCAATGCATTGGTTGTAAGTGTATGTTAGTGTATGTGAAATGACAGGTGCAGCATAACGTAAGATCGCATTGCTAATATCGTCAAGCACAGGTGTACTGTTGTTTTTTTTTTAAGATTGAGAGATAACTGTCAGCTTCACTGACTGTTAAGAATGGAATGTGTAACTATTTAAATTTAATACATCTGCTATCCAGGAATGTCTGTAGTTCATGTAAGTCGCATACAGGAGCTGGTAATTGATGATTTAAGAACATTGATTTCTTCTCTGAGAAAGAAGTGGAGCTTAATGCAGAGGGAATATGGTTGTGAGAGAGGGGAATGTTAGGCGTAGGTGAATTGGGAGTTCACACCATGTGGTTCTAGCGTACCATATTCTTGAATGTAGCGGTTCTCAAGCTCCAGACGGCTTCTGTCATCAGCGTGACATTGTTTGATAGTTGTCAAGCCTGTGGCAAATATGTTTTCTTCTTCATCTTTTCTTCTTCTTCTTCTTCAGCTTTCCGATCCATTAGGCGCTTATTGCTGCAGATAAAGTTCGCCTCCATTCCTTTCTATTCCTAATCTTTTCTCTCCAGTTGGTGACACCAATTTCTTTTATGTTGTTTTTCCATCTCTGTCTTGGTCTACTCCTTGATATTGTTTCCCTCATCTCTTGTGCATACATCACTTTCGTGTGTCTGTTCTCTTCCATTCTTTCTCCATGCCCATCCGCTGGATTAGCCGATAGAAACCTGAATTCTCGCGTTGTGATGGGCCGCCTTAAGTCGACTCGCATGTGCAGTGAAAAAATGTATTTGTATTTACCCAGTTGCACTGACACCAGCATGGTTTGCACACGGTGAATATTTGCCCACAGATGAGAGACACAAGCACTGAACTTGCACTGAAGACATGGCTGACAGAGAGAAAGAAAAGTTGGACATAGTATGATGGTCTGTACCACGGAGTTAGGGGCGTGCCGAGGTCAAAGCGGTGCGTGGGAAAATGCCTATAGAAATGTGGGCCTATTGCCCTCTCTCTCTCTCTCTCTTTCTTTCTCTCTCTCTTTTCTCTCTCTCTCTTTTCTTTCTTTCCCTCTCTCTCTTTTCTCTCTTTCTCTCTCTTTTCTCTCTTTCTCTCTCTCTTTCTCTTTCTCTCTTTTCTCTCTCTCCCTCTTTCTCTTCTTTCTTTCTCGCTCTCTCGCTTTAGTTCACGTATTCCTCAACGAGGTGGAGCCAAATGAGGAGCTCGACATTTGCTGCACAGTAGAGCTAGCGCAAAACCCTAATCTATCCCATACCACAGGTTTAAAAACCAGTCTCATAACGGCGACCATAAAAGAGGCCAGACCGCGTGAAACTCTGAAGAGGACATTGTTAAGAGAGGCCAGGTCAGTGGGCACAACATCCCTTGATGAGATTGAAAAACTCGCCGAAGACCGGAAATTTTGACGAACTACCATGCGGGCCCTATGTGACGTTTAGCGGCACGGGAAGGATGTAAGATGTAAGCTAACGGTGACCATAGCGCTTAAAGGCGAATGTGTTACTTTGCGTTGTTAAATTTCGTTGTGTGCCTGTGCTGGCTGTAGTTAACAGATGTGCAGACCACGAGACGACCCAGCATTCCCTGCAGTGACATACTCTTTACAGGACAACACCCCAGGGCGTTCACACACTGGCGCATTGGACTGTCAATCAAGACTGCGTTACCTTGGCTCACACATCTGTTTATTATTATTATTATTATCGACGACGAAAATAACTCTAACACAACATAATTCCGGGGTGCTACTAGCTATATCCCTGAGATAGAGCCTTAAGTTTGGGTTTGGGTTTCTTGGTATATTTCCAGAAGATAGTTTACCATTGCTTTCCTTCCGGGCAGTGACTGTACTAGTCAAGTTATCGTAGCCATTGTCCCTACACTGAGATCATCTGCCTACCATCATAGAATGGTGACCATAACCAACATTATCTGTCAGCTGCTCTCCCATTCCATCCACCACCTGCTCCCATAGCTTCACGTCACCCTGATCGGGGGGGGGGGGGGGCTATACGGGTACTCCACCTTGCCCAAGGGTGTCCATCTTGCTCACAACCGAGAGGCCTACGGGAGTGCTGTTTGGGAAGTAAAGTTCCGCAAGGGACATGCAAATGAATGAATGAAGCGCCTTAAGAATTCAACCAAACTATCAACCATAACATACGTAACTAACAACTGCTATCACAATTAACATTTCTGACATTGACAAGACTGCACCACGTTCTCTCTCAACAGCTAAACTCCGAATAATCTGAGCTGAAACTTTCCTCTCACAGCCAGACCACGAAACATATTTGTCGTAAGCAAAGAATGAACTTGAAGTCACGGACAAAACCATCTAGAAGATTCTACCACACATAGCAATCATCATGGGACCTAACTCTGAAATAATGATTCAGGGTTATACCAAGAGTTAGATACCCTTGATCGGGTACTTCCACACAATGCCTCATTTCGTTGTTCGGAAAATGGCTGCATCCCAGCTGGGAGCTAGGACTCTCCCATACCAGATGAGTTCCCCCGTTCGAGTTAGCACCTCATAACAGTCAGCATAAACACTACAAACGCCAGCCACAAATTCCGTGGCAGGTTTTGCAGATAGAGGTGTATGTTTCAGTTTTACAGAACGACAGGTGGAGTGAGGAAAATGAGAAAAAACACAAATGGCAGAAAGTAAGATGAGAATGTATAAATAAAAAAACAAACATACAACATCCAATATTTCGGCATTAGCCTTTTTCAAGGATTAGTTAAAAAAACAACAACAACACAACACATAAATAAAAAGAAGACAAATGAAAATGAAAATCTAAGCTTTGTGGGACCCCTTCTACTACGCAATACAACAGAATGCGCCATAAGGACGAGGCAGGGAGACCACAAAGGAAAACAACTTCAACCAATCAGATGTCAGCTGCGGTGAAAGGGAGAGAATAATATGGGTTGGGGGGAGAGGCCACAGGAAAGAGTCAGGAGGCAATAGGATGGTTGGAGGGGGGGGGGGGGAGGGGAGACTGGGAGATAACGTGAAAGTGACGAATGAAAAATGCCACAAAGCTAAGTTTTTCATTTTCGTTTTTCTTCTTTTTATTTATGTGTTGTGCTGTTTTTGTATGTAATCCTTAAAAAGGCTGGCGCGAAATATTGGATGTTGTTTTTTTTTTCATTTCTACATTCTCACCTTACTTTTATACTTTCTGCTATTTTTTTCTCACTTTCATCACTCCCTCTATCGTTTTGTAAAATTGAACCATACGCCTCTATCTGCCTTTATTACTAGAACCATACGCCTCTATCTACCTTTATTACTAGAACAATACATCTCTATCTACCTTTATTACTAGAACAATACATCTCTATCTACCTTTATTACTAGAACCATACACCTCTACCCCCTTTATTACTAGAACCATACGCCTCTATCTACCTTTATTACTAGAACAATACATCTCTATCTACCTTTATTACTAGAACAATACATCTCTATCTACCTTTATTACTAGAACCATACACCTCTACCCCCTTTATTACTAGAACCATACGCCTCTATCTACCTTTATTACTAGAACAATACACCTCTATCTACCTTTATTACTAGAACCATACACCTCTACCCCCTTTATTACTAGAACCATACGCCTCTATCTACCTTTATTACTAGAACAATACATCTCTATCTACCTTTATTACTAGAACAATACTCCTCTATCTACCTTTATTACTAGAACAATACATCTCTATCTACCTTTATTACTAGAACAATACACCCCTTTCTACCTTTATTACTAGAACAATACACCCCTTTCTACCTTTATTACTAGAACAATACACCCCTTTCTACCTTTATTACTAGAACAATACACCCCTTTCTACCTTTATTACTAGAACCATACACCCCTTTCTACCTTTATTACTAGAACAATACACCCCTTTCTACCTTTATTACTAGAACAATACAACTCTACCTACCTTTATTTCTAGAACAATGCACCTCTATCTACCTTTATTACTAGAACAATACAACTCTACCTACCTTTATTACTAGAACAATACAACTCTACCTACCTTTATTACTAGAACAATGCACCTCTATCAATCTTTATTACTAGAACAATGCACCTCTATCAATCTTTATTACTAGAACAATACACCTCTATCTACTTTTATTACTAGAACAATACAACTCTATCTACCTGTTTTACTAGAACCAGTTTTACTAAAGTCGTTATCTCCTTCAGGTTTTCTTGAACTTTGCCCAGGCAGTGACCGCCTGACCTACTCTTTTAGCAATGCCATGGGATCTTTAACAAGGGCGACAATGCACACGGGCGCTCGGTCCCACCACCTAGAGGACAGGGGAAGTTACTGCTGGAAGACTCATCAGGAAAAAAAAACAACAACCTGTCACTTCTGGTGGGCAGGGCCATCTTAACAGCATCGGGGGCCCCTGGGTAAAGTAATGCACTGGGCCCCCTCCATTCCTCTGTAACCTGTGAAAGTAATGTTAAGAATTAAAGTATAAATAGTAGAATTAAGCATATTTGTGTTAGTAGCTTCAATAAAAGTCATTCATATACACAGATTCCCAATGGGCTGGTTGTGCATCATGCGCTCTGGGCCCACCTGCCATGCACTAAGACGGCACTGCTGATGGGATCTGACTCTTACTGAGTATTTAAGACTCAATGATCTTCGATCTGTGATCTCCGCCAGGTGAGGCTGGGAAGAAAAGCTAGTCGCTCGAGATCATGGCTTCGAACCTCACTCTGTGTGTGTGTGTGTCTCTCTCTCTCTCTCTCTCTCTCATACACTCAAACACACTTAATACACACTCACACACACACACACACAACACGAAAGCGACTTTCGAAGTGTTATAATTTTCCAGAATGGAAAAATATCGAAACAGATATCCATATCAGTCAGTCATTTGCATGTCCCTTGCGGAACTTTGCCTCCCTAACAGCTCTCCCGTAGGCCTCTCGGTTGTAAGCAAGATGCCCTGCTGCTGATGCATCAATTTGCAGATTATCAACGATGTCTTGCAGCCATAAACAACATATATCATCATCATCATCATCATCATGTGCCGTGCCGACTGGCGTTGGCTATTATGCTTCTCCAGAGTACACGATCCGTCATGCAGGCCAAGAGCTGAGTTAAACAACATATAGTTGGGTAAAAATCGGGGCTTGATCGCTACCGCAGTGATATAAGTAGATGCACAAGCATCAAGAGATGAACAGGAAACAGCCTGTCTAACAAGATTCAGAATGATGAAGAGACCTACTGTATAGCATAGTCCCTTGTAACATAGAATCATGATTATAATTGTGAACATATACACACGGAAGTACGCACACAGACTCGAGGGCAGAACTAAAACTCCGACACTAAGATACTCAGAGACGAAGATACGAAAATAACAAGATACTCAGAGACGAAGGTACTCGGACACTAAGATACTCGGACACTAAGATACTCGGACACTAAGATACTCGGTCACTAAGATACTCGGACACTAAGATACTCGGACACTAAGATACTCGGACACTAAGATACTCGGACACTCAGATACTCGGACACTAAGATACTCGGACACTCAGACAGAATTCAGATAGGTAGGTGGAGACCAAGAGAGATATGCAGATAGAAACAGACAAACAGCTACAGATAAGCATAGTAAGAGATTTAGACAGATAGATTTAGTTGAAGTGCGCCTTGCGAAATAGACTTGCCTTGCCTTCTATCTCCCTGCAACTGCGAGCTGGTGTTATTTGCAGCCGATGCTGTGAAGATGTTGGAGCACTGCATCGTATCGGCGTGGGAGTGGGGTTATGGCGGGTATGTTTTCAGTCCCGGAGTACAGCTAAAAAGCAGGGGGTGTGCAATGCCTCCTTAGCAGGCTCCACCACCATGGGGAATGTGGCGATCTCTGCCCCGTTAGCCAGGCCAGGCCTGTTACTAGGGGTATCACGAATAGGTGGAACAGGGTCTTGGCCAGCTATGATTCGTTAACCCCGACGCTAGAATATCAGCTATGGGTCGCTGATTTGCCTCATCGGGCTAGCGTCTTCACGCCCTGCGAAATAGACAGAGAGATATAACATCAGATAGTCATGTGATGAAACTACGAACTAGATAGATATGCAGATACTTAGGAGAGCTAGGGAATAGATACCGAAGTGAACAGAAATAACGCGAGTTATATTTAACACTTGTGTGTGAGTGCGTGCGTGCGTGTGTTTACAGAGTCAGCTGGTGTAAATAAACTGTAATTCTCATCACGGACGAATGGAGTCACAGTACTTGTACAAGACGTTTCTGTGTAACAATATTTAAAATCCAACACAAACAACTTGAAAATATGAAACTGTAGCCACATGCATTCACGACGTGGCACAAGATAATGTTGAGACGAAGGGAGAAAACTGTATAATTTACAGAGGAGGTGAAGTGAACGGGTTCTTTATCTTGACTTTTTTCTTCGGCAAATATCTTGGCTTGGTGGATAGAAAAAAATTAGTTGACCTGCTTGACTCGCTGATTGGTTGGCTCCTTAATGAATTGACTGATTGGTTGGTTATTATTTTTGAGAGGCTGAGTTACTGGCTGATTGGTTGGTAGATTGGCTGAGTGGCTGAGCGGCTGATTGGTTGGTGGAATGGCTGAGTGGTTGATTGGCTGATTGGTGTGTGTTGGTTGAATGGTTCTTAACACTGTTTTATTGGTTTAGCTGGTAGTCTGTGATTGATTGGTGGGCTGATTAAGACATGTGTTGGATAACTGGGTGGTTTATTGGTGAACTGACTGACTAATTCGTGGTTGATTGGTTAGCTGACTGAATGATAATTTATTGGCTTGCTCGGAGAGTTGGTTAATTGTGTGGGTGAATGACTGATGAATGATGATTTGATTGAGTGGATGATTTACTTGGTTGATTGGGTGATTGATTTGGATTTTTTGTGATTGACTGGTTGAACAGTGATTCACTAATTGTCATAATAATTCATTGAGCGTTGGAAGTTATAACAGATGGAAAACACCATTGGAAACAAAATACAGAGAGGATACAGTGTATGATCTATGGTTGCTTCGTCTTCTAACAGAATTTGACGTTTGTCTCCATTGACAGATAAATAGACATGGGAGTAAAGACGTGCAGAACACTTATTTTGCCCTTGGACACTTGTTGCAATCAAAAAATCCTGTCCCCCTCCCCCCAAACATCTAACTAAATGTATACAAGATACAGATTACACCAGTTGTCTTGTATGGATCACATACACTGAGCACTACAAAACAAGATGAAGCACAGCTACAGATCTGAAATCCCGGGAAGAATTTTTTGACCGATTAGAGATCCTGTATCACAAGAATGGAAAATTAGAAATAACAAAGACGTCCAAAAGCTATTCTAATATTCATAACTTATAACTTCTGTTATGAAAACATAGCAGGTTGAGATTGCTTGGACGATTGAACAGGATGGACGAGAACAGACAGATATAAAAGGCTTATTTATTCATTCATTCATTCATTTGCATGTCCCTTGCGGAACTTTGTCTCCTTAACAGCTCTCCTGTAGGCCTCTCTGTTGTAAGCAAGATGCCCTGTTATTCATTCATTTGCAGATCATCAACGATATCTTGTATCCATCGTCGCCTTGGTTTTCCTCTCTTTCTTTTTTTTCCCATTACGTATCATTCCAACACGGTCTTCTCTAGATTATCATGACGTTTAATGTGTCCAAAATATTTAAGTTTTCTCTTTTTAATCCTCTTTACTAGCCAGCCTTCTTCAATATTAAGTTCCTGTAGTATGGATGTATTTGTTCTTTTTTGTGTCCGTGATATTTGAAGAACTCTTCTGTAGCATTTACATTCAAAGGCATTTATGTGTTTCTCAGCTGTTTTGTTAAGTGTCCAGGTCTCACGGGCATATGTTGCGATGGGAAAGATGCATGTCCTTAAAAATCTTATTTTTGTAGTTCTGTCTTCTCCTCTCCATAGATTCTTTAGTTGTTTTACTTTCTGAAGAGCAATAGATGTCCTCCTTTTAATTTCTCTCATTGTATCTCCATTATTAGTTAGTAGTGATCCAAGATATTCAAAACTCTCCACTTCTTCCAATTTTTTCCTCATTGATACATATATCATCTGCCTTGTTTGTTTTGCCCTTTGTCATCAATTTAGTTTTCTTTGCATTAAGATAGAGGTTTTGCTCTTCACTGTTCTTGCGGACTGATATAATTAGTTTTTTCATTCCTTTTTATGTTGTGGATAGTAATACTGTGTCATCAGCATATATAATCTCTGTTAAAAGGCTTATACAGAAGTGATAAACAGAAACAGGCCAAGAAGCAGACCAAGACATCGGTGGCGTGACAACCTGGAAGAAGACCTGCCAGCCCTCGGGAGTGGACAACTGGCAGAAGAAGACCAAGAACTGAGAGCAATGGAGACAAATCTTGTCTGTGGTAATGAGCCGCTAGGCGGCTCGGAAAGCTGAATGACAAGCCAACGATGAAGGTAGTTGCTTTTGGAAAGTTTGAGGTAGTGTAGGTGAGGGGGGCGGGGGGCGTCACGTGGGCGTCAGAATTGCTGTGACAGACACGGACCCGCAGGAGATGTTTTTCTAAGCCAATTAAAAAAAAACTATCCTACCCCACCCCCCACCCTCAGACTCCCGATTCCCGTTCCCTCTTTTGTCATATTGATTAACCATCATTATCTTTATCAGCTATGAGTGTCGTTTCCCCTCCCTCCCCCCCCCCAACCACTGGAAGCTCTTTGTATCCTATTTTACAACACTGGAAATCTTCTGGGTCTAATGCACCAGCTGTACCCTACCCCCAAATCTTATTTGAGCCTATCTTATTATATGTAGGTGAATCAGGAAACCACAAGGCAAGGTAAAAATCAGAGGGGACTATGGCGATCCCTGCGACATTAGCCAGGCTTAGCTTGTTACTGGGGGAGGGGGGGTACCAACGGAGAGGTGGGGCAGGGTCTTGATCAGCTAATGCTCGCTAACCCTGGAGCTAGCATTTCAGCTATGGGTCGATGATTTGCTAAATCTGACAGGGTCTTCCTCCTCCCTACCCACCACCCCCACCATCAGGCCATGGAAACTTCTGCAAGGTGAAGTGAAGCCGGGTAAAATCATGATATGGAGTTACGAAATTGAGTTTGTTGTACATCACACAACATGTGATAAATGTGGTTCCTGTGTGTGTGTGTGTGTACGTTTTAACTGTTAAAAAATATGACAGAATTATATATCATATATATATATCTTTGGACTTTCTCACCGGAAAACCTCGACGTGTTTTGGGATCCCGTGTATCCCCGCCAGATGAGAGGTGGTTGCCCATCCAGTCCAGCGTTGGACTTTCTCACCGGAAAACCTCAGGGTATTTAGGATACGCATACATCCCCGCCGGGTGAGAGCTGCCTATCTAGACTGCATTGATCCAGTGTCTCCGACTTCAACAGTTTGTGGTCATGGCCGCTACCCTTCCTAGTTGTGACCAGGACGGAGCTTTTGTCCAGGAGGACGAATCCTCGCCATTAGTAAGTGGGTTAAGCCGGTTTAGGTATATTTCACCAGTATGGGTGTATATCGGACATGGCCGACCTCTAGAGCAGAGGTGCCGTGATTTGAGTAGTCCCGACCTCGAGATTAGTGGTCACTTCACTTAATCCTTCACCTTTTCCAAGATGGCGCTGCGCAGCAACCCTAATCGCATTTTTCTTCATTGGCCGGGAGGAGTTTCACCCCACGCACGGCAGCTGAAGAATCTCACCAGCAGCGGTAGATGAGCTACCAATCATGACTCTTGTCTACCCGAAAACGTCTGGTTTTCAGGCGCCAGATATCCACCTCCCCCCCTCTCCTGTCAGTTTGAACAGTTCTGCCACGAGAAGGCCAGGAGCTGGACTTGACCGTCAGAGGCTGTTTGAGACGCACAATTTAGAGACATTTAATTAGAGTGGAGAGCGTATCCCCTACCCCACCTCCGGCTATAACAATCCTTAGAACCAGATAGATAGATAGATAGATAGATAGATAGATAGATAGAGATAGATAGATAGATAGATAGATAGATAGATAGATAGATAGATAGATAGATAGATAGATGGATGGATGGATGGATGGATGGATGGATGGATGGATGGATGGATGGATGGATGGATGGATGGATAGATAGATAGATAGATAGATAGATAGATAGATAGATAGATAGATAGATAGATAGATAGATAGATAGATAGATAGATAGATAGATAGATAGATTATACACACAATGTGGGCATATCGGAAAATTCCCTAACAGTACTTGCCTTGACGTTTGCAATTGTTCTTCATTCATTCATTTCCATGTCCCTCGCGGGACTTTGCCTCCCTAACAGCTCTCCTGTAGGCCTCTCTCTGCCTCCCTAACAGCTCTCCTGTAGGCCTCTCTCTGCCTCCCTAACAGCTCTCCTGTAGGCCTCTCTCTGCCTCCCTAACAGCTCTCCTGTAGGCCTCTCTCTGCCTCCCTAACAGCTCTCCTGTAGGCCTCTCTGCCTCCCTAACAGCTCTCCTGTAGGCCTCTCTCTGCCTCCCTAACAGCACTCCTGTAGGCCTCTCTCTGCCTCCCTAACAGCTCTCCTGTAGGCCTCTCTCTGCCTCCCTAACAGCTCTCCTGTAGGCCTCTCTCTGCCTCCCTAACAGCTCTCCTGTAGGCCTCTCTCTGCCTCCCTAACAGCTCTCCTGTAGGCCTCTCTCTGCCTCCCTAACAGCTCTCCTGTAGGCCTCTCTCTGCCTCCCTAACAGCTCTCCTGTAGGCCTCTCTCTGCCTCCCTAACAGCTCTCCTGTAGGCCTCTCTCTGCCTCCCTAACAGCTCTCCTGTAGGCCTCTCTCTGCCTCCCTAACAGCTCTCCTGTAGGCCTCTCGGTTGTGAGCAAGATGGCCTGCAGCTGATGCATCCATTTGCAGATCGTCAACGATGTCTTGCAGCCATCTTCGTTTTGGTCTTCCTCTCTTTCTTTTTCCCATTATGTATCCTTCCAATACAGTCTTCTCTAAATTATCATGACGTTTAATGTGTCCAAAATATTTTAAGTTTTCTCTCTTTAATCTTCTTTACTAGCCAGCCTTCTTCTATCAGTTGTTCTACTCTCGCTAAAATCTGCAGTACTAGGCTTCAGTGGTTCAAGTGACATAATGCTACCTGCGCGTCTTCAGTTTTTACAAGCGATTACGTGCCCCTGGATGCGTGCCGCTCTGAGATTTTGAATATGGCAGACAAGTTCGAGCAACGTGCTTGCATCAAATTTTGCATGAAGCTTGGCAAATCTGTTACCGAGGCACTAGAGATGCTGCATCAGGCCTTTGATGAACACTGTTTGGGTCAAACACAGGTCAGTGGTATGCAATGGAAGTGCCCACAGTCACTAAGACCAAAGAAGGCACGAATAGTCCGGTATGCAACGAAAGGCATGAAGATTTTATTTTTCGATATCAAAGGCAGTGTTCAGCTAGAATTTGTTCCAACCGGCGCTACGGAAAATTCTAACTTCTACTGCAACGTTCTACAGAGCTTGAAGAAAGATGTACGGCGAAAGAAAACGACCTGAAATTCGGACCAGACACAACAGCCTGTTGCATTATGACAACGTGCCTGCTCATACATATCTCAAAATGACACATTTTAAAAAAATATAAAACAGAATCGTGATTGTTCCACACCCTCCGTATTCGCATGACATAGCCCCCCTCCAACCCACCCTGCGACTTCGCACTGTTTCCAAAAATGAAACTGAAGCTAAGGGGGTTCTGCATCGACACTTTAGGTGACTCCAAAAGGATTGGCAGGCAGCATTTGACAGCCTTGAGGAAAAGAACTGCATTCTTCTGAGTCGTGGAAGAAGCGCTGGGATGGCTGTGTACGGTCCCAAGGAGACTGTTTCGAAGGTGATGGTGACTTAATTTAAGTATTTAAATACGGTATGCCTTTAGGATATATATATATATATATATATATATATATATATATATATATATATATATATATATATACTAATTGAAAACCATACTTGCAAGAAAAGTTAACAAGAAATGTTAAAAGACAATAATGACATAGACCGGAGGACAGCAACAAGAGATGGACAGTAAGTAGCTAGGCTGAGTGTAGGGCGAAGGAGAGACAAAGTAATCTGGAGATTCATTTTGGTATCCTCCCACAAGGGTATGGCACAAGATGATGTTATCCTGTTATCCTTCCCGTGCCGCTAAACGTCACATAGGGTCCGCATGTTAGTTCACCAAGATTTCCTGTCTTCGGCGAGTTTTTCAGTCTCATCAAGGGATGTTATGCCCACAAACTGGCTTCTCTTAACAATATCCTCTTTAGAGTTTCACGTGGTCGACCTCTTTTTCTTCGGCCTATTGTGTTCCACTTGATAGCTTGTTTGGGGATCCTCTGATTGTTTCTTCTCATCACATGATCGACATATGTCCATCTTCTTTTCTGACCACCCATGAGACAGGTTGTTGTTTGCTCATCTGTCTTATCTCTGTGTTGTTCTTGAATTCGTTCGACTTGATACCGAATATTTTCCTTAGGCATTTGTTTTCGAAAGAGTCTAATTTCTTGTCTGTTTCTGTAGTTGTTTTCCAGCTTTCGCATGCACAAATGAGGGTGGATATTACATTTGAATTGAATAATCTTTAACTTGTTTGTGTATGTGTGTGTGTGCTTTTACTCGTAACTTTAAATATCATATGTTCTCAAGATTCTTGAAGATCGATGATGCTTTTGTAATTCGAATTCTAACTTCCTTTCTGATGTCATCATCCTGGTCTATGTAGCTGCCTAGATATGCAAGATGATGACTGATCTATTATTGTCTATTTCATGTTTTCTGTCGGGTTAAGACAGTAACTTCATCTTCGTCTGCCTTTCGTGGTTCTAGCCTCAGATTTCAACATTTATTGTCTGGCTAAAATGTGCAGTTTTTTTTTTTTTTTGGGTCATGCGTTGCACTCCAAACGTTTCTCTTCCACTGTAGCTTGGCAAATCTGTTACCGAGGCACTAGAGATGCTGCATCAGGCCTTTGATGAACACTGTTTGGGTCAAACACAGGTCAGTGGTATGCAATGGAAGTGCCCACAGTCACTAAGACCAAAGAAGGCACGAATAGTCCGGTATGCAACGAAAGGCATGAAGATTTTATTTTTCGATATCAAAGGCAGTGTTCAGCTAGAATTTGTTCCAACCGGCGCTACGGAAAATTCTAACTTCTACTGCAACGTTCTACAGAGCTTGAAGAAAGATGTACGGCGAAAGAAAACGACCTGAAATTTGGACCAGACACAACAGCCTGTTGCATTATGACAACGTGCCTGCTCATACATATCTCAAAATGACACATTTTAAAAAAATATAAAACAGAATCGTGATTGTTCCACACCCTCCGTATTCGCATGACATAGCCCCCCTCCAACCCACCCTGCGACTTCGCACTGTTTCCAAAAATGAAACTGAAGCTAAGGGGGTTCTGCATCGACACTTTAGGTGACTCCAAAAGGATTGGCAGGCAACATTTGATAGCCTTGAGGAAAAGAACTGCATTCTTCTGAGTCGTGGAAGAAGCGCTGGGATGGCTGTGTACGGTCCCAAGGAGACTGTTTCGAAGGTGATGGTGACCTAATTTAAGTATTTAAATACGGTATACCTTTAGGATATATACATACATATATATATATATACTAATTGAAAACCATACTTGCAAGAAAAGTTAACAAGAAATGTTAAAAGACAATAATGACATAGACCGGAGGACAGCAACAAGAGATGGACAGTAAGTAGCTAGGCTGAGTGTAGGGCGAAGGAGAGACAAAGTAATCTGGAGATTCATTTTGGTATCCTCCCACAAGGGTATGGCACAAGATGATGCTATCCTGTTATCCTTCCTGTGCCGCTAAACGTCACATAGTGTCCGCATGTTAGTTCACCAAGATTTCCTGTCTTCGGCGAGTTTTTCAGTCTCATCAAGGGATGTTATGCCCACAAACTGGCTTCTCTTAACAATATCCTCTTTAAAGTTTCACGTGGTCGACCTCTTTTTCTTCGGCCTATTGTGTTCCACTTGATAGCTTGCTTGGGGATCCTCTGATTGTTTCTTCTCATCACATGATCGACATATGTCCATCTTCTTTTCTGACCACCCGTGAGACAGGTTGTTGTTTGCTCATCTGTCTTATCTCTGTATTGTTCTTGAATTCGTTCCACTTGATACCGAGTATTTTCCTTAGGCATTTGTTTTCGAAAGAGTCTAATTTCTTGTCTGTTTCTGTAGTTGTTTTCCAGCTTTCGCATACACAAATGAGGGTGGATATTACATTTGAATTGAATAATATTTAACTTGTTTGTGTGTGTGTGTGTGTGTGTGTGCTTTTACTCGTAACTTTAAATATCATATGTTCTCAAGATTCTTGAAGATCGATGCTGCTTTTGTAATTCGAATTCTAACTCCCTTTCTGATGTCATCATCCTGGTCTATGTAGCTGCCTAGATATGCAAGATGATGACTGATCTATTATTGTCTATTTCATGTTTTCTGTCGGGTTAAGACAGTAACTTCATCTTCGTCTGCCTTTCGTGGTTCTAGCCTCAGATTTCAACATCTATTGTCTGGATAAAATGTGCAGTTTTTTTTTTGGGGGTCATGCGTTGCACTCCAAACGTTTCTCTTCCACTGTAGCTTCCTGCGGCCAGAGATGGGCTCGGGCTTCGTAGTAGAGGAAGTAGAGCTGCAGAATGTGCTTTGGAGTCTGTATTCTGTTTCGCATGTGGAGTAAGAGGTTTGTGAAAAGTTGAGGGGGATACACGTGTGGCTCACAATCGCCAGTGTCCCCGTGCGTAGTCTGAAGATGGTGGTTTGTTCTTGTCTTTAGATGGTGGTTAGTATGTTAGTCTGTCCATAGCCTTGTGTGTGTGTGAGAGAGAGAGAGAGAGTGAGAAAGAGAGCAGGAGGTCTCTCCCCGAGGCCGAGAACAAAATATCTGGTAGAAATGGTGTTCTAGGCTTTGTCATTAGATGATTCAGTTGTCAGGTTCAAGTTCTCGCACTCTCTCGCAATCTCACGTAATTGTCGGGATCTCCTTTCGGCGGAGGGGGTGAATCGCCATTTTGAATATCCCTTCTGCTGCTCTAGTTGTCGGAAAAACAAACATTTGTTAAACTTTCAGTTTCTTGTATTAAAAATGAGATTTGCTAGTGGATTATATATTTTGTTGGGATTGTGATAAAGTCGTTTTTCGCTTATTTCTCAACACTTATCCGTGTTTTCTGGACTTGTTATTATTCTGCTTGCGGGTTGTGTGTGTTGATTCATGGAACGGCTAGCAAGTTCGGGAGGACAAGATGTCTCCGCTTGTATTGCCTACTGCTATCAGCTCAATCAACCCGTCAATGGTGGGTTTGTTTTCGGTCCGTGTTACATTGAGAATGCAATAAAAACATTACTTTATTGAACGCCACAACTGAAAATGTAAGCTTACGTCTTCGGAGATTGAAAGCCCTGAATGGACTATGTCAGAATGCATTGTTTTTATCGGACAATACCCTTCTAATTGGTGACTAATGTAGGTAGAAGAAAGGGTATTAGACAAGAAAATGGAATGCCTTGGTGTTGGGGATATTCCTTGGCTGGAGAAGAAAGCGGAGATGTTATAGATGGATGAATTTGGGAAAGAGAAATATTTGGAACCAAAGAGGAGACCAGGTTGGGTCTCGTGACCGGTTAGTGTGGGGGCCCCTATCCATACACGCCTCAAAGTAGAAAAGAGGAAAGAACAGGGCCACCAGACCCCAGGGATGCAACCCCACCTTCTTTCGTTGGCTCTGTATTTGGCATATGAAAACACAGTAATATGCTGTTAGGAAACCCATCAAATATGCCTCTAAATCATTTGCATGCCATGGGGGGGGGGGCAGTGTTTCCCACCGGGGGGGGGGGGGGGGGAAGAACAGAATATATTTATATATATACTTTTTCAGAACTTGGTTCACTTTTATGCTGCAAGGGGAAGGGGGTGAAGGAGAAGGTAGGGGGCATCTCAAAATCTTTGAGGCATTAGGGTGGGAGAATGATCCAAAAAAATGTTGGGAAACACTGCCATAAGGGTATGAAGTGTTGTCCATTGTGAGTTTGTGAGGCAAGCACTTTTCCTGACAGTGTTTATTTTCCAAGAGAAACTCATGGCATCATTTCTTGAAGCTGGGTTGATTCCTGCACTATTTGGTCCAAGGAAAGAAAAAAAAAAGTCTAATGGAGAGTAGACCCAGGGACTCTAGAGACAATAAAAATGTAGGTGAGTTCACTTATCATAGCACGAGGAAAACCATACCTGAAGGGGGAAAAAAAGCAAGGAAAAGAACACTTTATCTTTGTTGATGGGCAGTCAAAAGATTGGATAGGGTTGGGCTAAAAAGGTACAAAAGATTGGATAGGATTGGGCTAAAGAGGTCCAAAAGATTGGATAGGATTGGGCTAAAAAGGTCCAGAAGATTGGATGGATTGTGGGCAACTGCAAGAGCAAATTGAAACATTATAGGAGAGCCATCATCATCTTGTGCCATCTCCTAAGTGAAGGTTGGCAGCTATGGATCTCCAGCTTTTTCTAATCAGAGCTCCCACAGTGCACCTGTCTTGTAAATATTTTGGTGTTGTGGGACAGGATTTTTCATTGCAACAAGTGTCCAAGGGCACAATAAGTGGTCTGCACATCTTTACTCCCATATCTCTTTATCTGTCATCGTAGACAAAAAATTGAATTCTTTTAGAAAGCGAAGCAGCTATAGAAACCTACACTGTATCTTCTATGTATTTTTTTTTTTCAGCAGTGGTGCTTTACATCCATTATAGCTCTCCAATGCTCAATGAATTATTATGACAATCAGTCAATCACTGTTCAGCAAGTCAGTCACAAAAAAAAAAAATCAAAATCAATCACCCAGTCAACCAAGTAAATCATCCACTCAACCAAATCATCAATAAGCTAACCTGATCAAGCTGATTCCAGTCCTTCTCTTAATGTTGTCCACTCAAGTAAATCATAAGTCTTTGACACCCTCTCATTGCTGGAAAAAAATAGTTCAGGGTAGTCAGATCTGAACCATGTTGACCATGTCTGACAGGGATAAATTTGACACTGCTGAAATGATGAAGTGTCATCTTGATTGGCATATCATAACTGTTCAAGACCCTATACCTCTTCTTCTTCTTGATGCCTGTTGTTAACAGGCTGTTGTGTTCATGTAGCCTGGCCTGCTAGGCTGACATTGCAGTTGCCTCCATAGTGATAGAGTTTTTTTCCCAGGAAATAACATTTTCAGATCCAGAACTGGTTTTGCTGTTCTAGATTTCAAAACTAGCCAGTGTAGTGGGAGGCAGAGGGCAAACAGCACGTACTCACAGGATCTTCAGGTCAGAACAGCTGAACTCTGCAGACTAAATGTCCATCTCCACAAGATAAAGGCTGTGCCAACAGCCCCAGTGCCATGTGCCAAAATGGCCTCCAGTCTCCTGAACACATACTACAGACCTGCGCCATGTACAGAGACTTCAGGGACAAGGTACGGCCTCCAAGAGAGAAGCATGGAGGGGAAACTATTGGGTTCCTACGAAGACCTTCTGCTGACAGCAGGATTCATGGAGGCGACCCAGCTCCCAGTTTAGAAAGCTGAGAACACGAAAGTGAGCGCAGAAGAAGAAGAAGAAGAATGAGAAAAGAAGCCACGCAGTCCACTTAATATCTAACGTGATGCTTTAGCTTCAGTTTCATCACAGCCTTGGCTCCAAAGAACAAGAGTTGGCTTTTTCCTAGAGCAGTGGTTCTTAACTGGGGTCCATGAAGGATATTTTGGGGGTCCATGGACCAGCAAATGGATTGGCTTGAGTAAAATAAAAACCATAGCACAGCCTGGCTTCTGTTTATTGCTTTAGTTTTAATGAGGGGTTCCACAGCTGTTCTCTTGCCAGAATGTGGGTCCACAACTGTTCTCAGGCCAGAATGGGGGTCCACAACTGTTCTCAGGCCAGAATGGGGATCCACAACTGTTCTCAGACCAGAATGGGGATCCACAACTGTTCTCATGCCAGAATGGGGGTCCACAACTGTTCTCATGCCAGAATGGGGGTCCACAACTGTTTTCATGCCAGAATGAGGATCCACAACTGTTCTCAGGGCAGAATGTGGGTCCACAACTGTTCTCATGCCAGAATGGGGGTCCACAACTGTTCTCAGACCAGAATGGGGATCCACAACTGTTCTCAGGCCAGAATGGGGATCCACAACTGTTCTCAGGGCAGAATGGGGATCCACAACTGTTCTCAGACCAGAATGGGGATCCACAACTGTTCTCATGCCAGAATGGGGGTCCACAACTGTTCTCATGCCAGAATGTGGGTCCACAACTGTTCTCATGCCAGAATGTTGGTCCACAACTGTTCTCATACCAGAATGGGGATCCACAACTGTTCTCATGCCAGAATGTGGGTCCACAACTGTTCTCATGCCAGAATGGGGGTCCACAACTGTTCTCATGCCAGAATGGGGATCCACAACTGTTCTCATGCCAGAATGGGGGTCCACAACTGTTCTCAGGCCAGAATGGGGGGTCCATGGCAAAAAAAAAAAAAAAAGGTTAAGAGCTACTGTCTTAAAGGATAGCAGTGGGTATATCATGCACAGGTTTGTGCAGATGGGTGGCCGCCCATGTGGGCCATGACTACAAGGTTATTATGAGAATGTAATTTATTTGATTAAAATTAAGATTTCTTTTCTTTAAAACATGTAAGAAAAATGTTTTTGCAAGATCTGGAAAGCAGATTAAATATAGTCATTTAACCTTTACTTCATAAGTGTTATATCACACTTTCATGTGCCGAAGGTCATGGAAAATATGAGCCTAAGATCGTATTCCTCAATATGCCTTAATGGCATGGAAACGGGAATTTTACCTTTATCTTTTTTTACATAAGTGTTACTTTTTCTCATTTTTTTTTTTTTATATAAGTTGGCAAGACCGGTTGATTTATATTCACTCATTTTCCACGTACATTTGTGATTTTTAAGGCTGTTGATGTTGGACATCCTGTATCTAGTGTATCCAAGGGTGTATCACAGTTCTCCTTGAACTAGCAGTGAATATTGAAGAGAGCGTTTGATGTTGATGGCACAGAGTTGGAAGACTGTTGTTGTATGGTGCTGTTGTTTGTTCTGTTGATGGTTTGACAATGTAATCATGGCTGTCATGTTTTTTTTTAAAAAATTATTCAGTGCAAGCCGTTGACAGCCAGACTGCAGCTGCTGTTCAGTCGTTACTGGATTCTCAAGTTGTTGCAGAAACGCAAGGTATTAACACATATGTCAGTCTGGTGGTCATTTTTTGAGCATAAGTGGTTCTTTTTTTTTTTTTGTATGTGTTTTTAAAAGATGCAGCTTTTTCATATGTTTTTACAAATATATTTTTTGTATTTGTTTTAAACATAATTATTTTTGTAAATGTTTTAAAGATAAGTTTTTTTCTATATGTTTTAAAGTTTTTTTAAAATTTATTTTAAGTGTTTTTTTTTTGTATGTGTTAAAAAGCAGTTTTTTTTGTATGGTCATTAAATGTAAGTATTTATTAATATGTTTTATTTATTTATTTATTTTTTTAAAGACAATGAAAACAACAGGCCATGACCCGGTGGTACTAAAAACCGGGTCCACCCGTAACGAGATGTGGACAATACCCCCAGCATTCAGTGTACAGGGCAGGGCTCGGACATCTCGTTTAGTTAAAAAATAATTACACTTTTGTCTTAATCAAAGGGCTTTTTGATCAGGGTACCTGCCAAGAGGACACTTTGATCTTAGCCAAAAGGCCAAGAAGCATTGTATGTGTTGCAAAGATAATTTTTTTGTTTATTTTTTGAAGATAACTTTTTTTGTTTGTAGTGTAAGGATGATTTTTTTTTTTTTTTTGTGTATAAAAGATAGCATGCACAGAAATTCATTGTGGAGAATTTTAAGAATATATGGAGTACCGTCTAAAATTGTCAGCATCATTAGAGATCTCTACAACTGATATGTTTGTGTGGTCAAGACAGAAGAAGGAATGAGCAAATGGTTTCAGACTGAAACAGGCGTGAAACAAGGATGTATATTATCTCCCTTGCTTTTTGGAATTGCCATAGAGACTTTATAATGAAAAGATGCTGTACAGGTAAAACCGGCATTGATTGAGTACATGGTACCCAAATAGAAGATCTTGATTTTGCAGGTGACATGACTCTTATCAGTGACAGTGTGAAATCGGTGCAGGAGAAAACAGATTCCCTGTCTTCCTTGGCTAGCAAAATAGGTTTTTAAATTAACAAAGACAAAACAAAAATAATGAAACTTCTCATTAATCAAGAAGGAAAAATATATGTAGAAGGAACAGCTGTTGATGAAGTAAACCAATATGCATACCTTGGCATCTACATAGACCAGGATGGTGACACCGGAAGGAAGTTAGAATTAGAATTACAAAAGCAGCACTGTCCTTCAAAAATCTTGAGAACATATGGAATTCAGAAGTTATAAGCAAAAAAATCAAGTTAAGATTATTCAATTCAAATGTGATATCCACCCTCAATATGCCTTAATGGCATGGAAACGGGAATTTTACCTTTATCTTTTTTTCATAAGTGTTACTTTTTCTCATTTTTTTTTTTTTATATAAGTTGGCAAGACTGGTTGATTTATATTCACTCATTTTCCATGTACATTTGTGATTTTTGAGGCTGTTGATGTTGGACATCCTGTATCTAGTGTATCCAAGGGTGTATCACAGTTCTCCTTGAACTAGCAGTGAATATTGAAGAGAGCGTTTGATGTTGATGGCACAGAGTTGGAAGACTGTTGTTGTATGGTGCTGTTGTTTGTTCTGTTGATGGTTTGACAATGTAATCATGGCTGTCATGTTTTTTTTTAAAAAATTATTCAGTGCAAGCCGTTGACAGCCAGACTGCAGCTGCTGTTCAGTCGTTACTGGATTCTCAAGTTGTTGCAGAAACGCAAGGTATTAACACATATGTCAGTCTGGTGGTCATTTTTTGAGCATAAGTGGTTCTTTTTTTTTTTTTGTATGTGTTTTTAAAAGATGCAGCTTTTTCATATGTTTTTACAAATATATTTTTTGTATTTGTTTTAAACATAATTATTTTTGTAAATGTTTTAAAGATAAGTTTTTTTTCTATATGTTTTAAAGTTTTTTTAAAATTTATTTTAAGTGTTTTTTTTTTGTATGTGTTAAAAAGCAGTTTTTTTGTATGGTCATTAAATGTAAGTATTTATTAATATGTTTTATTTATTTATTTATTTTTTTAAAGACAACGAAAACAACAGACCGTGACCCGGTGGTACTAAAAACCGGGTCCACCCGTAACGAGATGTGGACAATACCCCCAGCATTCAGTGTACAGGGCAGGGCTCGGACATCTCGTTTAGTTAAAAAATAATTACACTTTTGTCTTAATCAAAGGGCTTTTTGATCAGGGTACCTGCCAAGAGGACACTTTGATCTTAGCCAAAAGGCCAAGAAGCATTGTATGTGTTGCAAAGATAATTTTTTTGTTTATTTTTTGAAGATAACTTTTTTTGTTTGTAGTGTAAGGATGATTTTTTTTGTTTGTTTGTGTATAAAAGATAGCATGCACAGAAATTCATTGTGGAGAATTTTAAGAATATATGGAGTACCGTCTAAAATTGTCAGCATCATTAGAGATCTCTACAACTGATATGTTTGTGTGGTCAAGACAGAAGAAGGAATGAGCAAATGGTTTCAGACTGAAACAGGCGTGAAACAAGGATGTATATTATCTCCCTTGCTTTTTGGAATTGCCATAGAGACTTTATAATGAAAAGATGCTGTACAGGTAAAACCGGCATTGATTGAGTACATGGTACTCAAATAGAAGATCTTGATTTTGCAGGTGACATGACTCTTATCAGTGACAGTGTGAAATCGGTGCAGGAGAAAACAGATTCCCTGTCTTCCTTGGCTAGCAAAATAGGTTTTTAAATTAACAAAGACAAAACAAAAATAATGAAACTTCTCATTAATCAAGAAGGAAAAATATATGTAGAAGAAACAGCTGTTGATGAAGTAAACCAATATGCATACCTTGGCATCTACATAGACCAGGATGGTGACACCGGAAGGAAGTTAGAATTACAAAAGCAGCACTGTCCTTCAAAAATCTTGAGAACATATGGAATTCAGAAGTTATAAGCAAAAAAATCAAGTTAAGATTATTCAATTCAAATGTGATATCCACCCTCATTTATGCATGCGAAAGCTGGAAATCAGCTAAAGAAATAGACAAGAAAATAGACTCTTTTGAAAACAAATGCCTCAGGAAATACTTGGTATAAAGTGGAATGAATTTAAGAACAACACAGAGATAAGACAGATGAGCAAACAACAACTGTCTCAGGGGTGATCAGAAAAAGAGATGGACATATATAGGCCATGTGATGAGAAGAAACAATCAGAGAATACCAAAACAAGCTATCAAGTGGAGCACAACAGGCCAAAGAAAAAGAGGCCGACCACGTGAAACTCTAAAAAGGACATTGTTAAGAGAAGCCAGTTCATAACATCCCTTGATGAAGTAGAAAAACTTGCAGAAAACAGTAAAACCTGGCAAACAGCTGTGCGAGCCCTATGTGACGTATAATGGCGTGGGAAGGATGTAAGATGCAAGATAAAAGATAAGTTTTAAAGATAAGTAGGTCAAATAAGAGCTTTTTATGTCGTGAAGTTTTTTTTTTTTTTTTTTCAAAATGAGCCAGTGCTTCAGCACCGTTGCAGAATTACTTTATAGAAGAGCAGTTCCAGCATGATCCGAAGGTGATAGAGGACAAGATTGAGTACATATTTTGATAGATTGCATGATATAATTTCTTGATAGTTAGGTAGGTAGGAAGGAAGGACTGTCATTCATGCACTCAGGAGGTAGGTAGGTAGGAAGGACCATCACCCATACACCCAGGAGGTAGGAAGGTAGGAAGGACCATCACCCATACACCCAGGAGGTAGGAAGGTAGGAGGTAAGAAGGACCATCACCCATGCACTCAGGAGGTAGGAAGTACCATCATTCATGCAATCAGGAGGTAGGAGGAAGGTAGGACCGTCATCCATGCACTCAGGAGGTAGGAAGTACCATCATTCATGCAATCAGGAGGTAGGAGGTAGGTAGGACTGTCATCCATGCACTCAGGAGGTAGGAAGGTAGGAAGGTAGGAGGTAGAAAGAATCGTCACCCATACACTCAGGAGGTAGGAAGGACTGTCATTCATGTACTCATGAGATAGGAAGGACCGTCATCCATGCACTCAAGACACATCCATAAGTGCTGCAATCTGCTCTTCAGTATCTCCTTCAGCATACAATAACTTATTACACCCATTCTTTGGTTGACACCCACCTGGAGTTGGTGATGAATCATTCATTTTTTGCCACTCGCAAATTTCACTCCAACCTTATCATTCATGACAGCGACGCTGATTCACACTTGTCAGTGAAGTCCATTATTTCACCAACTTCTCTTATAGCATTAATGATGTCTGCTCGGTCTAATACTCCCTTACTCCCTGCCACTTTGTTGTAAAGTTTGTGTTTATTTCAAATTAACTGGATTTCTGAAGTATTTCTACATGTTCAGATATCGTGCTGTCATTCATCAGTGCTGGTAAGGTTTCTCGCTGGGCAGATCAAATAGCTAAGGTGCCCCCAGAAGGAAAAGATTTCTAGATAACTTGAAGGACCGTTGTTAAAAGAATGGAAGTAATTCTTAATGAGTTGCTGATATGTCTTCTATGAACTAGTTAAGTCCTAGATTGATACCTGAAAGTAAACACAGGTGTTTGTGTTTGACCTGTGGTCCTTAATCTGGATCCATGGATCCCTAGGGAGTCCATGAAAGGATTTTTGGGTGTCCATGGATCAAGAAATGGATAGGCTTGAGTAAAAAAAAAAAACAAACTAAAAAATAGTACCATATTGGTTTTGTTTATTGCTTTATTATTAATGGGCCATCCATGGCTGTTCTCAGACTGGAAAGGAGGTCCGTGGCCAAAAAAGGTTGAGAACCATTGTGTTAAGACCAATAATAGGACAATCAGAATCAAAGTTGATCGAGACTCTGACCTACCATCAAGGATTGCTTCCATTAGACAGGTTGTTGTATCACAAGCCTCCAGTGGAAATCAACATTTATTTTGCCACTGATGTTGGATTCTGTGAAGAAATACTCATCTCAGTCCGTGACATAAAGGTATGGAAAACCACAATGGCCCTCTGCTGATGCCTGTTTCTGAGAATTCACCGTGACACCAGCTGTCAGGACCTCCTCATAGTTTCATGGAGATAAATGTATTCACACTCATCACTTGGCAAATTGCTGTATTAACATTTTATTAATAGGAAGCTGCACTAGCCACAGTGGATAAGTCACTCGCTTGCTGACCAGGTTACTTGGTTTTGACTTCCATTCGCTACAGTGGCGGTCAAACCATGGCTCACGAAAGAAATCCCAGGGTTCACTCGGCCTCAAGAAAAAATGGGTACCAGGGTTAATGCTCTGGGAGGGAAGAGGAATGATGCCGCTAGTTACGGAGTTTGTGCTGATGGTAGTTGGCAGTTTCTGGTCAACCGGTGGCTAGACAGCAGATCACTTATGGTTTGACTGTGTGCAGTGATGTTGTTCACAACTCATACCTTCACCTTATCTTATTAATATAGTTAAATTTTTAAAGTTTCTTTACTTGATAATTCACTGCATAAGTATCATATCAATCTTACTGATCCAAGCATTGTAAGACGACTTTATTTCATCATGTAGACACCATTTTTGGTTTTCAGAAGATGAAGAGGAGGACATTTTTCAGTGCGGCAGGTGCAAGAAACAGTTTAGATCGCTGACCTCATTTGTGGCTCACAAACAGTCACAATGTCTGGTACAGCAGCAACAGCTACAGCAGCAGTCGCTTACCTTGCAGCAGTCACATCCATCACGGCTGACTCTTAGTGCAGGACCCAATGCGTTTACGTCAGCCATCAGCCTTACAGGGCCACTTGCACAGAATCCTATCAATGCTGCTGTATCAGCTGTGAGTAATTGCTTCTGGCATATCTTTCTTTCATGCTTATTTTCAATTTTCAGTGCCATATTATTGTTATAATGTTCCTTCATTTCAGCAGAGATGTTTTTCTAACCATTTATGGGTTCTAGTGAAGTTCCTTTGCATGATGTCATCATCATCACCAATGCCTTTCAGTCTGTAAGGAGCATAGGCCATGGATCTCTCCAGTTGTCCCTGTTCTTGGCTTTATTCTCAACTTCCCTCCATGTGTATCCCTTGTCTCTGAGTGCTTTCATTGTTTCCCTTCTCCAGGTAGTTTTAGGTCTTCCTTGACTTCTGTTTCCCTGAGGATTCCATGTCAGTGCCTGTCTTGTTAAGCTAGTGTCAGGTTTTCCTCAGTGTGTGGCCAGTCCACCTCCATTTTCTAGACATGATTTGAAAGTTCATGAGCTCTTGTCTTACACTTTCCCAGAACTCCTCGTTCCTGATCTTGTCCTGCCATTTGATTTTACAATTCTTCTCAAGCAGTGGTTCATAAATGTCGCATGATGTCATATTTGCCCCATCATTCATTGATGGGTGTGCATGCAGAACAATTCAGTGTGTCTTTCCAGTAGGCAGATGGTATCCATCTTTGGCCAATACTTTCTTCATTGTGAGCGACTTGAGTATCCAATTTGACAGATGAGTCAACTGAAGGATAGAGGTAGCAGGTTGCAAACCCACGTCCTTCCAGATTAGGGGAAAGGTTGGTTTTGACTTGTCTGCTGTGTCCTCAAGTTATATAACTGTGCGTTTACAAGCTAATTTGCCTTTCTGTTATGTTATATGGTATTATAGTGTCCACAAGTTCCTCTGCAAATTGGTTTCACTTTTTGATTATTCAGGATTACTGAAGAGAGCAGTAAAAGAGGCCTGGTGCCAAATAGCAACAATACAGGAACATTGATAATATTGAAAAGAATAATCATACTAAAGTGCAACATCTTGTCAGATGAAAAGACACTGACATAAGTATATAAATTCAGTTACCTTGGAAGAACAGTAACGACTGATAACAAGTGCGTGAAAACTTGTTAAAATTATTTTTTTAAAAAAACTGATAAAAATTTCTTGGACATGACATGAGAAGATGAATGGTAGAGAACCTAGTAATGACTGGAAAATTCAAGGGAAAAAGGAAAAAGAGGGAGTCCAAGAGAGAGAAGTCTAGGAGGACTAAGTGTCATGGAAAAAGAGAAGCATCTGAATTAATTGGAAACACCAAGGACCAGGCAAGATGGAAAAGCAGGGTTGCCGGTGCTGTCAGACGTGGTACGTAATAATAAATAATAATGTAGGGTATGTATTATAATATCGCCAAGTTTAAAATGAGTGAAAGGTGACATCTGCGTCGCCATACATCGTAAAACGGGAGTTGAGCATGAGGCCAACAAAATCACCC
This sequence comes from Achatina immaculata, assembly GCA_009760885.1. Taxonomy (NCBI): domain Eukaryota; kingdom Metazoa; phylum Mollusca; class Gastropoda; order Stylommatophora; family Achatinidae; genus Lissachatina; species Lissachatina immaculata. The sequence continues at coordinate 24,750,700 of CM019709.1, read as the reverse complement.
TGAGACCCATCTAGAGGCGACTCTAGATCCCTGCCGTTATGTAATCTCAAAGTTGTAACCAAACATCATATCAGAGAATACCAAAACAAGCCATCTAGTGGAGCACAACAGGCTGAAGAAAAAGAGGTCGACCACGTGAAATTCCAAAAGAGGACATTGTTAAGAGAGGCCAGTTTAGTGGGCTTAGGCCGTACAGTGGGTACCACCACCCCACTGTGGAATAGCTGGCAGTGAAGTAGCTGGCAGCCTGTCCAAAGCTGGCAGCAATCAAGATCAAACATATCATCCAGTCAACTACCAAGAAGCCAAAACTATAATCCGTAACCAGTGCAGATCTGAATGGAAAAAGCAACTGAAATGTAACAACAAACCAGATCCAATACACCAGCTACAAAGACATCAGCAAACCATCTTCTTCCGCCTAGGGACAGGGCACTGCAGACTACTAAGCCACCTACATCGACTTAAAATGTCTCACACAGATTAGTGTTCATGTGGCAGTGGAGTCCAAATACCAGAACATCCTTCAAGGTTGCCCAAACCATGCAGACCTGAGGCGTGAGACATGACCAGAAGACACAAGGTTGGGGCAAAAGCTTTGGGGCTCCTATCAGGATCTGGAGAGGACTGCGGGCTTTGCCACGTCAACAAGGATCAAGATCTGATATGACCAACAACCTCGAACACAGCAGAAGAAGAAGAAGTGGGCATGACATCCCTTGATGAAGTTGAAAGACTCGCAGAGAACAGGAGAACTTGGCAAACAACTATGCGAGCCCTCTGTGGCGTTTAACAGCACAGGAAGGATGTAAATAAAAAAAAAATAAAATGAGTTGATAGAACGAGTGAATCATCCCTAAATTTATGTTTAATATAACATTATTGCACTTGATTTTCACACTTACCATGATAATCAGTGAGTACTTTTCATACCTCACTTGCATAGAGGACTGTTTGTGGATGGCATTGAAACAAATTTCCACAAAATTATTCTTTATCTATTATTATATTAGCCGATATAAAAATGTTTTGAAAATAAAGGGGTGGCCCTTAACTTTTATTGTTCATGCAGTAGGATATTTTCAGTAATGCTGATTATGTAAAGATAATAATAGATTACGCATTTTATTTTTTGTGTGATGATTTTGTTTCAGATCAGCACGGCTGCCCCAGTGCTTCAGGCACACCCTTGTTTGAGCAGAACCCTGAGTGAGCCGAGCCGTGCTGTAAGTTTTCAGTTTTTTGTTTCATTAAACAAAAAATGTATGTAAAATTGCCAGCAGATGGACAGGAGTTTAGTAATAAACAAAGTGCCCCTGATGTCTTTCGATATTAGATTAAACCCACCTAACGAAGCTGCTTGATTGCATCTGATTGGTCTTCGTTACATACCAAATTGAGTCAATTATTCAGCAGCGTTACGTATATAAAACAGTGATTATCAGTGCTTTTGAGCCAGTGAATCCCCAAAGCAGTGATAATTTGCCTTGATCCCCCTATATTTCCTTACATTTGTTATTAAATTGAAAAGCTTTATCTATATAGCAGTGTACATAATCTAGATTTGCAACACGAATCCATACAATGATCCATCACAGACTCCAAGGTGGGGACAAATGGTTTAAAGTGTAATTCTTTATGTGTAGAAACTTGGCTTTTATTTCAGTGCATTTTCTTAATATGTGGGATGCATCTATGATAAGCTATTCATTCATTCATTCATTAGATACTAGGGTAATAATCTTGGATGATCATGCTTCTCTGTCTTGCACAGTGCTTGGTTCCTCCTTTCTTTTCCTGTGCTATGTGGTCAGATATTTTTTCCACATCTCTTTCTGTTAATTTATGTCCTGAGTTTTCCAGTTAGTCTTAGATTCTCTAACCACCGTATTCTCAAAGACACGTGTGAAGAATTTTGTTTGTAAGTTATAGGGCAAGAGTTCTTAACCGTTTTATACTATTCAGATATCCATTGAATTGCCCTGAGCTTTCCTATACTCCCAGTACATTGTTCAATGTATCCATGTATCTTCTTCACCAGACTGATCATCAGTCCTAATATGTACCATCAGTATGACTTGAAAAGATGTCAGTAGCTGGGTTTTACTTTACATGTGGGTACTTGGGAACAGAACAGCTGAAAGGGTCAAGTGTCATTTCCCTAACATTTGCTACATCATGTTGGATGGAAAGTAGATTATGGTGGTTTTGATTGGAGATCTGAAGTTTCTTGGCAGGCTCCATCACCATGGGGATGACTGAGCCAAATCTCATTAGCCAGACTGAAGTTAGCAGCAGGAGGAGGTGAGATATAATGTCAGCCCTAGTAAGCATAATATCACTGACCATATCATAGTTGTCATTACATACAAAAAATATGTGCAGTATTCACTTATTAAGGTGATCTTTATGTGTGAGTGTTTTTCTTTTAGCCTACTTTGACTCTGGGTGCAGTCCCATCATCACCCATATCCCAGCTGTCCCAGAACATGGTGTTTACAGATGACCTGATGGCTTTGTCAAGTCTGGACACCACCTCTTTGGGAGCTCCAACCATCCAGATGGTATGTGTGCACTGTTGTGTGGATGTGTTTGCCTGAAGTATGTGATCAGTTTTACAAATGGTAGTCTTGTCATTGAGTACTTCTGGAATCATAACCTTTCATGTCATTCTGTTTGTTTTGAGAAAAATAATGGCCTTGTTTGGAGTTTCTCTTGTGTTTGTTTAAGATCAGATTTTTTGAGCTGGACTGTTTCTCTTGTGTTTGTTTAAGATCAGATTTTTTGAGCTGGACTGTTTCTCTTGTGTTTGTTTAAGATCAGATTTTTTGAGCTGGACTGTTTCACTTGTTGATCCAGGGGTTAATTTACTGTTTTCTTTCCTTTTCTATCAGGATATTTGTCCCATTTATAAAAAAAATTTTGAGTTGATAGTGACTAGTTTGTAAGATGAATATTATTGTTCTTCTTATTAAAGAATGTTGTATTTGGCTTCAGACTCTTTCAGTGCAGTTTAAAAAAAAAAAAGAAGTGGAACTGAAGGGTGAACTCAGAAGGAGAGAAGGAGAGGACAGTATATGGAAGAGAGGAAGAAGGTGAAGATGCTGTCCGATTTGGCAATCAGTAACTCATAACTGACATGCTGGTGTTAGGGTTGATGAGTCATAACTGACATGCTGGTGTTAGGGTTGATGAGTCATAACTGACATGCTGGTGTTAGGGTTGATGAGTCATAACTGACATGCTGGTGTTAGGGTTGATGAGTCATAACTGACATGCTGGTGTTAGGGTTAATAAACCATAACTGACATGGTGGTGTTAGGGTTGATGAACCATAACTGACATGCTGGTGTCGGGTTAATAAACCATAACTGACATGCTGGTGTCAGGGTTAATAACCATAACTGACATGCTATAGCTGACCAAGACCTTGTCCCATCTCTCCTTTGGTACCACCTATAGTAGGCCTAGCATGGCTAACAGGACAGGGATTGCCATAGTTGCCATGGTGGTGGAGTCTGCTAAAGAAGTATAGCACCCCCCCCCCCCCCCAGCTTTTAGCTTGACTCAGGGGTGAGAAAATAACTGCCGTAACTTGCTCTCAAACCGACGTGATGTTGTGCCTCAATGTCTTCATTGCATTGGCTGCAGAGAACGCCCAGTTCCAGGGAGATAGAGGACAAGACAAGATGAGACACGGAAGAGAAGGTCAAGGCTGAGATGGGCAGCATGCAGACTGACTGCATACCATGAGAGGTTGAAAGAGTTTTTGACCGTTCTTAAACAGCACAAGATGGTGATAGCTTCTGAGAAAGTGGATGAAATGAGGGAGGCCTGTTATTTTAGAAAGCTGGGCCAGTCACTCAGAAGCTAAAAATATGTGTTATTTTAGGTAGGTAGGTTTGTTCAAAACTCCATTAAAATGTCTGTTGTTTAAAAATCCCACCAAAATGTCTTGTCATTTGAAGATGATTAGATCTAAGCAAGTGAAACAGTTTTCAAATGTCTTTTATTTTAGGTAGCTGGATTTGACCGAAACCCCATTAAAATGTCTGCTATTTAAAAACCCCATTAAAATGTCTGTTGTTTAAAAATCCTGCTAAAATGTCTTGTCATTTGAAGATGATTAGATCTAAGCAAGTGAAACAGTTTTAAAACATCTTTTATTTTAGGTAGCTAGGTTTGTCCATAACCCCATTAAAATGTCTGTTGTTTAAAAATCCAGCTACAATGTCTGTCATTTGAAGATGATTAGATCTAAGCAAGTGAAACAATTTTAAAACGTCTTTTATTTTAGGTAGCTGGGTCAGTCCATGGCCAGGCAGGAAATAGCTCCAATAATGTGACCATATTCACGCCCATGGCCAGCCTGACCACCACAAACGGCAGCTTTCCGTCGGCCACGACATCAGGCGCAGGTCAGCTTCTGGTCCAGCCTGCTCAGCATATAGCCTTGACTCCGGTTTGTGACAAAACTGTTCAGCAACAGCAACAGCAGCAGCAGCAGCAACTGACCCAGCAGCAAGTGCCTCCTACGCCACCTACAACTGTCAGCGTGTCACAGATGTTTAAACCAAGCCCGACGAAAGCTGGTAATGTTAGTCCAGTCAAGTTAGTACTTACCTGAGTTCTGAGAGATATCTTTGTGGATGTTGTATCAGGCAACAGCACTCATTTTTTTTTTTTTAGGAGTGAAGATTGGATGGACAGAACAGCTATCAGGGCTGATGAGCAGGAAGTGGCAAAGACCCTATCCTGTCTTTTGATAGTGCTCTTTGTGGTTGGGGATGCTGATGTGTTGAGCTTGTCAGTAGGGGGGTGAAGATTGTTGTGATGTTTGTTGAGCTTGTCAGTAGGGGGGTGAAGATTGATGTGATGTTCTCTCTCTCTTTCCTTCCCCCCCCCCATTGGGTTCAGGCCAGACACCAGCTTTGTGTGTCCACTCTGAAATTTGAAATGAGTCACATTAACCTATGAGCCATCTATCTTAATGCCAGTGGTTCAGTAACCCCACATTAACCCATGTCACACTAATCTTAATGCATGTGGTTAAGTAACTGGCACATTTACCCATGTCTCACCTGCCTTAATGCCTGTGGTTCAGTAACCCCCACATTAACCCATGTCTCACCTACCTTAATGCCTGTGGTTCAGTAACCCTCATATTAACCCACGTCTCACCTACCTTAATGCCAGTGGTTCAGTAACCCCACATTAACCCATGTCACACTAATCTTAATGCATGTGGTTAAGTAACTGGCACATTTACCCATGTCTCACCTACCTTAATGCCTGTGGTTCAGTAACCCTCATATTAACCCATGTCTCACCTACCTTAATGCCTGTGGTTCAGTAACCCCCACATTAACCCATGTCTCACCTACCTTAATGTCTGTGGTTCAGTAACCCCCACATTAACCCATGTCTCACCTACCTTAATGCCTGTGGTTCAGTAACCCTCATATTAACCCATGTCTCACCCATCTTAATGCCTGTGAGTCCTTATCATAGTGTTGGCAACTAAGTTTGTTTTTCCCCATTGTGAGAACAATGAAAGAACTTTTCTTTGACTATCAAGAATTGAATTTGTTTTTGTTTTTTTCTTGTCTCTGACATAAACCAATCTTATTATTGGCTCTTAGAGAAGGCAAGTTAAATTCTGTTGTCTGTTACAGAAAACAGGTGAATTTCTGTTCTCTTTTTCTACCATAGAGAAATATAAGGCAGACTTTTAGTCAGAAAATACATGAGACTTGTTCACTAGATGCTGAAGTGATGTTAGTGAATGTAAGGAGACATCCATGTTCCGGCATAACGTGGTTTGTTTCTAATCTTGTCTGCAGGTCGTAAAACAGCCCAGAATAAGTTGGTGACAGTTCTCAACACTGACAACAGCGTTAGTCTGCTAAGCACCAGGAAAGGGAAGACGGCCAAACAGGCCAAAAACAACACGGCGGATGCGACACAGGATGAGAACGCGGTGAAACCGAAGCTACAGGTTTGTTTCTAATTTTGTCTCTTACAGACTTATATATGTTTTACTTTTTCACACCCCAGGTCAGAGTCTGTTCCGTGTCCTGTAGCATTTACATGCTGTAGGGGTATGAAGAGTTGGTGCCCTCACACTTCTAGGCAACTACAGCATCTGAGGTAGGGGTGGCGGCACCTTGCCTGGCTGTCTTTGTTTTCCTAGGGGGGAACCCCAGGTGGTCATTTTTTGAGGCTGGGTTGACCTCTGTGCTGGTTGGTCCCAAAAAAAAAAATTATGCCCGGGTGTGAAATTGAACCAGGAACCTTCTGATTGGCAGGTGAGTGCACTAACCACTATGCTACTGCGGCATCTTATAGAGTAATGTATGCTTTATATAGCACTGTAATACTTTTTTCTTCACGTATGTATAGTGTGATATAGACTATATAGTACTGTAGTACAATGTTTCTCTCTGCCGGAAAACATTCTTTTATTTGCCAGAAACTCGGTGTAGTACATTGCTCCCGTTGTATTTTCCCCGTTCCTGGCTTGACTGTGCTTCAGTGGGGGCTGGTGTGTGAGACTGTCAGGAACCAGACCTGATCTGAGATTGTATGGGTCTAGACCAGAAGCCGCTAAGACATGTTGACTTCATCTTGTCAGTGGAGCTGTGGGTGTAGTTCAGTCTAGCACTTGAAGAACTTGAATGATGAAGAAGAAGAACGTATTAGAGTTTAATAACAGTTGCTTAGAGGCAGCCTGGTTGGCTAAGTGGTTAGATGCTCACTCTACTATTCTGGTGGTACTGGGTTCAGGTCCCAGCAGTGGGGTTTTTTTTCCTGGTACCACTGCACCTAAAAGGCCCCTGGGTTCACTCAGACTCTAAAAATGGGTACCAGAGAAGTCTTGGAAGGTAAATGCAACCAGGCATGATACTGGCCACATTACAGTTTCCTGAATGTCTTTGAAATAATAACCAAACACCATTATGTCTTAATGGCATGCAGACGGAGATTTTACCTTTGGGCTTATAATGAGAACATTTTTATGTGTGTGTGTGTCTACAGTGTGAGTATTGCAACAAGGAGTTCACCAAAAACTTTGACCTGCAGCAACATATCCGAGCCCATACAGGGGAGAAACCTTTCCAGTGTATTGTATGTGGTAGAGCTTTTGCCCAGAAGTCAAATGTCAAGAAGCATATGACTACACATAAGGTTTGTGTCATACTGAAGGAGAGTGTGAAAATTTTGATGATGATGAAGATGTTTTTTCTTTCAGTGTGGTAGTGAAGAGAGGGGCTGTAGAAGGTAGCATACTAAAGGATTTCTATGATTGTGTTGTGGGTTTGGTTTTTTTTTTTTTTTTAGATCATCTGAAGGATTTCTTTGTGGTTACTTCTGATCATTTTATGAGTACACGAGTATGTGTGATGATAACACCACATATTCGACATGGGTTTTTTATTTCTTAATAAACAGTGATATTGTCCCGAGAATTGTGTTTATACTTATATGTTTTTTTCTGTTTCACATTTAAAGCAGTTTGATGTAGGAGCCACCTTCGTCTTTTTGTGATGATGCCATCTCCCTGGTCCATGCCAGTCAGGCGTTGGTTGTCATAGATTACCACAGCCATCTGTCCTTTGCTCTTTCTATAAGCTGTGTTTTGGAATGTGCTCTATGCCACTCTTTAAGTCCGTCAGTATCTTGTTTCTTTGTCCTCCTCTATCTCCTTTTCCCTCCAGTTTTCTTGTTGTCATTAAGTGTTCCAGTTTGCTTTTTCTTAGATCATGTCCTACAAATCTGGACTGTCATGTTCCGAATTTTGCCATAATTTCTCTCTTTTGCCAAGCCTCGCTTAGAACCTCTTTATTTGTTTTCTTGGCTGTCCATGGTATTCTCGTCATTTTTTCCTTAAGAACCACATCTCCACTGCTTCCAGTAGACTTTGAGTGCTCTTTGTTACTGTTGTCCATGCTTCGCATCCATATACATCTTTCATCTCGTGTCATTATTGTTCCTAAATACTTGAATTTATCCACTTGCTTTAATTCTGTGCCTTTTATTCTGATGCCGTATATACATAAAAAAAAATCCAGGGGTATTGAGAGTCTTGCTTTAGGATCCAGGGTTCCTAGGAAGCAGAATTGTCCAGCTTGTTCGTCGAGGAAATGATGAGAGTGGCAATCTCGATGCTCTGATTTATTCTGGGACATTGACCGTAGCTCTATCTCAGCTCCTGGTCCACCAGTAGCATTACCAGCCCACATTGTCATGTCACATGATTGAACCAGTTGTTATAATGTAAGAGTGAGGCTTTAGCTGACAGCTTCGTATCGTGAAGTTACTTTGCATAAAAACATAAGTATAGCCTTTCCTCGTACATGTCTAAGCACAAACGAATTTTAGGTTTTGACAGAGACTATCTTGGTGTCGTGGGGTTAAAATTAGGAAAGTTTCCTCAGAAAACAAATTAATTCTCAGTTTGTATTTGGCGGTTATCGTTAATCATATTAAACCATGAAGCCTCTTTATGAAGCTTTTGATTATTTGTTTCAGTGATTCTCAAACTGGGGTCTATGAAAGGGCATGGGGGTTTGTGGATCAAGTATAGATTATATAAAATACTAGAGATATCTGAAAATTTAGCATCTAGCACCAGGAGAGTGTAAGGGATATGGGCAGTGGTGAATTATCACTGACTGTAGAGGCCTTTAATCTGAACAGTTTGGGAATCACTGCTTTATGCCGTAATAAACAAGTGAAGTTGAAGTGTAATTGCGTGGATTGTCTGTTTGTGTTGGTGATGCAGGTTTGGCCGTGCGGAACCTCAAACACTCTACCCAGGCAACCGGAGCCTGTTGTGGAGGATAAAGATTCTGTTCAGTCACAGATCTCAGTATCATTGTCATCATCATCATCATCATCATCAGTGGCTCCTACAGGAACATCAACATCAGTGGTAGTTTCTACCAGTAATAGTATTGATGGCCAGGATTTGTTAAAGTCCACAGTTCACAAGGTTGGTTTCGTTTTGTTATCTGTAAGTAGAAACGCATGAGATGAATGTGAACATTGAAGTGAGTGTACGTATAGTTTAGAAGTTCAGACATACTTATCTTCTTATATCTTATATCCTTCCCGTGCCGTTAAATGTCACATAGGGCTCGCAAAGTAGTTTGCCAGTTTTTCCTGTCTTCGGTGAGTCATTCAACCTCATCAAGGGATTTTATGCCTGTTAATTTGGCCTCTCTTAACAGTGTCCTCTTCAGAGTTTCACGCGGTCTGCCTCTTTTTCTTTGGCTTGTTGTGTTCCACTTGATAGCTTGTTTTGAGATCCTCTGATCATTTCTTCTCATCACGTGACCAACATACATCCATCTCCTTTTCCTGATCACCCATGAGACTGGTTGTTGTTCAGTCATCTGTCTTATCTCTGCATTGTTCTTGAATTCGTTCCACTTGATGCAGAGTATTTTCCTTATGCATTTGTTTTCAAAAGAGTCTAATTTCTTGACTATTTCTTTAGTTGTTTTCCAGCTTTCGCATGCATAAATGAGGGTGGATATTACATTTGAATTGAATAATCTTAACTTGGTTTTTGTGCTTATAACTTTTGAATTCCGTATGTTCTCAAGATTCTTGAAGATTGATGCTGCTTTTGCAATTCTAACTTCCTTTCTGGTGTCACCATCCTGGTCTGTGTAGCTGCCAAGGTATGCAAATTGATTGACTTCTTCAATATCTGTCCCTTCTATGTGTATTTTTCTATTTTGATTAATGGGAATTTTCATTATTTTTGTTTTGTCCTTGTTAATTTCAAGTCCTATTTTGCTAGCCAGTGAAAACAGGCTATCTGTTTTTTCGTGCATAGGATTCAAATTGTTACTGATAAGAGTTATGTCATCATCAAAATCAAAATCTTCTAGTTGGGTCCAATGTATCCAGTCAATACCCGTGTTACCTGTGCAGCATTTTTTCATTATGAAGTCTGTTATACTTCCAAAAAGTAAAGGAGACAGTATACATCCTTGTTTCACACCTGTTTCAATCTGGAACCATTCACTCATCCCTTCTTCTGTCTTGACTGCACAGACATATCCATTGTAGAAGTCCTTAATGATGTTGACATACTAGGACATACATAAAGTCATACCTACATAAGAAGTCCTGAAAATGCACAAAGTTTTAAAAAAAACACCTGTGCAAAACATTTGGAATACAAGTGAAACTCAAGCCAACCCTTGCACAAGTCATCGCACCTGAGAATAGCAAGAAACTGGGTATGTGTTATATGGTGTTATCATCTCTGTATGGGGTACTGGCAGTGATGTGGCAGATAGACTTGCTGGACAGACTAAAATAAATAACAGACTGACAGTTGACAAGGGGGACATTGCCAAAGCTGTATCGGACAGACTGAGGGAAAATGAAAAACAGGAATGGAAGAACAATGTAGATGTGAAGAGATCGCTGGAGCTAAGACAAAGATGCTTGTAGGAAGTCTGAACTTTGTGGCAGAAAATGTATTGTAAACAACCAACATTTGACAGGAACTATTAGAAAACATACTCTTGGATGGATGCCGCGGCATGCGACGGAGCGCTCATATATGAGGTTGTCCTGAATGCAGTGCAGCTGCTGTCTGAACTTTGAACCTTTGAAAATCTCTGTGATATTTTGACATGCAGTCTTTGTCTTTACAAATATTTTCATGTTGTGCACGACGGCTGGTGGTAAACATGCGTCTGAAAGGGGGGGGAAGAGCCGGCCCTCAAACATGTTTTGATTGATTTGGAGTCAAAATTGAAATGAAATGAAAGTATGGACAAAGTTTATCCTTGTTAACACAGTGAACTAGGTTTTGCATTGATCAGTCATAAACACTACTGCAAATGATGCTGCTGGTATAAATCCATCATCATCATCATCATCATGTGCCGTGCCGACTGGCGTTGGCTATTATGCTTCTCCAGAGTACACGATCCTTCATGCAGGCCATCAGCTCAGTTGGTGATCTCCTCTCACACCATCCCGTCAGACTGTCCAGTATCATTTCTCTTGGTCTTCCTCTTGATCTTCTTCCTTCTATTTTTCCTGTTGTTATAATATTTTCAATGCCCCCTCTTCTCATTGCATGTCCTATGAAAGTACATTGTCTCTCTCTTATCTTTTTGACAAGGTTTTTTGTCTCTCCAGCTCTTCTCCTACATTCTTCATTAGTTATTTTTGCTGTCCAGGGGATTCGCAACATTCTTCTAATAAACCACATTTCTGCTGCTTCCAATGATTTTTGTGCAGACTTGCCTATTGTCCATGATTCACTTCCATATAACAAGATAGGTTCAATATAGCATTTTAGGACTCGTTTTCTAACATTCATTGATAAGGATGTGTTGGTCAATATGTTTCTCATTCTCTGAAATGCAGTCTTTGCTTGGCCTATTCTGTTCTAATTTCTGTTCTGCATTTCCCATCTGAAGTTATTACTGCTCCAAGGTATTTGAATTTCTGCACCTGCTTTAGAACAGTTCCATTTAATTTAATACTGCATGCTGGTGGATTCTGTTTCTTAGATATAACCATAGTCTCTGTCTTTTTGATGTTCAAAGTAAGGCCTTTCTGTTCACTTTCTTTGGCGACTTTATCAAGAGATTTTGCAGGTCTTGTTGGTTCTCAGCTATCAGTACTGTGTCGTCAGCATACCGAAGGTTGTTAATATTGTATCCTCCAATTTTTATGCCTGGTTCTGTGATGATTGTTCTTAGAATATTCTCGCTATACAGAGAAAAAAGGTCTGGAGATAGTACATCCTTGTCGCACCCCTTGTTTTATAGGTTGATATTTTCCAATTCTATTTTCAACTCGAACTGCTGCTTCTTGCTGCCAGTATAGATGTTTTACAATCCTCAGGTCTTTGCCGTCTATATTGATGTCTTCAAGCATTTTAATAATTTCATTATGTTTCACCTTGTCAAATGCCTTGGTGTAATCAATGAAGCATAAGTAGAGATCTTTCTGTACTTCTAAAGCTCTTTCTGTTAGTGTTCGTAAAGCATAAATGGCATTGTGTGTTCCCTTTCCTTCAACAAATCCAAACTGTTCATCTGCTATTTCCATTTTTATCTTTTTCCTTGTTCTTCTCATAATTATTCTCAGAAGTAGCTTCGTTATGTGACATGAGAGGCTGATAGTCCGGTGGTCGTCACATTCCTTTGCACCTGGTTTCTTTGGTAGTGCTATAAACGTGGATTTAATCAGGTCACTGGGAATATAACCACTGTTGTAAATGTCATTCAGTAACTTGGTTATTATTTTTATTCCTGTCTCCTCTAGTGCCTCTATTTCTTCTATTGTTATATTATCAGGCCCAGTCGCTTTTCCTTTCTTCATGTGTTTGATGGCATCTATGATTTCATCTTCAAGTATTGGTGGTCCCTCACAGTTTTCAGTATCTGGTGTTAATTCTGGTCTTTCTCCTCCATATAGCTCACCGATATACTCTGTCCACCTGTCCACAGTGTCTTCTTTTCCCATTAACATTTTACCTTCTTTCGATTTCAGGCATCCTGTGGTATATTTTGTTTTCCTGCCTGTGAGTTCATTAATTCGTTTGTGCATGTTTTTGCTGTCTTTAATATGAGAGTCCTCTATCTGTCTGCACTGCTCATTTAACCACACTTCTTTTGCTTCTCTGCATTTGCGTCTTATTTCTTTATTTATCTTGTTATATTTTTTCTCGTTATTTTTACTCCTCCTCCTCTTGTCCATCAGTCCTAAGATGTCGTCTGTCATCCATTTATTTTTAGGGGCTTCTTTTTTGGTGGTATTATCTCCTTAATAGTTTGGTGGATAGAATCTCTTAACATTTCCCATTGTTCATCTATACTATTTATCTTTGCTATTGCATTGTATCTATTTGTTATAATAACTTTGTATTGTTCTCTCAGTTCTTGGTCATTTTTAAGAAGTTCTGTATTCAGTTTGATGTTTCTCACTTTTCTGCCTGCTTTCTTTAGTTTTATTCTAACTTTTCCACAGAGTGGATCATGGTCACTATTGCAGTCAGCTCCTGGCATGGTTTTTGTTGTCAGTAGTGCATTGCGGAATCGTTTGTTGATTAATATGTAGTCTATCTGGTTAAAAGTCTTTTTGTCTGGACTGCACCACGTTGCCAGTCTTCGAGGATGTTGTTTAAACCAGGTGTTTCCTACAACCATGCTGTGTATTCTTGCCCATTCAATTAATTTATAACCTCTGTCATTCCTCTCCCCCAGTCCATAGTCACCAACGATGTCTGAAGTTCTTCCTTTACCAACTTTGGCATTAAAATCTCCCATGACTATGGTAACTTCATGTGACTTTGTGTGTTTTAGTGCTGTCTCTATGTCATTATAAAATAGCTGTAAATCTTCTTCAGAGCTTTCAGATGTTGGAGCGTACACTTGTATATATTTATGTTTATTGGTTGTCCTTTCAGTTGGGCTAGCAGGACTCGGTCTGAGATGTTCAAATATCCTACAATTGTCCTTGCCGTTTGTTCATCAAATATAATTCCTACTCCTCGTTTGTGTTTCTCACTTCCTGAATATATTATTGTATATTTATCTGAGTTTATCTTCCCTGCACCTGTCCATCTAACTTCACTCATTCCTAATATGTTGATCTTCATCCTTTCCATTTCCATCTTTACATTTTCTAATTTTCCAGCCTGGAATAAAGTTCTAACATTCCATGTTGCTATTTTGAACTTGCTATTTTTGCCACCAGTAGCTTGATGACGATCTGGCCTCACCTGTGGCTCGTGAGCTGCCCTACCGGACGAGGCTGTTCCAGAAGAACATCCATTAACGTCGTTCATGATGAATCGATTAATCTGTTTAAGCATAATTATTCTTGGGAATTACAACAGTGGTTTCCCGTTGCCTTCTGTTGGTTTGTGTACGGACTCTCCGCTAGCCTTTGGACTCCCTGTCCTACCCGCAAGGCAGCGGGAGCGAGAGGTTTTAAGGCGCCTCTGACCCGCCTGGTATTCCCTTCACTGAGCATGTGAGGCACTTTATAGGAGTAGTAGAGCCACCTACTACCCCACCTCGCTCTCTGAGTCTACCGCCAGTTGGTCCGCGCCTGCTTATTTGGATAACTCCTTATTCACAGGGATCCTCCATATCTGGAGGACTTTCACCATCCGCCACCTGTGACGCGCTGGGTTGGGGATAGTCGTCCCAGCTTTACCCAAGAATAAATCCAACATACATAAAAACTGATTTATGTAAAGGGTTCTGAAACTTATTACATAAATTGAGAACTGTCTTTATATGCTTACTTTTAGATTTTGATCATGGTTAGTGTAAAGTCCTTGTAAATACTTCCTCTCCCACCCCTCATAATATGAGTAATTTCTCTTCCATTTCAGATGCAGACTCTGCATAAAATGTTTTAATGAAATAATTTATGCAAGTTTTAGAACATTTCATTTCAGAATATTTGATCGTCAATGTGTCCACCTTCTGTAGAGATGCAGGACTACAATTCTTAAGGTTTACAAATGCACAAAAAAAAAAAAAAACCCAAAAAAACTGGATATGTATGGGTTTGTTCTTGTATTTCGAGATTAAAATTTTAAACATTATAGCCTAAATATAGGTAGGCATTGTATCATTTCTCAGGGAAAAACATTGGCAGATGTGTTTATTATAGATTTATTTGTGTAGTCTGGAAACATTTTGTTTTAGTTGGCAAGATAAGAATTTTAAAATTCTTGTTTTGACTTTGCAGCTGAAGGGCGACAGCCAGTCAGAGAATGAAGACGAAGGAGCCAAAGTGAAAGTAGTGGTCGTGGACAATTCGTATGTTTGTCAGTACTGTCCCAGCCGGTTTAAGACGTACTACCAGCTGAAGAGCCATTTGGTTACACACAAGAGCGAGCAGGTCGGGCCCTCCTCCTGTGGTTTAGCTTGTAGAGTTTGTAGAATGGTGTACAAGTGGGGAAATTATCAGTGAGTTGATGTGTACCAAGAAAAAGTGGTAGATTTTTTTTTTCGAATTCGGTAGGATAGTATTTTTTGTTTCTGTGTCCAATGAAGATGATGATGACGGTGATGATGATAGTGTTAATCATTGTTATGGTGATGGTGCTTATAATGATAATGATTGTGATGATGGTGGTGTGTATGATGATTATGATGATGATGATGGCAGTGCTTATGATGATGGTGATTGTGGTGAATTTGTCCTGTGTTCTTGGTAGTGATAATAGAAGACTTATCATTTCGTGGGGCATGAATGGAAAAATGAAATGGCGTCCTCAGAGAGCCAGATTCCAGTCTTATTACTGCATCACACCATGACAGAAAAAACCCACGTCATCTGACATTTTCTACATCAGGCTGTTGTATTGTAATCTTTTTTTGAGAACATTCAAGAAGAGTGATATTCTGTTGATTTATGAACTTTGCATTGTTGAAGGCGGTATTGCGTCAAATACATCTTACATCTTTCCCAAGACGTTAAACATCACACAGGGCTTGCATGGTAGTTTGCCAAGTTTTCCTGTTTTCAGAGAGTTTTTCAACCTCATCAAGGGATGCTATGCCTCTAATTTGCCCTCTCTTAACAATGTCCACTTTAGAGTTTCACATTCCCCTGGAAACAACTGTGTTAAGAGCACACTTATCTTAACATAGTCTTTGTGAGATAGGGAACACAGATCTGTTTGCTTAAAAACTCTGTCCCCAGAAACCTGTAGCAGTGAACACTAATTGTAATTGCTATTTTTGTAAAATGTAATGTCAGGTTGGTGGATGGATGGGGACATGGAGATCGCTGGCGGGGATGAGGGAAGTCTGGTGTGAAACCAGTGAATCCAAGATGTGACAAGCCTATGGGTCTTTAAAACAATGGCTATCAGAATGATGTGAACAAAACAGAGCCAGCAGACTATAGGTGGCAGGGAATGGATATCATTGAGGCACTCATCAGATTCCTCATCCCAAAGTTGGAATGTCTCTTTGGAACTGTCTCAAAGCCGTCTGGTCAGCGTGCAGACATTTGCACGCTGGATCTGACATGGAGAAGGGGCTTAGTGCAGCCACCAGAGGCTGGAAAACAAAGTTTTGGCCAGGCCAGCCTACACCACTGTCTTCATGGCAGTCCGAGCAAGACCACAGTCTGCCCTAGCAAGGAAAGATGCTGAAGTCGGAGGTACCCAGCCAAAAGGCACATTGCAAAAATCAGGGTACCACGCATCATCGCCAGTGTGTGTATGAGGAAGAGTTTCACGTGGTCGACCTCTTGTTCTTCAGCCAGTTGTGTTCCAAATGATAGCATTATACAGGACGTACATAAAATTTCTGAATACTTAAAAGAATTTGTTAGCTGCTTAATATAACATCTACCGTAATAATTGATACTTCATTTTGAAGAGAGAGTCTGAAAGTTTGAAATCCAAACATTTTGTACTGATTAACTTTCACATTTTCTCATCAAAATAAGGTATCAGTTATTACAGTAGCTGTTATATTACACCAGAATACCACACCAGAAACTTTGGGAAATAATGGAAAAAATGGGATTTCCAACACATTTGATACAATTAACATCATTGCTGTATCTAGACCAACAAGCAGCAGTAAGAATAAATGGTGAAAGAACAACTTGGTTTGACATCAAACAAGGGGTCCGTCAGGGGGTGCATATTGTCACCCTACTTATTTAACTTGTATACTGAAAATATAATGAGGAATGTTAGAGAAGATGTAGACAAAGAATATTACGAGCCATAACAATTGGAGGTTATGAAATATTAGAGATAGATATGCTGATGACACAGTATTACTGTCCACAACACAAAATGAAATGGAAAAACTAATTATGTCAGTCTGTAAGAACAGCGAAGACCAAAACCTCTATCTTAATGCTAAGAAAACTAAATTGATGACAAATGACAAAACAACCAAGGCAGCTGATACATGTATCAATGAGGAAAAACTGGAAGAAGTGGAGAGTTTTGAATATCATGGATCACTGCTAACTAATAATGGAGATACAATTAGGGAAATTAAAAGGAGGACATCTATCGCTCTTCAGAAAGTAAAACAACTAAAAATCTGTGGAGAGGAATAGACAGAACAACAAAAATAAGATTTTTAAGGGCATGCATCTTTCCTATCGCAACATATGCCTGTGAGACCTGGACACTTAACAAAACAACTGAGAAACACATAAATGCCTTTGAATGTAAATGCTACAGAAGAGTTCTTCAGATATCATGGACACAAAAAAGAACAAATATATCCATACTACAAGAACTTAATATTGAAGAAGGTTGGCAAGTAAAGAGGATTAAACAGAGAAAACTTAAATATTTTGGACACATTAAACGTCATGATAATTTAGAGAAGACCATCTTGGAAGGGTACATAATGGGAAAAAAGAAAGAGAGGAAGGCCAAGGCGAAGATGGCTGCAAGACATTGTTGATGATCTGCATCAGCAGCAAGCCATCTTGCTCACAACCGAGAGGCCTACAGGAGTGCTGTTTGGGAGGCAAAGTTCCGCAAGGGACATGCAAATGAATGAGTGAATGAATACTTTTTTAAAAGTGTTCAAGGACTTTATGTACATCCTGTATAGCACATGAATTTTGCTGGAGAAAAATATGTGAATCATTATAACTGTAAAGTACTATTTGGCTGAAGTTTCAAATCCAAAATTTTCCTATTGTGGAAATCGAGAATTGTTGAGTTTGAAAAAACACTGCAGTTTTACATTACAGAAGTCCAAAGTAATCTTTTTTTAAAAAATTAATGTCTTGCTTTTCTCCAAGGTGTAGTCTTATCTTTTCTCATCCTTTCCTCTTTTCTTGTCCTGTACATTTCTTGTGAATGAGAAAGCTGAAGGTTATTCTGGACATGAGATTTGTATCCTTGGTTCTGGCTACAGATGTGTCCTGAAAGTTGGCTCTTTTTAATATTTCTGTCAGAATATCTGCTTAGAGATCACTCAGATCCAGGAACTTCTTCCATATGTCCTAAGCATGCTGAGGTTTTCCAAGTTTGACTAAAGTGACATTAGATGGGGTGCCATATGTAAGAATTCATGCCATATATATATATATATATATATATATGCATCTCCCAAAATCAAAAGATTTAGTTTCTTATATATCTTAGTCTTTGTTTTTAATTGTCTGAAGTATACTGTTGTCACAGTCAGATGACAAATGACCATTGTGTTGTTGTCTGTAGGTATATTGTTCATTATGTGAAGTAAAAAGACCACCTTTTTTTTTTCATTGTCTAAAGGAAAAGTCCAGTTTTGCTTGTTAGTGTATTCCTTTTCATTGTTGGAAGGCAAAAGACTAGTTTTGTCTGTCAGTTAGTGGTTCCATTTATGCCCTGTACAGAAAAACTAGGTTTTTGTCTGTCAGTTAGTGGTTCCTAATGTGCATTGTACAAAAAGACAAATTTTGTCTGCCAGTTAGTGGTTCCTAATGTGCCTTGTACAAAAAGACAAATTTTGTCTGCCAGTTAGTGGTTCCTAATGTGCCTTGTACAAAAAGGCAAATTTTGTCTGCCAGTTAGTGGTTCCTAATGTGCCTTGTACAAAAAGACAAATTTTGTCTGCCAGTTAGTGGTTCCTAATGTGCCTTGTACAAAAAGACAAATTTTGTCTGCCAGTTAGTGGTTCCTAATGTGCCTTGTACAAAAAGACAAATTTTGTCTGCCAGTTAGTGGTTCCTAATGTGCCCTGTACAAAAAGACTAATGTTGTCTGCCAGTTAGTGGTTCCATCTGTGCCATGTACACTTTTTTTCACCAAATGTCAGAGTGTCATTTCCTCTTTCCTGCCCTTTCCAGGATTGAGTCAGAAGATGCATTCCAAATAATACACATACAACATTCCAACAGTCCAACTCTGTTAATTTGTGGTCCCAAATTTCCCCTCAAAAAGCTAAAATTATTGTGGCCTGGAGGGGGTGGGGGGGGGGGGGGGAAGAAGAAGTTTCCCCACCAGTTGAGAATCCCTGGTATATTCCTTTTTCCTTTGTCTGAAGGCAAAAGATTAGTCTTGTCTATTAAAACCCTGTACGAGCTGGGAGTTCATCAGTACTCGCATATATACATGAATCAAGGAGTCAAGTCAGGCCCAAGGTTAGTCTGTCTTAGTCCATTTAATGCTGATGAAGATTTTATGAAAGTTTATCACTTGATTTCCATTTTGGTGAAGTTATGTTTCTAATTCCATATTTGTAGAAGTTCATCTCCAGTCCACATTTTATTGAAGTTAATCCCTGATCTTGCTGTAATGAAGTTCATATCTGGGAGCTGTCATCTGTAAAAGGTCAAATGTAAAAGTCCCTTTTCCGTGCCATCAAGGCATATTGGAGATACGGTGTTTGGCTTGTATTTCCAAGACCTTCAGCACATGAAAGTGTGGTGTGGTCAGTATCACGCCTGGCTTTCATTTACCTTCCAAGATTTCTCTGGTGCCCGTTTTTAGAGGCTGGGTGGAACCCAGGGCCTTTCTTGTGTGTACCAGAAAAAAATCCCACAGCTGAGACTTGAACCCAGTACCACTTGATTAGTATGGTAAGGTTAGATAAATGTAACCCTGTTTATGCCTTAGAGGCACATGGGGATATGGTGTTAGTGCCCATATTTTCCTTGACCTGTTGTTACACTGGAGGATGATGTGGTTAGCATTATGCCTGGCTGCCTTTTCCTTCCCCAGCTCCGAATTTGAATCCCTGACTTTTGGCATGAGAGACTAGTGCACTAACCACATCGCCACTCAGATAACCAGATTAGTAAACCGAGTGCATAACCACTCAACTGTGAATTCCTTTTGTTGAAGCTGTCATCAAATCACTAATGTTAATTATTTCAGGATTAAGTTATTGAAAAATTTGATACTTCGTGATGTTTTCATGTTACCAGGTTAGAGAATATACTCATAAGACATAGTACAATAAAAGAAAAGTTGGCCAGGTAGTAACTGCATTATGTAGAAATATTAGTTGACTGGGCTAGAAGGATTACACATAGTTATCTGGGTCATAAACTAAACCTGGTTTAAGATTTTATCCTCTTTCCTTGTTGCATTCCTGTTGCATTATTTTGAGTTAATAAATGGGTTATGGATTAAAATGAGGTGGTGGAGCCTGCTGAGAGTACACAGACATGAAGTAGATATAACAGTGCTTCAGTGTAATTTGGGAATTCAAGTGAGCCACTGTAATCCATTTTGTGTGTGACTTGAAGTCTAGTTTCAAGATTTGAATGCAGCTGGCTACTGAGAATTCAAGTTTTGCATTCACAGGGTGAAACTACAATCACAGCTGCCACCATAGATGAGTACTAGATGTATCTGTGCCTGCCAGTTGCGTATGTTTATCTTAGTGCGGGTACTTACTGTCTTCTCAGACATTTCCAGTGCACAAAGTGTGGAAACAAGTACACGACCCCAGAGGCCTTGGAGCACCACATGTCCACCACGAGTCATGACTACAGGTGCCCACACTGTCACAAGCAGTTTAGTTGTGAGCGGTTTCTTCGCAGACATCTGCCCATTCATGGCTCTGAAGGTAATTTGCTTCTAAAGATTACCTAGCTTATGTGTATGTGTGTGTTTCTTTCTCTCTCTCTTTCTCTACTTTCCATTCCAGCTGCTTTCTCACATGATAATTTGATAATTACTTTGAAGTGGCTTATTTATTGATCATGATAGTAGTACCACATGACCATGTAAGCTTGTTTCTGCTTCTTACCTGTGTAGGCATGTATTACATATTATATATGTGTAGTTTTGTCTGCTTCATGTGATCTGGTGTACTTTTATATATCTACTTTATGTCTGTATACTCTTATATGTCTACTTCGTGTCTGTGTAGTCTTATATCTTACTTCATGCCTGTGTACTCTTACATCTACTTTATGCCTGTATACTCTTATATCTACTTCATGCTTGTGTACTCTTATATATCCACTTCATGCCTGTGTACTCTTATATCTACGTCAAGTCACTTATGGGCATGAAGTACCAAATGTCTTAGGTTTATATCCACTTAATGTCATTTGTAAGATATTTTCTGTGCAGATTTATATCTGCTTCATATCTATTCAGGATTATATCTGCTCATATCTGTGCAGACTTTTACTGTGTGTTTTCATATCACATTGATCACAAGATGTCTTCCAAACAAGTTCTTACACTGTTGTTTTTATATAACCTAAGTGCAGTGTTTTCCTCGCTGTAAATTTTATTCAAACTAGTGACCTTGTAGCCCCTAACCCAGGAAGTGTTTGTTCTGCATTTCAGGTCAGTTTGAGTGCCCACAGTGCAAGAAGAGGTTTAAAACGGAGCACTACCTCAAGTCTCACGTGCTGATCCACACAGGAGAGACTCCATTTGCCTGCGAGATTTGTCATGCTGCATTCAACCGTAAGGATAAGCTGAAGCGTCACATGACCATTCATGATTCTGTCAAGAAGTATCGATGCCCTTTTAGGACTATTGCAGGTGGGATGTTTGTTATTTGTCTTGTCTTTGATGCTGTTTTTGGTCCTGTTGGGTTGGAGAGACAGAACCAGTGGAGATATCGATACTTAGAACCACTAATCAACCGACGTAAGAGAGTTAATCGATTATGATGACTAGGCCATGTAGGCAGAACAGAAAGGAGTTACCTGACCAGATTTGTATAAATATATATACAAGCGCAGGGGTGAAGATGACCGATAAGGCAATCAGCAATCCATAGCTGATATGCCAGCGTCAGGGTTAGTGACCCATAGCTGACCAAGACCCTGTCCCATCTCTCAGTGGTACTCCCAGTAACAGGCCTAGCCTGGCTAATGAGGCAGGGATTGTCATAGTCTCCATGATGGTGGAGTCTGCTAAAGAAGCATTGCACACCCCCCTGCTTTTTAGCTGTACTCCGGGACTGAAAAAGTACCCAGCATAACCCGCTCTCACGTCGTTACAGTGCTGTGCCTCAACATCTCTGCAGCATTGGCTGCAAAGAACAACAGCTCACAGTTACAAGGAGTTCATAAAATACAAGTGATAAAAAGAAGAGACTAAGGGTTTGATCAGAGTAATATAGGGAGACAGAATGAAAGAAGTTATGAGAACTTTGGAGTGAAAAAACTGGAGATAGCAGTCCAGGATCAGAGATGAGTGTAGATAGATTGAATTTGCAACAGTTGGCCTTTGGAGCTTGAAATACTGAAGAGACAGAGAGAGTGACACATTCTTTGATGTTGATGCTACTTCCTGTTTAGACTTTGTGATATTAACCTCAGGAAGGTACAAGGACTTTATGGTGTCCTCCCAAGCCGAGGCAATCCACTGTTGTATACATCATTCAACTGAACATGGCACATTTGTATGTGAGAAAGCTTCCTCCGCAACTGGACAATGGTTGCCATCAGGGCAGGGTACTCTAGACTTTCAGTGCATTGAGGATGAAACTGGGATATTCATGTAGTATGTGTATATAAGGGGTGTACTGAGCACAAGATTTTAATCTTTGACTGGTTACGAATTGATGCCTGTGTATGAATTCAAGAACAATACAGAGATAAGACAGATGACTGAACAACAACCAGTCTCATAGGTGATCAGGAAAAGGAGATGGACATATGTTGGTCACGTGAGGAGAAGAAAGGATCAGAGAATCCCAAAACAAGCTATCAAGTGGAACACAACAGGCCGAAGAACAAGAGGCAGACCACGTGAAACTCTGAAGAGGACATTGTTAAGAGAGGCCAAATTAATAGGCATAAAATCCCTCAATGAGGTTGAAAAGCTTGCTGAAAACAGGAAAAATTGGCGAACTACCTTGCAAGCCCTATTTGATGTTTAACGGCACGGGAAGGATATAAGATATAAGAAGATGTGCAGTTGGCTATTCTTATGTTAATTTCCGTTTCACATTTCCCTTCATCTATTATCTTGTGCCCCAAATATAAACATTTTGTCACTTGTTATAATGTAAATCACCATTTGTATTTTATATTTCTGTTGACTTTTGTTCTTCCTTGCTGATTGCTGTGATCATTGTTTTTCTAAACTTTATTTTTCTTGACTTTGTAGTTTAGTTGCATCACAGTATCCTATAAATTATGTAGGTTGCAGAGATATACTTAAAACATGTCATTGAAGCATTGTAATGTAGTCTAGGATTGATCACTCCAAATCACAAGACCCTGTGATCTTCATAGACAGGTCAGTGGCATGAGGCCTAAAATGTGGATGGGCTTATATTGTCTACCATAACAGCAAACTGGTCAAGAGTAAATCAGGAGCCTATGTAACTACGAGTACAACTTGAGGATGGAGGTGCAGGCAGCATCAGAAGCAGTTTCCTGGTCGGTGGAGCAGGGCGACTCGCATGAGGTCCTTGTAACAGACAAGCGTGTTACAGAGAATTGAGAGACATTTCTACTGCAGGGAGTGGGTCCAGCTTCTAGAGGCTTCTTGGTTATCCAGTTTGATGTGGATATGCTGCCCGGATCATGCAGGAGTGAGAAAGTGGACATGCTGACAGGCATGGCATCAGTTCAGGGCACTCTAAGAATGGACAAGGAGGAGATTGTAAGATTGTATGGAGGGCGACATCGGGTTGAATGACAACAATCACATCAGGAGAATGATCGAGTTGAGGGAGAAGAACAGAAATGGATGTTTTCCTGAAAGAAGTGGTTTAGCATGTGTTACCCACAACCAGTGTGTGACTGACTCCGTCAACAGGTGCGCACTTGATGTTGGGACAGAAGGTGGAGCACATATGCCTGGAGTATAGGGATGCCAGCCTCTGAGAACAGTTACAGTAACAAATGGAGTGCAGGGATGCCAGTCTCTGAGGACAGTTACAGTAACAACTGGAGTGTAGGGATGCCAGTCTCTGAGGACAGTTACAGTAACAAATGGAGTGTGGGGATGCCAGTCTCTGAGGACAGCTACAGTAACAAGGCCTAAACTGCTTATAGTCCATGAACATGGTCAGAAAAGAGAGATGGTGGTGAAGATACAGCTAACAGCATGGCCATGCTATGTGCAGTTGGTCTGTACAGGCATTTGAGCTTAAAGATGGGTAGCAGAAGGGCTGTTGTAAGAAGCTGTAGAAGGTAAACTTGTGCTAGTAAAAACCTCTGTCTTGGCCAGGTTCGGGGATAGTCTTGATCTCCATAATGTTTCAGAAAACAAAATTGTTTTATTGCCTGTGTACTGTGAGGCAAGCTGAAGAAGAAACAAACATGTTTTATAGACAGCAATTTGCAGAGAATATCTTATGGGGTTCTTACTTATCACCAAGTGTTTGCAAGCGATGTCAGTGAAGAGAAGACTGCTAGAACTGAGTGATACAGGAACAGTCTGTAGGTGGTTTTATAGAATGTGTGTTGAAACAACTTTTCATTGTGTGTTACTTTCTTAATACTAGAGTGTAGAAGAAAAGGATGAAAGTAGAAAATATCCTTGATTATTTTTTTTAACTCTTAAAAACTATACTGTGAATATTCGAAATTGTAATATTGAGATTTTTTTTTCTGAAATATGAATATTTAAATTTCACCAGGTTCATCTGAATACAAATAGGAATATTTGGTACATCCCTTATTTATATGTGTTATATGAAGTGTTTATTGGAAGAAAGGAATCATTGTTAAAATACCAAAAAAGGGCAACCTTAGTGACTGTAACAACTGGAGAGGAGTAACCTTAATATCAGTTGTGTCAAAAGTATTTTGCAAGGTCATTTTGAATAGACTCAAAGATATAGTGGATACTGCAATGAGAGAAGAACAAGCAGGATTTCGAAAAGGGAGAAGCTGTCTTGACCAGATCTTTACTCTCAGAATAATACTTGAAGAACATATTGAAAAGCAGAAACCATTAATACTGAACTTCATAGATTTTAAAAAGGCATTTGATAGCATACACAGAGATTCATTATGGAGAATTTTATGTCTATATGGAATACCATCTAAAATTGTCAACATCATTAAGGACTTATACAATGGATATGGTTGTGTAGTCAAGACAGAAGAAGGGATGAGTGAATGGTTCCAGATTGAAACAGGCGTGAAACAAGGATGTATACTGTCTCCTTTACTTTTTGGGATTACAATAGACTTCATAATGAAAAAATGCTGCACAGGTAACACAGGTATTGACTGGGTACATGGGACCCAACTAGAAGATCTTGATTTTGCTGATGATATAACTCTTATCAGTAATAATGTGAATTCCATGCAAGAAAAACAGATAGCCTGTCTTCACTGGCTAGCAAAATAGGACTTGAAATTAACAAGGACAAAACAAAAATAATGAAAATTCCCATCAATCAAAATGGAAAAATACACATAGAAGGGACAGATATTGAAGAAGTCAATCAATTTGCATACCTTGGCAGCTACATAGACCAGGATGGTGACACCAGAAAGAAAGTTAGAATTGCAAAAGCAGCATCAATCTTCAAGAATCTTGAGAACATATGGAATTCAAAAGTTATAAGCACAAAAACCAAGTTAAGACTATTCAGTTCAAATGTAATATCCACCCTCATTTATGCATGCGAAAGCTGGAAAACAACTAAAGAAATATCAAGAAATTAGACTCTTTTGAAAACAAATGCATAAGGAAAATACTCGGCATCAAGTGGAATGAATTCAAGAACAATGCAGAGATAAGACAGATGACTGAACAACAACCAGTCTCATGGGTGATCAGGAAAAGGAGATGGACATATGTTGGTCACGTGATGAGAAGAAATGATCAGAGAATCCCAAAACAAGCTATCAAGTGGAACACAACAGGCCGAAGAAAAAGGGGCAGACCGCGTGAAACTCTAAAGAGGACATTATTAAGAGAGGCCAAGTTAACAGGCATAAAATCCTTTGATGAGGTTGAAAGACTCGCCGAAGACAGGAAAAATTGGCGAACTACTTTACGAGCCCTATGTGACGTTTAACGGCACGAGAAGGATATAAGATATAAGATAAGATATGAAGTGTATGTATATGCTATGCTCTGAATCACACCAAATGTTTGATTAAAAAAATATGATAATTGCAACTAGCCAAAGCATTTGCAAGAATTGTGGGAGATGGATGAATGGAGAAGAGTCCTGTGATGGTTGAGGTCATAGACCAACCCAGAATTCCTAACTGAAGGTCATAATTTTTTAGTTTATTGGTCAGATTTGATACGTCTCATTACGCATGAACCTCGTCTTGTGTGTCGGACAGAGTCGAGATTCTGCTGTAGTGAAGTTGTAAGGCAGTAGGGGACAGCTTTGTTCCATAAGTGTAGTGGTAATATAGGGTGAAGAAAAATTAAAGCAATATCGCTAAAAACAGCCATGAGATAGATACATGAGGGGAAAAGAATGTGAGTTCGAGGCTACATGGAGGAGAACTGTAGAAGTGGAAATGGGTAGCATGTGGTCCAACTGAGGCATAAGACAAAGACAGGCCACAGACCAGGAGAGGTGGAGAGATTTTGCTGCTGCCCTGCAAGATGCCACAGGGCATGCTGGGTGGCGATTGCTTAGCTGATTGCTGACCAAGGACGTGGATGGTTAGGTGGATGGAAGAAAGTTTGAACAAATAATAAAATTGATATTAATATGTTACATAAATTGTTGTAAGAATCTGTCTGTTGTTACATGCTATCTTTCTTTGACAAGTTGACTGATCAATTTCTAGGTTGTACCAAAGAGTTTAATAGACCTGACAAGCTGAAAGCACACATCATCACCCACAGTGGGATCAAGCCTTACAAGTGTACGATCTGCAACAAGGGTTTCTCCCGCAGACCTCATCTGTTGGAGCATGAGAGGGGCCATAACTTGGACTACAGGTTCAAGTGTGAAAAATGTGGTAAGGGCTTCTTCCGACCCAAGCTCTTCCATGAGCACAGGTGCCAGGCATCCAGGACAGGTCCCGAGCAGCAGTTTCGTCCCAGGAATAGAAGAAAAATTGGTAGGCCGAGGAAGAGAATGATCAGCATCGTCCCAGATTCTGTATCTAAAAGTAGGGGCAAACAGTATCCGTCACGCACTCGGAGCTCTGGGAAAGTCGTGCAGTTTCCCTCGCAGATGGTTGCTCATCTTTCCCTCAAGCAGCAACAGCGACACCAGAAACAAATGGAAGCTAGAAATGGGATGTCAGATTTAGGGAACGGAGATGCCGGCATTAAAGATGACAGTGAGTGTCAAGAACAAAACACACTGTCTGTGGAAGTGGTTAAGGCCTTGCCGGACATATCTTCGGTGAGAACGTCTGGTGGAGTCATTGATATAGATAGTACAGGTGCTATGAGCGTCCGAATCCCTGAGTTAGAAGGGAAGGATGAAATTTCAGGAGAATCTCTCGGAGCCCATGTCCAACACATCAGTCTTGGCCCTGGTGGGGAGTTGGTTGACCATTATGTAGTTCACTTAACAGAATCTGTTGATGGAAGCAGTCCTACTATACAAACTGCCTTCATACCAGCTGTATCTGGGGCTCAAATTTTTGCCAGCAGTCCCCAGGGCATGGGGATCCAGCCGATCGCTATCATCGAGGCTCGATCATTTAATATGGCAGAATGTGCTGGGAAACAGATTCTCGCGGCTGCAGGAACAAATGCTATCATGGCAGGTCACCGTGGCGACCAGCATGAAGGTCAACATCGAGAGAATGTGTCCGGTTATATCACTGTGACTGACGGCGCTCATATTCTTGGTGCTGGAACATCTGGTCTGAAATCGGATCTTAGCGACGCAGGCAAGCTTGAGTTGCCGGGTACAAGCGGAGTTGAGAATGGAACCTTAATGTCCTCTCATGACAGTGATTTGATGGTGGCCAGGGCAAATGGTTTGGTGAGCAGTTCAGACTCTGACAGGGCTGGTTTGTCTGGAGATTGTAAGGATGAGTCTGTGATGGTTTTAGGGAGTCATGGCCTGATGGTCTCGGCTGGTGAGATCGGAGGTGGGTCAGCGGATGTTGGAGGTGACATGATGGATGGCGCCTTGTCATTGTTTTCACCGCCAGTCAGTACAGACGGTTACATGGGAGGTCAGACTTACATAACTTGCTCCACCCATCTTGTGGATTATGCAAGCTCCCAAACTGTTCTTCATGGACCCAGCTGAAGGCAAAGAGGAAGATTCACAAAATGTTTTTGTTTTGTTTTCATTCGTAAGAGTCACCTGGACTGTTAAGGTAAAATACAGTGTGAAAAAAGTGCATTTGTTTCTAAGCATTAAGGAACATTGTTAGCATTTGAATGAAGTAATTTATGAGAGCTGTTGAATGAGTTTATGAGAGCTGTTAAATGAAGCAGTGTATGAGACCTGTTAAATGAAGTAGTTTATGGGAGCTGTTGAGTAAAGCAGTTAATGGAAGCTGTTAAATGAAGCAGTTTATGAGAGCTGTTGAATGAAGCAGTTTATGGAAGCAAAGATATCTGTGTGGAGAGATCATTCAGTTAGTGAGCCAGTTGTGACCTGCATGCTGATCTCCTTCTGTTCTTGAGCTTCAGAGGAATGCTTGTTGTATAGCTTCTGTATAGCCAAAGGCCTGTTGTATTATTACTGTCATGCCAGTAGCCTTTTATGAACACCTGAGTAGTAAAGTGGCTAGTGCATTTGTCTCTCAGGAGAAGTTCAGTGATTCAGAGATGTCCAGAAGCAGCTTGGTCATCCAGCTGTAGACATGGGTACATGGTCTTCTAGAGCAAGAGAAAGAATGGCAAGCAAGCATTATGTTGACCATATCACCTTGGTCATCCAGCTGTAGACATGGGTATATGATGGCAAGCAAGCATTATGTTGACCATATCACCTTGTAGGGTGCTCTGAGGGCACTATCACCACATCTCCTTTGTTCTACTATGACATGACCTTTGCTTTTTTTAAACATTTTTTTTATTTTCTGACATGTTAATCCTGCACAGCCAACAGCCTGTTATATTTCAGTCTGACAGTTGAGATGCTGTTGGGTTCCCCGTAATGGTTTAGCTAACAAAGTGGTGACCTGCCTGAATTTACTTCAGGAGTTCAAGAAAGCTTACTGTAGGCTACTCCCTATCCAGCTCACCGCACACTGACCTGCTTGGATGGGTGGGTGGGCTGTTATATAGGGGTAGAACAGGAATAAGCCAGTTTGTAGTGTTGTGGGAAGATGTCCCAAGGATGTAACATTCATTTTTTTTTTTTTTAATCAAGGATAAGTCAGTATTTTTTGTCATAATTTTGCTTGTGTAAGATGTATTTTTGTCACAGTACATGTCAGTGCTAGATAACAGATGAATTTTGTGTTTCTGGTGTGGTCGGTGTGTGTGTGTGTGTATAACCATCCTTGACCCCCCCCACCTCCTTGCTTAAATAGATTGACATTGTCAGAGGCTAAGACCCTGAGTAAATATTTGGGCAAGCATGATCAGGTCTGGTGTGTTTGTTCATGCACAGATTATATTTTGTGGACCACGTATTATATGTGTGCTGCGTTATTACTCATGGAGTGATGTCATGTATTTGCAGCAGGAGGAATGTTTGGGTGCGGTGGTCTGCCGTGCTGTTTGGACCAACAAGAGAAGGGGGCTCCTGATGGAAGATTTGGTCAAGATGCAGTATTCGGTCTGAATGAGGTTGTTGTCAGTGACCTATCTATTGCTGACTGCTTGTGTCAGGGTTGGCAGACCATAGATGGCCAAGACCCTACTCTACCCCCCCCCCCAGTATGCCCCTGGAAGCAGGCAGTGTAGTTTGGCCAAGTGAATAAAGAAAGCAATGGGATGGAGCCAAGGTGTAAGGAGTAAGACAATAGAAAAGAAAATCGAGGTCTTTGAAATGTGGTTATGCAGAAGCTTTGGGTATGTCAAGAGGGACAGTAATATATTGAAGCACCTTCTTGAGGGCAAGATTGAAGGGAAAAGAACAAGAGGATGACAGCGAGATAGATGGGTGGACAGCATCAAGAGCTGGACAGGGACAAGCTTGGCCGAGTGTTGTACGAAGGCAAGAAACAGAGCAGAGTGGAGATTCATTGCAGCCAAACATCTGCGGGGAGACAGCAGGAGTTGATGATGATGATGATGATAGAGCCAAGGTTGGATGTATTGGGTCTTGCCAGCTACATTACAGGGACACAGCACAAACAACATCCTATCAAGGGCAAACAAAGACGAAGAAGAATGATCTGTTTGAGATGGTGATAGGTGACTTCCCTTTTCTCACGGGCGCACACAATGTTTGACTTGGGTATAGAACAATCTACAACCAAAAACAACTCTACTAGAATAAAAACTGTGATGGCATTTAGGTTCTGTGAACCTGCGTTGGTCAAGACCCTATCTAGCCTTATCATGATGCTGCATTAAAACAGGTTTGCAGTTCATCAGTCTTAGTTAATGGGTCAAGTCAAGCATGGTTTCTTCCCCCCACCCTACCTTGACATTTTGAAAAAGCGGTCAAGTGGTGGTGGTCCTCATTCATTCTTGCATCATCATCATCTTCATCATCATTGTACTGACTGTAGGCAAGTTTTCAGTTCCTTTCAGATCACGGAAGTAGAAGGAGATGTAAGAATCTAACAAGTTTATCCTAAGGCATAAAGACTGTCTCATTCAGAAGAAAAATTGTCAAATTAAAGTCATTGTAGGCAGCAAAAACTGTCACATTAAAATCATTGTGGACACCAAAAAATTGTCTCATTAAAACATTACAGATGATAAAAAACTGATACATTAAAACAGATGACAAAAAAAGCTGACTCATTAAAACAGTACAGATGACAAAAATCAACCAATGAAAACATTACAGATGACAAAAATCAACCCATTAAAAAAACAGATGATAAAAATCAACCTATGAAAATGTTACAGATGACAAAAATCAACCCATTAAAACATTAATGATGACAAAAAATCAACCCATGAAAACATTACAGATGACAAAAATCAACCCATGAAAACATTACAGATGACAAAAATCAACCCATGAAAACATTACAGATGACAAAAATCAACCCATGAAAACATTACAGATGACAAAAATCAACCCATTAAGACAGTACAGATGACAAAAATCAACCCATTAAGACAGTACAGATGACAAAAATCAACCCATTAAGACAGTACAGATGACAATAAACTAACTCATTAAAACATTACAGATAATGACAGACTGACTCATTCAATATTAAAAGCAGCAGAATTTTTGGAAATAATGATCCATCATCATCATCATGTGCCATCTGCCCTAGGAAAGCTGGATACAGTGATCCTTCACTCTGCTCTGTCCTTGGTTTTGACAGCACACCCGGCCCAAGCTGAATCCCCTTCTTGACGTTGTCCACCAATCTATATCATTGTCATCCTCTTGCTCTTTTTCCTTCTACTTTTCCATTTGGTATGGATTTATTTTATGAGTGTATTATGCCTTTTGATATGACTATATAACTGGTTCTTATGGTTTTTTAAAAAATCATTATTTCTCATTTTAACTGAGTTAGTACTTCTTTATTTTCTCTTCTGCCCATGAAATTCTCCCTACTCTTCAATAAATGTACATTTTAAATGCTCAGATTTTCTTTTTGCATTTTTATATTTAAAGTCCCTGCTTGTTCACCATACACAACCTTTCATTTCATAGTTTTTGTTGCATTATTTTATGAGGGTCATACTGAAAGTTATGAGCACAAATTTTCTAAAAATCAGAATTTATAGATAGAGAAAATATAAATGTATCACCTTAACTGTATCCTTTTCAACATAATCTCTATTTCTCTGCAAACATTTTCCCCATTGCTCTGCAAATTTGAAAATACCCTCTCTGTAGAATTCTGTTCCAGCTGACTGATGGCACAGACGCGCTGCTTTCTGGACGTTCTCTCCTGTGGGACCCAACGGTTTCAATCATTTCCAGTACTGCATTGTGTCCTATTCAAAGATTCACAGTGATTTCAGAAACTATGACACGTCTTTCTTCTGTAATGATGTCATCAACACTTTACACTTTCCTTTTTAGTGGAGGCAGTTCGAGGGCGACCACTGCGAGGCATATCTTGGATGCTCGTGTTTCCATCTTTGAAATGTTTCATCCACTTCCTAACACTGCTAGCATCCATACACACATCTCCATAAGCAAGTTGAAGTCTTTGGTGAATTTCAGCAGCAGGGATTTCCTCTTTAACGAGGAACTCAATAACAGCATGTTTACGAAACGAAACTTCAGCACCCGCCATTTTGTTTATGCTCCGCGTGGTCATGTGACACATTATGGTGACGTCATGTGACCTCTACATGAAGCGCAGAGGTTGCAGATTAAGGTGATACATTTATATTTTCTCTATAAATTCTGATTAAAAGAAACAATTGCTCACGACTTTCGGTATGACCCTCGTATTATTTTACATGCTCTGACATGGAAAGACATTAAAGGCATGCATCTTTCCCATCGCAACATATGCCTGTGAGACCTGGACACTTAACAAAACAGCTGAGAAACACATAAATGCCTTTGAATGTAAATGCTATAGAAGAGTCGTTCAAATATCATGGGCATAAAAAAGAACAAATATATCCATACTACAAGAACTTAATATTGAAGAAGGTTGGCTAGTAAATAAGATTAAGCAGAGAAAACTTAAAATATTTTGGACATTAAACGTCATGAGAATTTAGAGAAGACCGTCTTGGTAGGGTACATAATGGGAAAAAGAAAGGAAGACGAATGTGAAGATGGCTGCACGCCATCGTTGATGATCTGCGAATGGACGCATCAGCAGCAGGCCATCTTGCTCACAACCGAGAGTCCTACAGGAGTGCTGTTAGGGAGGCAAAGGACATGCTACTGACTGCTCTGCCATGAGGAATTTTGGGAGAAAGAAATTGAAAGTTACTCTGAAAGTTTTAAAATATTGGTTGGGTTAGAATATGCTGTTTACATTTGATCTAAACTTTACCAAAATATGGCCGTGATTATTGATTCGCGTCGGTGTGCAAGATCTTTCAACCATATCGGTGTTGGTTTTGGAGGGAAAAGAGTTAGGCATTGTCGAATGTCGCAGGAATTATTGGGTTTTCCCGATTTGGGCCGGGAAATACCCTGTTCTGGCTGTTGGCCAAGTAGACAATGATGTAGCAAGTCGGTTGTGACACAGGCTGTTACCAGTATCACGGAAGTTTGTAGGCCCAGATGTTCTACTTATCTGATGTACCAACAAACATAAGAATACCGCATACCACAGGCATGCGTCACACGTTCTCGCTGGTTGAGCAACTGAGCTTTTTCAGCGTTCTGAAAATAAAAACAAGAAGCTGTCATCATCATGTGCCGTGTCTGGAGGCGCCGGCGGCGGTGTCTCTTCATAGTTACCAATCTTTCATGTTATCCATCAGTTCTGTTGTTGTGCCTCTCACACGCCATTTTGTCAACCCATCTAAGATTTGTCTCCCTTGGTCTGCCTCTCCCTTTCTTCCCTCCCATTTTCCCTATTGCCACGATATTTTCCTCCCCTCCTCTTCTCATTATATGGACAATAAACCCAGACATAGAATGGACAGATATTGAAGAAGTCAATCAATTTGTATACCTTGGCAGCTACATAGACCAGGATGGTGACACTAGAAAGGAAGTTAGGATCAGAATTGCAAAAGCAGCATCAATCTTCAAGAACCTTGAGAACATATGGAATTCAAAAGTTAAAGCACAAAAACCAAGTTAAGACTATACAAATCAAATGGAATATCCACCCTCATTTATGCATGCGAAAGCTGGAAAACAACTAAAGAAATAGACAAGAAATTAGACTCTTTTGAAAACAAATGCATAAGGAAAATACTCGGCATCAAGTGGAATGAATTCAAGAACAATGCAGAGATAAGACAGATGACTGAACAACAACCAGTCTCATGGGTGATCAGGAAAAGGAGATGGACATATGTTGGTCACTTGATGAGAAGAAATGATCAGAGCATCCCAAAACAAGCTACCAAGTGGAACACAACAGGCCGAAGAAAAAGAGGCAGACCGCGTGAAACTCTAAAGAGGACATTGTTAAGAGAGGCCAAATTAACAGGCACAAACTCCTTTGATGAGGATGAAAGGCTCGCCGAAGACAGGAAAAATTTGGCAAACTACTTTGCGAGCCCTATGTGACGTTTAACGGCACGAGAAGGATATAAGATATAAGAAACCTAGACTGTCTCCCCTGTAATGTGTTTATTAGGGTTCGTTTCTCACTGGCTTTTCTTAGGCATTCTCCATTTTGTTATTTTAGCTGTCCATGGTATTCTTATCATTCTTCCTAGGAGCCACATTTCAGTTGCCTCTAATGGTCTTGTTGTTGTTTTTGTTAGTGGCCATGATTAGCTTCCATATAGTAGGACTGTCTCGATGTAGCATTTCAAGAGTCTTGTCCTAGTATCTGTTGAGAGAGATGGACCACACAGAATAGTTTTTCATTTTCTGAAATGCTACCTTTGCCTGGCGCATTATGTTTCTGAGCTCTTATAGATATTTATATTCACTTTCTGCTACTACTATATCTAGCAGCTCTTATAGATCTTTATATTCACTTTCTGTTACTACTATATCTAGCAGCTCTTATAGATCTTTATATTCACTTTCTGTTACTACTATATCTAGCAGCTCTTATAGATCTTTATATTCACCGTCTGCTACTACTATATCTAGCAGCTCTTATAAATCTTTATATTCACCTTCTGCTACTACTATATCTAGCAGCTCTTGTAGATCATTTTAATTGTCTGCTATCAGGACCGTGTCATCAGCTTTTCTCAGGTTATTGATGTTATGTCCTGCAACTTTTATCCCAGGCTTGTTGGTAATGGTTCTCATAATATTCTCACTGCGGAGAGAAAACAGATCTGAGGACAATGGACATCCTTGTCCCATTTCTTTCTTCATGCTCTAAGTTGGAATCTTGACCCATTATCTCACTTCATGCTCTTCCTCCACCTCTCTGGACGTATTCACACGCACTTAACTACTGACCTTGATCATAGATAATGTGTACCAGGAAGCAGATGCCAATCAACCGACGTCATGAAAATCTAAACAGACTCCTGCGTGCTTTGAAGTCACTGTTGATGTTTAAGGGATAGCAACTCAGAGGGAGCAAACAAATGACTTGTTTAAAATGCTTTACCAAATGGTAGCTTGTGTATCAATGTTTCCTATATCTAGATATTATCAGAGGTTAAGTATTGGCGCAAGATCAAAGGCGACCTCTTGTTAAGAGAAATAGATATGACACCATTGTCGACTGTGGTTGATAAGACTTAACAAATCACAAAAAAGGAATAACGGCATTAGAAATGAAATGTTATAGAAGGGTACATAGAATAGGATTGAACGAAAATTAAATAAAGAGATGCTGATAGGATTAAGTGTTGCAGACAGTCCTAGAGGACCTTGACTTTGCCGATGACACTTGTCGACTGTGAAAAAGATATGCAAGATAAATAAACAAGCTAACTCAGAATGCTAACAATATAGAATTATAAGATCAATGTAGGAAAGATAATGGAGCAAAATGTGAACCGACATGTACCGAGAGTAGATGAATATGCGACAGTTGCTACACAGAGACTCCAAAGAGCAGCAGACATCTTGACATCATGGACAAACAAATGGTGTATAAGTATCAACACAGAGAAATCAAGCACCACTCTGTTCACCCTCTCATCTAAACAGAAAGCAGGTAAGATCTTTGTAAATGAAATACCCTTAAGGATGGACAACCAACCCACTTACTTAGGAGTGACTCTTGACTCAAAACTGACTTGGAAGCAACACATTAACAGTGCAGAAGCAAAAGCCAGAAGAAAACTAGCCATATTAAGAAAATTGAGTGGGACTACATGGGGAGCTAGTGAAAGAATCCTCAAGAATGTATATCAGCAAAGTATTCTACCACATTTAGAATATGGCTCAACATCTTGGTGCACAGCATCAAACACTACGCTGCATAATCTAGACAAGGTTCAAAATCAGTCACTACGGATTATCACAGGTGCCATGAGGTCCACACCAATAGTAGAAATGCAGAAAATAGTTGGTGTTCAAGCGCTAAAGGAACGTAGAGACACAAAGGTCATGACCATGGGAGAAAAATTCCTTAGCTCTGTAAGCCATCCCCTGAAGGAGAGATTCAATAACTTGGCATTAGGACGGCTTAAAAGAAGCAGCTTCATTCATCAGGCCAAGCGTATGCGTAAGCTGATACCTGACCTTCCAACTGTAGTCACTCCATTATCATCTGTACCAGAGCATACACCATGGAAAGAAGCAGATTATACACAAATAACTATTCAGACTGAAGTGAAAGGTGTGCAGAATGGTGAGATGCAGAGCAGTCTTGTAAGATCAACAGCCACACTTAGTGTTCTAGATGACAAATATCCATGTGACACCTGGATACGTGTGTATACAGATGGATCTGCACATAATGCCATAAAGAATGGTGGGGCAGGAGCATATATTGAATATCCAAACAACACCATTGACAAGATTTCCATACCCACTGGTAAATACTGCAACAACTTTGATGCAGAAGTTAGGGCAATTATTGCTGCAGTTGAAAAACTATCAGACTCCAGAATTGATACATGTCCTGTAGTAATTCTCACAGATGCAAGATCAGTACTGAAGGCTCTTCAGTGCAACAAACTACCAGACCTTAAGGATGCCTTGTCAAAAATTGGCTTACAACATGGAGTCACTTTGCAATGGATTCCCTCCCACTGTGGGATACCAGGCAATGAGAAAGCTGACCATCTGGCCAAAGAGGGCACTGAAATGGAGCAACCAGACATACCAGTCACCTATAATCAGAAGAAAAGCATGATAAAAACCTACAGGAAGCCACAAACACCACCACATGATGACTATCACATGCTAAACAGAAAGGAACAAGTCACCATCTTCCGTCTCCGAACAGGACACAGCCGACTCCGAAGTCATATGTATACAAAGTTTAAGGTTGGTACTACTAATCTATGTACATGTGCCCAGGTGCCCCAAACCGTAGAACATATCCTCCAGAACTGCATCAACTACGAGACACTGAGAAATAATTACTGGCCCAGTGAAACCACTAAAGAAGATAAGCTCTACGGTTCCATACATGAGTTACAAAAAACAGTGAAATTTATCCAAGAGACAGGACTGCAGATATAGACAGACAGTGCGAAGAAGAAGAAGAAGAAGTACCGAGAGTAAATAACAAGCTAATGGAGGAGGTCAACGAACTTGTATATGTTGGTAGTAGAGAGTAGAAGATGGAGACAGCACAGAGGGCATCAAAACAGACTTACTAGAGCAAACCAGGCTTTTGAAATGCTGCAGACTATGGAAATTAAAAAAAAAAAAAGAAAAACTAACATGAAGATAAAATATCAACCTATAAAACAAGGGCTGCGACAAGGATGTGTACTATCTCCAGACCAGGATGTGTACTATCTCCAGACCTTTTTTTTCTCTGTACAGCGAGGATATTCTAAGAACGATCACCACGGAACCAGATATAAAAATTGGAGGATACAATATTAACAACCTTCGGTATGCTGACTACACAGTACTGATAGCTGAGAACCAACAAGACCTGCGAAATCTCTTGGATAAAGTCGCCAAAGAAAGTGAACAGAAAGGCCTTACTTTGAACATCAAAAAGACAGAGACTATGGTTATATCTAAGAAACAGAATCCACCAAAATGCAATATAAAATTAAACGGAACTATTCTAAAGGAGGTGCAGAAATTCAAATACCTTTGAGCAGTAATAACTTCAGATGGGAAATGCAGAACAGAAATTAAGAACAGAATAGGCCAAGCAAAGACTGTATTTCTGAGAATGAGAAACATATTAGCCAACACATCCTTATCAATGAATGTTAGAAAACGAGTCCTGAAATGCTATATTGAACCTATCTTGTTATATGGAAGTGAATCATGGACAATAGGCAAGTCTGCACAAAAATCATTGGAAGCAGCAGAAATGCGGTTTATTAGAAGAATGTTGCGAATCCCCTGGACAGCAAAAATAACTAATGAAGAATGTATGAGAAGAGCTGGAGAGACAAACAATCTTTTAAAAAAAGATAAGAAAGAGACAATGTACTTTCATAGGACATGCAATGAGAAGAGCAATATTATAACAACAGGGAAAATAGAGAGAAGAAGATCAAGAGGAAGACCAAGAGAAATGATACTGGACAGTCTGATGGGATGGTGTGAGAGGAGATCACTAACTGAGCTAATGGCCTGCATGAAGGATCGTGTACTCTGGAGAAGCATAATAGCCAAAGCCAGTTGGAACGGCACCTGATGATGATGATGAAAATCAAAATATTTAAGAATAATGTTCTAAGTGTACTACTCTATGGATGTGAATGCTAGAAAATCACACCAAAACCATGGTAAACAAGTTGAATTCTTTCCAGACTAAATGTTCACGAAGAATTAGAAGAATATTTTGGTCAAACACCATAAGATATAACATCCTGTTGGCAGAAATGCAGAAGAAGCCACTGACAGCAATTATTGAGGAAAGACGCTGGTGATGGTTGGGACATGTGCTCCGAATGACTGACAACTCACTACCAAAAACAGCACTAAGATGGACACCACAGGAGAATAGAAGTAAGGGTAGATCAAAGGAGACATGGAGAAGAACAACAGAGAGGATGTTGTGCAATAGAGGGCTCACCTGGGCAAGAGCAGGAAAAAGGCAAAAGACAGGCATTTGTGGAAAACCCTTGCAGAAGCCCCATGTGCCCTGGGCACTTAAGGTTCAGAGAGAGAGAGAGAGGTGTCGCAGAAAACTGGCTCGCTAACACCATCACAGTTAGAAAGCTGAGATACTTCGGCCACATCAAAGAGACACAATGGTTTGGGGAGGTTGATTGTAGAAGGTATAGTGCCAGGCAAAAAGAGAAAAGGGGCGACCTCACTGCAGGTAGACCCAGGGCGTCACGCAAAGTCTGAATATGTCATTGAGAGATGTTGGTCAAGTTGCGCAAGACCGTATTGTGTTCAGGAAGGCTGTGAGAGGGACAACGTTCTGGAAAGGACATGTCACATGACTGATTGATTGATTGATTGATAGGAGAAAGTGACAATGGATGTGCCACATTATGAGAATGACAGGCAAATCATTACCACAAACAGTTTTGATGTGGACTTAACGGGGTAAAAGAAGCATGGGACGACACAAAGAGACATGGAGACGTACAGGAGAGAGAGAGAGAGAGAGAGAGAGAGAGCGAGAGAGAGAGAGAGAGAGAGAGAATGCTGGTAAATAAAGAATTGACATGGGAGACAACCAAGAAGATGATGAAGAACAGAGAAAATCTCGTGCTACCAGCAGCGCCAATTCTCTTGGGCAGTGACGGGACAAGAGAGAGAGAGAGAGAGAGAGAGAGAGAGAGAGAGAGAGAAAGAGAGAGATATTATCTGGGGTAAAATGGCTTTACACGAGTATGTACATTACTTCATTATGATACTTTGACACACAGAAAATGGAAATGCGGAAGTGGTCAATAACTCTTCTGTAAAAAGAAAAAAAAAATCTGCACGCAGGGGCGTATACTCATTTAGTGCAGGGTGGGCGACGTTTGTTTTATTACGTTTTTGTTTTTTTTTCCCTCGAAATTTCATTTATAGTTAATGTGCGGTGGTTTAACGGGTTCAAATATCATGTCACCAACGGCGACTGCCCAGAAGAGGCACAAGGAGGCTATTGATCGCATCTGAAAGATTAATGCAAATGAAAATCACGCGGTGCAGCACCAGCGGACATATTAAATTAATTTCTCATACGACTGTAGCTTTCCAAATAGTAACGCGCAAGAAGGGGGGGGGGGGCTCCCATCCCGCTTACTCGACATTGATTAGCCATTCTGTTTAGTGTTGTTTACACACGCCCCTCCCCCCATTAAAATAGGACTATCCAATCCTCGAAGCATTGCACAGACAGGGCCCTTCTCAATGATCGACTCAGTAAGGGCCCCTAACGCTCTCCGACCTATGCTGTCCTTCGTTTATATCTCTCTCTGAACCTTAAGTGCCCAGGGCACATGGGGCTTCCGCAAGGGTTTTCCACAAATGCCTGTCCTTCGCCTTTTTTTCTGCTCTTGCCCAGGTGAGCCCTCTATTGCTCAACATCCTTTCTGTTGTTCTTCTCCATGTCTCTTTTGGTCTACCCTTACTTCTGTTCCCCTGTGGTGACCATCTTAGTGCTATTTTTGGTAGTGAGTTGTCAGTCATTCGGAGCACATCTCCCAACCATCGCCAGCGTCTTTCCTCAATAATTGTTGTCAGTGGCTTCGTCTGCATTTCTGCTAATAAGATGTTATTTCTTATGGTGTTTGGCCAAAATATTTTTCTAATTCTTCATAAACATTTACCTTCGTTTATATAAAATTCATTAAACAATCTGTTGTTTGGAAATTTGTTTTTGTTTTTTTAACGTTGCACGGGCCTCCTGTCCTTGCGGGCCCCTAGTCTTAAGCCTGTTCGGCCTAATCCGTCCCCTGTCCCTTCATACTGGACCTGCGTAGAGATATGATTTGTAGATGTTAGAAGCAAAATAGAAAAGAGGATCCAATCTTGGAGATCAGGTGACCCATAAGAGTACTGAGAACACCTTGTTCACAGATTGAACTGATTTTGTTTCGTGCTAAGTCTATGTACGTGGTTTTAGTTTTTAAAGATAGCAATATTTCGAGAAAGAAGTTCGACCCACAATTATTATTTTCAGTTAGGGTCATGGTCATTGCCCCTATCTGGACAAATCTGTAGGTTTCTGAACAGATCTGTAGGTTTCTGGACAGATATGTAGATTTCTGGACAGATCTATAGGTTTCTGGACAGATCTGTAGATTTCTGGACAGATCTATAGGTTTCTGGACAGATCTGTAGATTTCTGGACAGATCTATAGGTTTCTGGACAGATTTGTAGATTTCTGGACAGATCTATAGGTTTCTGGACAGATCTGTAGGTTTATGGACAAATATGTAGGTTTCTGGACAGATCTGTAGGCGTATGGACAAATCTGTAGGTTTCTGGACAGATCCGTAGGCTTATGGACAAATATGTAGGTTTCTGGACAGATCCGTAGGCTTATGGACAAATATGTAGGTTTCTGGACAGATCTGTAGGTTTATGGACAAATATGTAGGTTTCTGGACAGATCCGTAGGCTTATGGACAAATCTGTAGGTTTCTGGACAGATCTGTAGGCTTATGGACAAATCTGTAGGTTTCTGAACAGATCTGTAGGTTTCTGGACAGATCTGTAGATTTCTGGACAGATCTGTAGGTTTCTGGACAGATCTGTAGGTTTCTGGACAGATCTGTAGGTTTCTGGACAAATCTGTAGGTGCCACAGTCGCCTCTTTAAATATATCCTTTAGCGGGGCCACTGTGAAGAACTTTGTTCTTTGGCTCAACGCTGTTGTCAGGATCTTTAGTCAGGTCCTCGTTTATCTCTTGAAGTCGCCGGGCGCTTCTGTGCTCTATGGCTCACTTCGGCATCCTCGCCCTGGTTGGCTGCACTAAGCTCCACCCCCCTCCCCCTCATTGGGCCTGTCCTTCAATGCACAGAAGGTTTCTATGTTGATTTACGGTTATTCTTGTACCTTTAACACGCCTTGCATTAAACACATTTTATCCTGCAAGTTTTCAGAACAGGAGACAACGGGGCTTAACTTTGTGGCTTAACTTTCTTCCTATTAAGAAAGCCCGGCACAGAATGCGCCCAGATAGACGAAGAGGAGCACAAAGTGAAAGCCCGCGATTGGCTGAGAAATGTTGTAAAGGGATGATCACAAATGGTGCCGTATGATAAACAGCATGGCGTTATACCAGAAAAATTTCATCCAGTTTTTGTGTTTTTATCTGTGGTGTTTTTTTTTTATATGGTCCTTGAAAAAGGCTTTTTTTGCCGAAATATTGAATTGTTATACGTTCTTCATTTGTATGTGCTCATTTCGCTTTCTGCTATTCTTGTTTCTGCCCCCCCCCCCTCCCCCAAAAAAAAACCTTTTCTCATTCTATCTTTTTTGTAAAACCGAATCATACACCGCCATCTAATTTCATTATTAGAACCAGTTTTACCGCAGCCGCCATTTGTCCATTTGTAAATGCTCGTGTAATTCATTTTGATTGAAAGATGACGAGACGTTGATAACAAAACTGCTCCGGCTAATGTGATACCGGAAAATATATTCTCCTAGAGCTGGAGATGAACGATACTGGACGGTTTGAAAAGGGACGAGCTCACCGCAGGTGGACTCGGGACATCAAAGAAAGTCTGCATGTGTCACTGCAAGACGCCGGTCAACTTGCGCAAAGACCGTAATTCATTCAGGAAGGCTGTGAGAGGGACAACGTTCTGGACTAGATTGTGTGAGAGGAGATCTCCAACTGAGCTGATGAAGGATCTGTATCAAGGATCGGGGAGGGGAGGGGGGGGGGGGTATGTGGAGAAGCATAATAGCCAACGTCATATATGCATGTATGTGCCTGCTTGCGTATGTGAAACTATGTGAAGATAAAAGGTACAATTCCCGTTTCCATGCCATTAAAGCATATTGGGGAACACGGTTTTGGGCCAGTACTTCCAAGACCTTCGGCACATGAAATTCTGATGTGGTCAGTATCACGCCTGGCCGCTTTACCTTTCCAGATTTCTCTGGTACCCATTTTTAGAGGCTGGGGGAACCCTGGGACTTTTTTTTGGGGGGGGGGGAGGTAACTGACTAAATGAACACAGGTAGTTTTCTCTGTCTGTCTGTCTAACACTCTCACTCTTGTGTGTGTCTCTGTCTGTCTGTATGTTTGTCTGTCTCTCATTCTCACTCTGTGTATGTCTCTATCTGTCTCTCATTCTCACTCTGATTGTGTCTCTGTCTGCCTGTCTCTCATTCTCATTCTGTGTGTCTCTGTCTCTCACTCTCACTCTGTGTGTGTCTGTCTGTATCTCACTCTCACTCTGTGTGTGTCTCTTGTCTCTCACTCTCACTCTGTGTGCGTGTCTCTGTCTGTCTGTCACTCTCACTCTGTGTGTGTCTCTGTCTGTCTGTCAGACTCACTCTGTGTGTGTCTCTGTCTGTCTGTCAGTCTCACTCTGTGTGTGTCTCTGTCTGTATCTCACTCTCACTCTGTGTGTGTCTCTGTAACACAATAATTGGTGTATAAGTATACAACTATACACTAAACACTGCAGTAAAGCTGTGATACTAGAATGTATAAAATTGGAAAAAAGTAGGAGCAGCTTTATTACTTAACGATTACAAAGTTGTGACGTTTCGGCATGAGCCTTAATCATACAAAAACATACAGGACGAAGAAATAGGGAGAGGAGATAAAGTATACATTTACATGAATACTGTTTAAAAAAAAAAAAGTACTTAGCTGTAAATTGCAAGGTGTGGCTTGTCTGGCGGTGTGTGTCAGGAATGGATCTGGTAGGACGTGGAAATTGTTTAAATAGAGACCTGTGACATGTGGTCGGTGGGTTGTAACTGGGAGTGGTGGATGGGGAACCGGGGAGGGGAGAGAGAGTGACGCACTACTGGCCTAGCTGGGAGAATTTGAAACAGGTGATTGGGGAAGAGGGGTTGCAGAGAAAATAGCGGGGTTGCAGAGTGATGCTGTGAGGAAGTTTGAAAAGTAAAAAGGGGTGGATTTAGTGGAGAGGTACTATAATGATTGAAGAAGATGATGTTACGTGTAACTAAACAGCGAGTTTAACCCATGTGGTTCCAGCGTCCTATAATTTTGAATGCAGCGGTTCTCAAGTGCCAGGCGGCTTGTGTCATCTGCGTGACATTGTTTAATGGCTGTTACCAGAAAATCAGATTTGCCTCTGTGGTTGGGGCCATTGAAATGATTTGGGACTGGTTTCGAAGCATGCTGGGTGATGTCGTACAGATGTTTTTGCATGTGGTCCCCTAATCTGAGGCCAGTCTCACCGATATATGTTATCCTGCATCTTTTGCACAAGATGACATATATCACATTTCGGGATTCGCATGTGAATCCCTCATGAAGAGTGAGGATAGTTTTGGGAAAGGTGATTGTTTTCGTTTCCCAAACTACAGGTTGTAACAATCACCTTT
The DNA here is from genome assembly GCA_009760885.1 of Achatina immaculata. Taxonomy (NCBI): domain Eukaryota; kingdom Metazoa; phylum Mollusca; class Gastropoda; order Stylommatophora; family Achatinidae; genus Lissachatina; species Lissachatina immaculata. The sequence continues at coordinate 24,706,587 of CM019709.1, read as the reverse complement.
CCCAAAACTATCCTCACTCTTCATGAGGGATTCACATGCGAATCCCGAAATGTGATATATGTCATCTTGTGCAAAAGATGCAGGATAACATATATCGGTGAGACTGGCCTCAGATTAGGGGACCACATGCAAAAACATCTGTACGACATCACCCAGCATGCTTCGAAACCAGTCCCAAATCATTTCAATGGCCCCAACCACAGAGGCAAATCTGATTTTCTGGTAACAGCCATTAAACAATGTCACGCAGATGACACAAGCCGCCTGGCACTTGAGAACCGCTGCATTCAAAATTATAGGACGCTGGAACCACATGGGTTAAACTCGCTGTTTAGTTACACGTAACATCATCTTCTTCAATCATTATAGTACCTCCACTAAATCCACCCTTTTTACTTTTCAAACTTCCTCACAGCATCACTCTGCAACCCCGCTATTTTCTCTGCAACCCCTCTTCCCCAATCACCTGTTTCAAATTCTCCCAGCTAGGCCAGTAGTGCGTCACTCTCTCTCCCCTCCCCGGTTCCCCATCCACCACTCCCAGTTACAACCCACCGACCACATGTCACAGGTCTCTATTTAAACAATTTCCACGTCCTACCAGATCCATTCCTGACACACACCGCCAGACAAGCCACACCTTGCAATTTACAGCTAAGTACTTTTTTTTTTTAAACAGTATTCATGTAAATGTATACTTTATCTCCTCTCCCTATTTCTTCGTCCTGTATGTTTTTGTATGATTAAGGCTCACGCCGAAACGTCACAACTTTGTAATCGTTAAGTAATAAAGCTGCTCCTACTTTTTTCCAATTTTATACATGTGTGTGTCTCTATATGTCTGTCTCTCACTCTCACTCTGTGTGTGTCTCTGTCTGTCTGTCAGTCTCACTCTGTGTGTGTCTCTGTCTGTCTGTCAGTCTCACTCTGTTTGTGTCTTTGTCTGTCTCTCACTCTCACTCTGTGTGCATGTCTCTGTCTGTCTGTCTCTCATTCTCACTCTGTGTGTCTCTGTCTATATATAATGACAACAGTCTTTAAGGGGGCTGTTAGCTGGCGTGGACCTTGCTGAGCAGTTTTTGTCATTACTCTTTCTCCCGGACCAAATTAGCATAACAGAAAAGAACATTTCTCTTGCAAGGTCCAGTCCTCCAGCGTTGTTTCTTATCTTCGGTTTTGGCCCCTCGTTATCTCCTTAAATGACGGTGCAACCTTTACGCCAGTGTTTCCCAACCTTTTTTTTTGGGGGGGGGGGGGGGAAGGTGGGTGGAATCATGCCCCACCTCAACGCCCCCAAAGATTTTGATGCCCTCTTCTGTCTCACACCCCCTCCCCCCTTCGCAGCGTAATAGTCAACCAAGTTCTTTATAAAAGTATAATATACGCTCGTAAATATATTCTAAGTGCTCCCAAAAAATATTCAAAATAACTTTCACCCTCCTGTGGGGAAGTACGTCCCATGTTGGGAAACATTGCTTTACGCAGAGTCCAGTTTAATCTCTCTCCGGCTTTGGGCAGCTTTCGAATCCTGGCCACTGAAAGCGAGGGACGGCTGATAAATATACTTGTGTCTCAGCTTTTGGTGTACTATATGACCTTCCGCCATCAAGAAATATATGTGCCGGGGATGCATGTTTGCCCAGTTTTTTTTTTTAATCAGCGGTTACTCTTGTCAAACAAAATCTGGCTACGCCACTGAGCAGCTGTTCCAGGGCAGGGGCAGACCTTGACAAACATGCATGCTCTTAATAAAAATGCATGACTTATTAGCATACAATCATCGCGATCATTCGCTTTTGTTTGTATTCGCGCGAGCTCATACTTCAATCCCACGGTTATTGTGGGCGTGGAGAGACCAGGCGCAGACAATTCATGCTCTTTATGAGCAAATCCAGCTAGTTATCTCCCCATGGTCATACTCCTTAGGCATGCTCAGTGCCCATCTAAAACACACATAACACGTACATAACACGCACATATATATCACACGCATCAATGTATATATATATATATATATATATATATATATATATATATATATATATATATATATAGCGCATATGCTGCTATCTGATCATGAATAATTCTGAAGTATAAAACTAGCATAAACTTGACAACTGACTATGATGGCCACTCATGGCGGACGATACTATTCGGTTTCATTTTGGCCAATGTTCTGTCGGATTATGGACGCCATCTTCCCTTTGCTCTACTTTCTGTCTGGACTGGTTCGTTACTGACCGTCTTTCTTTCGATCTCGTGCCCAAAATGGAACATGAATCGTTCCTTCCTAACTGAATGTGCTCCAGGAACGCCGATCTTCAGAAGACTTTTAGAACGTTTAGGGAAATATTTTTATTTATATGTTATACAACTGTGTGCATATACGACGTATGCGTGTTATACAAATCTGAAAAAACCCACATACAGTGATACGTTTTCTGTCAAAAGAGTGATAGATTAGCTCAGCGGAAGTGTCTAAGCGTCAAACGTATAGAAATATAATGAAAAAATATGCGTTTAAGAGAATTTGTTAGTTTTTTAAAAATTGATTTAGGAGATAAATTTCAATAACATAAAGCATAGAAATTATTTATTTTTCTAATCTCTCTCTCTCTGTCCCGTTCTCCTTTCCTCTTCCTCTGCATTCCCCTCCCACTGTCCTCCCCCTCTTCATACTTACTCTCCCTCTCTCTCTTTTCTTTTCTCACTTCTCTCCCTCTATCCTCTGTCTGCACTCTCTTTCTCTCTCTCTCTCTTTTCTTCTTTCCGAATTCCCCTCCCTCTATCCTCTATGTGCACTCCCTCTTCCTCTCTCTTTTCTTTCCGCATACCCTTCCATCTGTTCTCTTTCTCTGCATTCTCTGTCCACTCTCTCTGCACTGCTTCCCTCTTATCTCCTCTCTCTGCACTCCTTTCCTCATATCCTCTTTCTGCACTCCTTCTTTATCTCACTGCACTTCCCCTCCCTTTGTCCTCAATATCTACACGCTTCTTCCCTCTATATTCTCTCTCCTCACACTTTCCTCTATCCTCCCTCTCTCTCTCTCTCTCTCTACATTTCCTTCTCTTCATCTTCTCTCTCTGCACTCCGCTCCCTCTATCCCACTGTCTCTGCACTCCCCTACTGCTATCCTTTCTCTTTGTGTGTGCACTCCCCCTTCTATCCCTTATCTCTCTGTACTCCCACTTCTATCTCTTATCTCTCTGCACTCCCCCTTCTATCCCTTATCGATCCACACTCTCTCTTTATATCCCTTATCTCTCTGCACTCCCCCTTCTATCCCTTTTATCTCTCTGCACTCCTCCTTGTATCCCTTATCTCTCTCACTCCCCTACTGCTATCTTCTCTCTTTGAGTGTGCACTCCCCTTCCCCCTTCTTCTTCTTCTTCGTTAGCTTCTACCACCAAGACAGCCCCGTGATCTTACTGAATTTATCCTGTGGTCCTCCATAGGTCCTGTGGTCCACGAAAGGATCACACGAGATCCTCGAGAGGACCATACGAGTATCGCAGGGCTTGAGCCTGTATTTTCGGTGGGTCTCAGAAGCGGGATTGCGTGACACCGTGGTTTTCGTTGCATCAGTTTATTCTAGATTTGGACTTTCTCACCTGAAAACCTCGACGTGTTCTGGGATACACGTGTATCCCCACCGAGTGAGAAGTGGTTGCCCATCCAGTCCAGCGTTGGACTTTCTCACCGGAAAACCTCAGCGTGTTTAGGATACGCATACATTCCCGTCGGGTGAGAGTTGCCTGTCTAGACTGGACTGGTCCAGTGTCTCGATTTCAGCAGTTTATGGTCGTGGCCGCTACCCTTCCTAGTTGTGACCAGGACGGAGCTTTTGTCCAAGAGGACGAATCCTCGCCATTATTAAGTTTCACCCCTGGGTTGACCCGGTTTAGGCGTATTATCCCAGCATGGGCGTGTTTAGGACGTGACTGACCTCTAGAGCGGAGGTACCGTGTCATGAGTAATCAAGTTTCACCCCTGGTGTAAGCCGGTTTAGGCATATTTCACTAGTATGGGTGTATACGGGACGTGGCCGGCCTCTAGAGCAGAGGTGTCATGGTATGAGTAGCTCTTGCCGCGAGACTACTGGACATACCAATTAAACTTCACTCTATCGTTTCCATCACCTTTTCACAGCGGCGCCGCATGGCAACCCTAGTCGTATTTCCACTTTTTTTTCTTTGGTCGGGAGGAGTTTCCCTCCACGCGCTGCAGCCGAAGAATCTCGCCAGCAATGTTTTAGTTTAACCCTTGGGTTAAGCCGGTTTTAGGCAATCTGCCCCAGTATGGATGTGTATAGGACGTGGCCGGCCTCTAGAGCAGAGGTGCTGTGATTTGAGTAGTCCTGACCTCGAGACTACTGGTCACTTCACTTAATCCTTCACCTTTTCCACGACGGCGCTGCGCAGCAACCCTAATCGCATTTTTCTTCATTGGCCGGGAGGAGTTTCACCCCACGCACGGCAGCTGAAGAATCTCGCCAACAGTGCCCTTCCTTCCATTCCCCCTCTCTATCCTTCTACTCCTCTCGCTGTACGACACACATATTATATTTACAACATGCAAGGTCGGTGCCACTGTTAGACCAAGTTGGCAGTCGCCTAGACCTCAGAGAGGCACAGTACTGACCTTTGAAGTCTTCTGTTTTATATAGATTGTCTAGGGAAAAAATATCGTTGCACCGCCCCTGACTACATTTCATCCTGCATAAGGGGCGGCGACTCCACAGCCGGTAGGAATGGAACACTGGGTAATGTAAGAGTAGTGTTTTAAACTGGGTTAACTGTGCACTTACAAATGAAAAGATTACGCGTTTACTTTGGAAAAGGTGGAACAGATAAGAGACGACCTAAGGCAGCACAGACCAGTGTTTCTCACTTCTTTTTCAACCCGTGGCACAAAACTGACCCCGCTTTTCTCTCCCACCCCACCACCAGGTCTCAATACTGGTGAAACAAATCATCATCATCAGCCCTCTGTACTCCCAGTGGAGCATAAGGCATCAACAAAGGTTCCCCATGTCTTTCCCGTTTCCTTTAGTTCTTCCTGTATTGTGTGTCTCCATGTTCCTAATTGCTTGTTTCTCTTTCTTTTTTTCCCTTGAGGTGTCCAAGTCAAGGAGATATAGGGGTGTCTTTTTTTCCATTCGTAGTATGTGGCCCAGCCATATCCATCTTCGTCTTTTGACCTCTTTAGTAATGCTCTCAATGCTCGTTCGTTTGGTCATTTCGTTTGTCGCGTGTTTTTCCCCCAGTGTAATCTTAGAGTTTTCCTAAGGCATCTTCCTTCAAATCTTCTCAATCTGTTTTCGATTTTCCAATTTGCTCTCCATGTTTGGTTGCATGTAATAGAAATGGTGAAAGAAATAGCCACTTACAAGACATTTGCCTTATAAACAGACTATATGTTTCTATTTGTATTACTTTTAGTAGTACGGGTTACAGCACACAGTTTTACTGTTAGTAACATTTATTACTTGGTCAAAGTGACGTTTGAGCTTGACGAAGGTTTTTTTTTTCTATCAAGATTCTAGTGAGGTAAGTAATAAGCGAAGATCGCCTCTTTTCACTCATGGCATGTGGTTTTGTGTGTGTGTGTGTGTGTGTGTGCGCGCGCGCGCGCGCGTATTAAAAAATAATTCCCTGGACTGGAACCTGATTCTACCAAATCTGACGCGAGGAATGGCGCAGTATTCATTCTCCCAACGCTGTGGAAGCTGTTTGAAAACTTCCGTATTGACCCAAATATAATTTCTTTCTCGTTTACAGTTTGATTGGACGTAGCATGAGGGGTGATTGATAAGTTCTCGGCATAAAGTACAACGGATTATTTGTGGACTTTTTTTGGTTATTTCTCAACATAAGTTTATGCACTTAGTCCAGCGATGCTGGAGCATACGGATCCATTCTTTGTAAAAGTCGGCATCTTGTGCCAGTAGAAAGTGTTCTACATTATGAATGATGTCATTGTCTGAAGCAAATTTGCGACTACTGAGGTCATTTTTGAGTTTGGTAAACAGGTAATAATCCGAATGGGCTAATCTGGGGAATAAGGAGGATGTTCAAGAAGCTAGAAGCCGCATTCGTGAATGGTAGCCATTGCCACCGCCGAATTGTGAACTGGAGCATGGTCTTGATGAAAGATGACTCCTCTCGTCAATTTCACTCGACGCTTTTCCTTCAGTTTGACCCGCAGTTGCTTCACAAGATTAGCGTAATAGGCTCCGATGACCGTTCTGCTCTTTTGAAGATAGTCTACTAATAGCACACCTTCTGAATCCCAAAAGATGAAAGCCATCACTTTGCCTGCAGACAGAACCATCCTTGCTTTCTTTGGAGGTGGGGATCCACGATGTTTTCACTGCTTTGACTGTTCTTTGGTTTCTGGTTGAAAATGATGAACCCAAGTCTCATCCACAGTCACAAATTGCTGAAGAAACTTTTCAGGATCTGCAGAAAATGGCCAAGATTGTCTCTTGACATGTTGAGACGCTGTCGTTTGTGATCAGCTCCAAGAAGTTTCGGGACCCATCGAGCAGAGACCGTTGTCATTTGAAGATCATTGTGAATAATGGGCATGAACACGTTCCTGAGAGATGCCCAACTCAGTAGCAATGTATCACTTAGTTAGTTATGGATCCTCCGTTATCATGTCATGGATTCTGGCGGTGGTTTCATCGGTGGTTACCGTTCTTGGTCTTCCTGGACGGGGATCATCTTCCAGACTCTCCATTCCATGTTTGAATTAACTGCCCATTTCTTCACTGTGCTGTAAGAAGAGGCCCTCTCCCCTAGAGTCTCTACCATATCCTCATGGATCTCCTTCGATGATAAGCCCTTAATGCAGAGGTAGCGAATGACTGCTCGATGAAAAATGTTATCCATTTTCTCAATTTCTCCCACCCCTTACCACTTCAGTAGGCTGTAAAAAAAAATTGGTTGCAGTTAATTTCTTGAAACTTTGTGTTTAACTCTACATTAACCTGATCTATAAGTGCACTTAATATAAACTGTGTGTTTCAAGCATTTGTACCTTATGCCGAGAACTTATCAATCACCCTTGGTATGTCGTCCATGAGCTGTTATTTGCGTGAACATCAGCAGCAGTTGCCAAAACCACATCCACTTATACGCACCAGGATATCCATATCCAGCAGAACACGGAAACGAAATTCCGCATCATAATTTACCTCTTTCAAGTGGTCCACATATCGGAATTTATCATCATAATTTACCTCTTTCAAGTGGTCCACATATTGGAATTTATCATCATAATTTACCTCTTTCAAGTGGTCCACATATCGGAATTTATCATCATAATTTACCTCTTTCAAGTGGTCCACATATCGGAATTTATCATCATAATTTAGCTCTTTCAAGTGGTCCACATATCGGAATTTGTCATCATAATTTAGCTGTTTCAAGTGGTCCACATACCGGAGTTTATCATCATAACTTAGCTCTTTCAAGTGGTCCATATATCGGAATTTATCGTCATAATTTAGCTCTTTCAAATGGTCCACGTACCGGAGTTTATCATCATATTTTAGCTCAGAACTTACTGCTGCCAATCAACAAAAACTGGGCAAGTTTTCGATGTCCAATATTGTTTATGCCACATTAATTTCTCCGCGTGATACACTATACATATTGACCAACACATCCTTATCAATGAATGTTAGAAAACGAGTCCTAAAATGCTATATTGAACCTATCTTGTTATATGGAAGTGAATCATGGACAATATGCAAGTCTGCACAAAAATCATTGGAAGCAGCAGAAATGTGGTTTATTAGAAGAATGTTGCGAATCCCCTGGACAGCAAAAATAACTAATGAAGAATGTAGGAGAAGAGCTGGAGAGACAAACAACCTTGTCAAAAAGATAAGAGAGAGAGACAATGTACTTTCATAGGACATGCAACGAGAAGAGGGGGCATTGAAAATATTATAACAACAGGAAAAATAGAAGGAAGAAGATCAAGAGGAAGACCAAGAGAAATGATACTGGACAGTCTGACAGGATGGTGTGAGAGGAGATCACCAAATGAGCTGATGGCCTGCATGAAGGTCGTGTACTCTGGAGAAGCATAATAGCCAACGCCAGTTGGCACGGCACATGATGATGATGATACACTATCATTTCTTCATTGTCGAGCTTGGGATGGCTGATCTGATAAGATGGTAAAAGATAAAGGTAAAATTCCCGTTTCCAGGCACATGAAAGTCTGATGTGGTCAGTGTCACGCCTGGCCCCATTTGCCTTCCCAGATTTCTCTAGTACCCATTTTTTGTTAGAGGAAGGATGGACCTCGGGGCCTTTTTTCATGCGTACCAGGAAAAAAAAAAGTCTTGACTGCTCGGACTTGAATCCGATACCACCTGATCCAAGCGCCTACCCATTCGGTTAACTAGACTGTCAGTTCCATAGAAAACAAGTTGAATTCTTTCCAGACGAAATGTTTACGAAGAATTAGAGAAATATTTTGGCCAAACACCATAAGAAATAACATCTTATTAGCAGAAATGCAGATGAAGCCACTGACAACAATTATTGAGGAAAGACGCTGGCGATGGTTGGGACATGTGCTCCGAATGACTGACAACTCACTACCAAAAACAGCACTAAGATGGACACCACAGGAGAACAGAAGTAAGGGTAGACCAAAAGAGACATGGAGAAGAACAACAGAAAGGATGTTGAGCAATAGAGGGCTCACCTGGGCAAGAGCAGAAAAAAAGGCGAAGGACAGGCATTTGTGGAAAACCCTTGCGGAAGCCCCATGTGCCCTGGGCACTTAAGGTTCAGAGAGAGAGAGAGAGAGAGAGAGCGTCAGTCTGATAAGAAATAAAACAAAAAGGCAACGCAAATTGTGTCTGTCTAGTGATATCCCCCCCACCACTATAAAATAATATTTAATATAAACTTTCGGATGCCAAAATTACGCTTGAAAGCACGAAGATTCGCCGTTCTTGTTAGAAACTGTCGGAGACTAAGGACATCTGTACCAACACAAAAATACAAGATTATATTCGAGATCGACTAGTTTTTTGGGTTTTTTTTTTTTTTGTAACTGCGGGCATGTGGTCCAACAAAATGTTTTAGTGTCGATAACGGTGGCAACAAAGGGGGCAAAGGGCGAGACATCTCGTAGGTCAGGCCGACGTGAGTAGGTCAAAGTACTCTAGGTCAAACTCTGGAGAGCGGAGCTGAAATGGTCTCTACAAAAGTCGGGACGCCGACCACAGTGAAAAGCCCACGGACGCTTGTGGGCTAGAAGTGTTGATGCCAAGAATGGCACGAGGGGGATCCGGATAGGTAGTGGGCGCGTTTTCTGACGTCAACACGACAATATTTACAATATTATTTACGATATGTTATCTTTCTAATATACAGTAATAAGCCTTTCATCTTTTCTCTCTCTCTCTCTCTTTCTCTCTCTCTGTCCCCTGTCCCTTTCTCCTCTCCCCTCTCTCTGCATTCTGCTCCCTCTCTCTACACTCCTCTCTCTCTCTGCACTCCTCTCCCTCTGTCCTCTCTCTTTGCACTCCCCTATTGCTATCCTCTCTCTTTGTGTGTGCACTTCCCTTCCCTCTATTCCCTCCCTCTATTCTTTGATTTTCTATACTCCTCCCCCCTCGAATAGTTCCCCGGCCACCTCTGAAGGAGGCCATATGGTTACCTGATGAGAAACACTGGTCTAGGCTTTCCCCTGATCGTCAGATTAACTAAAACAGCGAAGAATTCTACCTGATAAGGATTACGGCTGATTGTATCATACACACGGCTGCTAGTCTGTTAAGGGCGTGCAGAATATTCGCGTGAAAATCAGTGTCGCTGGACCGCTTTGTTATTCTCACACTCCATTTGTACACGTGACTGGCATAACTCATTTCACTATCTATCTATCTATCTATCTATCTATCTATCTATCTATCTATCTATCTATCTATCTATCTATCTATCTATCTATCTATCTATCTATCTATCTATCTTCTGACAACTCACTACCAAAAATAGCACTAAGATGGACACCACAGGGGAACAGAAGTAAGGGTAGACCAAAAGAGACATGGAGAAGAACAACAGAAAGGATGTTGAGCAATAGAGGGCTCACCTGGGCAAGAGCAGAAAAAAGGCGAAGGACAGGCATTTGTGGAAAACCCTTGCGGAAGCCCCATGTGCCCTGGGCACTTAAGGTTCAGAGAGATCTATCTATCTATCTATCTATCTATCTATCTATCTATCTATCTATCTATCTATCTATCTATCTATCTATCTATCTATCTATCTATCTGTTTGTCTGTCACACATTCGCTTATAACTCATTCGCAGACTCTGTCTCTGTCTCTGTCTCTGTCTCTCTCTCTCTCTCTCTCATACACATTACTCCCTCAACTCACTGAGGCGTAGCAAACTAACATCTTCAAATTTCATAAACCTAACTCAATGAAATAGCAGACATACATCTGTCCCCCCTCCCCCAAACGTTGATTTATTTCCTTCACAAGCCTGACCTACTTCAACTGAGTCACTCAGTGGAGTCAGCAGTCAGTAACATGACTCGACTTGAGTCTTTTACCTGATTTATCTCATATATATGGATCACAACATCTGCTGTGGTTTATCTAACGAATCTGAGGAATCTCACTCATCTTATTTATCTCACTCATCTTATTTATCTCACTCATATTATTTATCTCACTCACATTATTTATCTCACTCATCTTATTTATCTCGCTTATATTATTTATCTCACTCATCTTATTTATCTCACTCATCTTATTTATCTCACTCATGTTATTTATCTCACTCATGTTATTTATCTCACTCATATTATTTATATCACTCATCTTATTTATCTCACTCATATTATTTAACTCACTCATCTTATTTATCTCACTCATCTTATTTACCTCACTCATCTTATTTATCTCACTCATCTTATTTATCTCACTCATCTTATTTATCTCACTCATCTTATTTAACTCGCTCACACACGTGACTCAGGTGACTCACTCTCATCATTCACACATTCCACTCACCTCAGTAAGATATATAATCTTAACAACTGACTCACTAGTTACTGACAGGCTTGACTCACAAAACTCCACACAACTCACAAAACTCCACACAACTCACAAAACTCCACACAACTCACAAAACTCCACACAACTCACAATACTCCACACAAATCACAAAACTCCACACAAATCACAAAACTCCATAGAAGCCACAAAACTTCACACAACCCACAAATCTCCACACAACTCACAAAGCTCCACACAACTCACAAAACTCTACACAACTCACAAAACTCCACACAACTCACAAAACTCCATAGAAGCCACAAAACTTCACACAACCCACAAATCTCCACACAACTCACAAAGCTCCACACAACTCACAAAACTCTGCACAACCCACAAATCTCCACACAACCCACAAATCTCCACACAAGTCACAAAGCTCCACACAACTCACAAAACTCCGCACAACTCACAAAACTCCACACAGCTCGCAAAACTCGATAGAAGCCACAAAACTCCACACAACCCACAAAACTCCACGCAGCTCACAAAACTCCACACAACCTACACAACTCCACACAACCCACACAACTCCACACAACTCACAAAACTACTCCATTCCTTTCTCTAACTCCTGGCATACTTGTGTTACTAACCTTACTTACCTGACTTAAACACCTGACACATCTTAATCAGACACCTGACTTACGTGACTTAGACACCTGACTTACCCGACTTAAACAATCTCACATACATTAATCAAGCATCCGATGGTATAACACACCTTTCACAGTCACCTGACATGCCTTTTATAGACTCACCCTGCCTACCTCACCTACACATCCCACTCCGTCACCTGACGCACCTTAATCAAACACCTGGCTTATTTTAACACATGTATCTGACACCACATACACCTGTTACAGAAAAAGACTTACCTGTTGCATAAATCTGACCCAGCGCTTCAAACACCGTTGATTCATCTTCGTAACACCTGGTGCACCTGCTCACCCAGTTTCAAAGTAAAAGAAACTTGCTAGAACATGAGTAGGACACCTGGGATCCTCGAAAGGTCAGGTGGAGGTCCTTGCGGCAGGTCAAGATTGAAGACACCAATAGAAATGTCTCATAATACCGAGAGGAAGTCTTTACGGCAGGTCAAGATTGAAGACACCAATAGAAATGTCCCATAGTCCTGAGAGGTGGCACAACATCGAAAAATAAACGGGCAAATGAACACGATGGCCATCAGAACAACGACGCTTACCACCAGCTGGGCAGAGAGGAGCAAGCCATCACGGCGAGGCTTGGCATCGGTCAGGACAGACTGAGGCACCATCTTTCCACCAAGTTTAAGATCGGCCGGCCAGACCGACATGTGGACACGTGGCAACGTAAGGATGACAGGAGAACATATTCTGCAGGAGCGCTCAACGTACGAGGTGCAGAGAAGACAGATGTGGTCAACATACAGGAAGACAGATGTGGTCAAAATACGAGGTGCAGGGAAGACAGATGTGGTCAAAATACGAGGTGCAGGGAAGACAGATGTGGTCAAAATACTAGGTGCAGAGAAGACAGTTGTGGTCAACATACGAGGTGCAGAGAAGACAGTTATGGTCAACATACGAGGTGCAGGGAAGACAGATGTGGTCAACATACTAGGTGCAGAGAAGACAGACGTTATCAACATACGAGGTGCAGGGAAGACAGATGTTGTCAACATACGAGGTGCAGGGAAGACAGATGTCAACATACGAGGTGCAGGGAAGACAGATGTTATCAACATACGAGGTGCAGGGAAGACAGATGTTGTCAATATACGAGGTGCAGGGAAGACAGATGTTGTCAACATACTAGGTACAGGGAAGACAGATGTTATCAACATACGAGGTGCAGGGAAGACAGATATTGTCAAAGCCTAGATTACTTCAAGAAAATATTTACCTTTAGGGATGAACATCAACTCCATCTGACCACCGATTACTTCAAAAGTTTTAGAAATCGACGTTTGAGAATGAAAGAAGAAGAAGAAACAGAGGAAGAGAAGAAGGAAATGGAGGAAGAAGCAGGTTACAGGAACCTTCAGACAGAAAGAGTTGGCAACCCTGCGCTTGTACAAGATTCAAATAAACTTCCCACACGTACTACACATCCCAGAATTCCCTCAGCCTTCAAATTTAACAGACAGAATTAGCTTAATCCCATTCCTACTCACTCCTACACTACCGCTCAGCTTAGTTTTCCTTTCAAACAAGTTTCTTTTACATCGGCGTAACAAAACAGTAACTTTCTTCGGCGTAACAAACCAGTAACTTTCTTCCTGGAGCTATCTCATTATTCTCGAATATTTTAGTTCAAATGTTTCGTAATATCATCTATACCCTGATATTCTGAATTTTGACTTACATAGTAGATAGGGACAGATGCGATAAGCATTTTTATAATAACTCAAATAAAGCAATGAAATCAGTAGCTGCGCACTTCAATAAAGGGGACCTGAATAACGCAGTGGACATTTCAATCACTGTGTTCGTTTATGTTCTTCTAATAAAAGGAGTCATCAACCTTCTGAACAAAGCGCTATTTTTTCCTTCGGGTAAGTTGTCTCTTTTCGTTTAGAATTCATATCAAATTAATTTTTTTTTTCTTTACCTGGTCTTTCTTTCATTATCTTACATTCTAGTATTAATCTTGTTCCTGCCTCTAGTTTATGATCCACCAGTCTAGCAAGGACAAGAATTCTGTCTGCGATAACTTTTTCCTACAGCCTCATATCGAGGATGCTAATTTATAGAAATTAGTTGTATATGACCCTGGTAGGTTACATACGAGGGGTGATTGATAAGTTCTCGGCATAAGGTGCAACGGATTATTTATGGACACCTTTTTTGGGGTTATTTCTCAACATAGTCCCCTTGCAAGTTTATGCACTTAGTCCAGCGATCCTGGAGCATATGGATCCATTCTTTGTAAGAGTCAGCATCTTGTGCCAGTAGAAAATGGTCTACAGCATGAATGATGTCATCATCTGAAGCAAATTTGCGACCACTGAGCTCCTTTTTTGAGTTTGGTAAACAGGTAATAATCAGAAGAGGCCAAATCTGGGGAATAAGGAGGATGTTCAAGAAGCTAGAAGCCGCATTCATGAATGGCACCCATTGCCACCGCCGACTTGTGAACTTGAGCATTTTATTGATGAAAGATGACTTTTTTCGTCAATTTCCCTGGACGCTTTTCCTTCAATTTGACCTGCAGTTGCTTCACAAGATTAGCGTAATAGGCCCCGGTGACCGTTCAGCCATTTTGAAGATAGTCTACCAATAGCACACCTTCTGAATCCCAAAAGATGGAAGCCATCATTTTGCCTGCAGACAGAACCACCCTTGCTTTCTTTGGAGGTGGGGATCCATGATGTTTCCACTGCTTTGACTGTTCTTTGGTTTCTGGTTGAAAATGGTGAACGCAAGTCTCATCCATAGTCACAAATTGCTGAAGAAACGTTTCAGGATCTGCATAAAAATGTCCAAGATTTTCTCTTGACGTGTTGAGACACTGTCGTTTGTGATCAGCTCCAAGAAATTTCGGAACCCATCGAGCAGAGACCTTTTCATTTGAAGATCATTGTGAATAATGGCATGAACACGTTCCTGAGAGATGCCCAACTCAGTAGCAATGTACCGCTTAGTTAGTCGTCGATCCTCCATTATTATGTCATGGATTCTGCCGGTGTTTTCATCGGTGGTTACCGTCCTTAGTCTTTCTGAACGGGGATCATCTTCTAGACTCTCCCTTCCATGTTTGAATTGAGCTGTCCATTTCTTCACTGTGCTATAAGAAGGGGCACTCTCCCATAGAGTCTCTACCATATCCTCATGGATCTTCTTCGATGATAAGCCCTTGATGCAGAGTAGCGAAAGACTGCTCGATGAGAAATTTTATCCATTTTCTCAATTTCTGCCATCTCTTACCACTTCAGTAGCCTGTTAAAAAAATTGGTTGCAGTTAATTTCTTGAAACTTTGTATTTAATCTCACATTAATCTGATCTACAAATATATCTTATGCCAAGAACTGATCAATCATCCCTCGTACATACAAAGTCTGACAATTAAGTAATGGGACTAATTACGTAAAAAAATAACATAAACAGCAGTTGAGATATAACTTGTATTTTATTCAAAGTAAGCCCCTTGTGCACTGATACAGCGAGTGGCACGATCTAACAAACATTGGAATGATCTCTGCAGTTCTTCTGTTGGTATGGCTCTTAAACTCGATGTTACGGCCCTTTGGATGTCATCAGTATCATAAAAGAAGCGTCCTTTCAATGGTAACTTTAATTTTTGGAATAGAAAATAATCGCAGGGAGACAAATCTGGGGAATAGGGTGGATGGTTGAGAATACACACTTGTTTTTGGGCCAAAAATTCCTGTACAACTACCGCCCAGTGAGCCGGTGCATTATCATGAAGAAGGAAAAAACTGCCAGGTGTTGAATACTCGGGTCGGACTAGGAGAATCCTTTTCATTAGACATTTCAAAATACTTAAATAAACTTTAGCAGTGACAGTCTGTCCCTCTGGAATAAATTATTTGTGAATAATTCCTTTGCTGTCGTAGAAGCACACCAACATTGTCTTCACTTTCGACTTCTGAAGACGAATGTTTTGCCTGTTGGTGATGATAATGACTTCCATTGAGCACTTTGGCGTTTGGTTGTGGGATCATTGAGGAAAATCCATGTTTCATCCTGTGCAACAATCGAATTTAAGAAATGTTTATTTCGTCGACACGTTTTGATGATGTCTTTTGCGTACTCAACACGTTGATGTTTTTAGTCGTCAGCCAACGAATGTGGCACAAACCGGCAAGCAACTTTTTTTTGCCCTTATCTTCTACTAAAATTTTACGAATGGTCTCTCTCCCATAGAGTCTCTACCATATCCTCATGGATCTTCTTCGATGATAAGCCCTTGATGCAGAGTAGCGAAAGACTGCTCGATGAGAAATTTTATCCATTTTCTCAATTTCTGCCATCTCTTACCACTTCAGTAGCCTGTTAAAAAAATTGGTTGCAGTTAATTTCTTGAAACTTTGTATTTAATCTCACATTAATCTGATCTACAAATATATCTTATGCCAAGAACTGATCAATCATCCCTCGTACATACAAAGTCTGACAATTAAGTAATGGGACTAATTACGTAAAAAAATAACATAAACAGCAGTTGAGATATAACTTGTATTTTATTCAAAGTAAGCCCCTTGTGCACTGATACAGCGAGTGGCACGATCTAACAAACATTGGAATGATCTCTGCAGTTCTTCTGTTGGTATGGCTCTTAAACTCGATGTTACGGCCCTTTGGATGTCATCAGTATCATAAAAGAAGCGTCCTTTCAATGGTAACTTTAATTTTTGGAATAGAAAATAATCGCAGGGAGACAAATCTGGGGAATAGGGTGGATGGTTGAGAATACACACTTGTTTTTGGGCCAAAAATTCCTGTACAACTACCGCCCAGTGAGCCGGTGCATTATCATGAAGAAGGAAAAAACTGCCAGGTGTTGAATACTCGGGTCGGACTAGGAGAATCCTTTTCATTAGACATTTCAAAATACTTAAATAAACTTTAGCAGTGACAGTCTGTCCCTCTGGAATAAATTATTTGTGAATAATTCCTTTGCTGTCGTAGAAGCACACCAACATTGTCTTCACTTTCGACTTCTGAAGACGAATGTTTTGCCTGTTGGTGATGATAATGACTTCCATTGAGCACTTTGGCGTTTGGTTGTGGGATCATTGAGGAAAATCCATGTTTCATCCTGTGCAACAATCGAATTTAAGAAATGTTTATTTCGTCGACACGTTTTGATGATGTCTTTTGCGTACTCAACACGTTGATGTTTTTAGTCGTCAGCCAACGAATGTGGCACAAACCGGCAAGCAACTTTTTTTTGCCCTTATCTTCTACTAAAATTTTACGAATGGTCTCTCGGTTAACACCAGATTCATCTGCCATCATCCTCACAGTCAAACAACGATCTTCTTGTATCCGTTCTCTGACTTTTGCAATGAGTTTCTCATTACGAACAGAAATTGGGCGTTCACGTCCAGTTGCATTTGTAATCGTTTCCACGCCACTTTTGAATCGTGAATACCACCTGAATATCTGTGCACGAGATAAATAATTACCCTCATATACTTGCTGCATCAATTCAACTGTCTCAGTGGCACTTTAGCCGAGTTTTGAACAGAATTTAATGTTAGCTTTTGCTCCATGCTGATTACGTAACAATGCATCTCTGACTAGGTCAACAAAAATGTCGGCTTGTTTGTTATCTGCTTGTCAGGCGGCGATGAAAAGTTGCCAGATGAAGGTTGCCTCTTTGGATTCTATGGTTAGCTTCATAGATGGCATTTTTGTCTCGGCCATAATAAAATCAGTCTCATTACTTAATTGTCGGACGTTGTATATATCATTTTGGTAGTACGTTTTGCTTGTTTGACGCAACTACAAGTAAGACGAAGCATCAGTTAGTTATTTAATTAGCTAGTTTGTTAGTTAGTTAATTAACTAGCTAGCTAACTAACTAGCTGACTAACTAGCTAGCTATCTAGCTAGTTAGTTAACTAGTCAGTTAGCTAATTAGTTAATTAGTTAGTTATTAATTAGTTAGTTAGCTGGTTAGTTGGTTAGTTGTCTAGTTAGTCAGCTAATTAGCTAGGTAGTTAGTTAACTAGTCATTGTGTAGGGAAATTATTAAGAGAAGCCAGTTTAGTGAGCATAACATCTCTTGATGAAGTTGAAAACCTCACCGAAAACAGGAACACTTGCCACACAACTAAGCGAGCCCTATGTGACGTTTAACGTCACGGGAAGGATGTAAGATGTAAGGTGTAGTTAGCTAGTTAGTTAATTTTTCGGTTAATTAGTAGTAGTTAGTTAGTTAGTAAGCTAGTTAGCTAGCCAGTTAGTTAGTTATTTAGTTAGTTAGTTAGTTAGTTAGTAAGCTAGTTAGCTAGCCAGTTAGCTAGTTAGTTAGTCAGTTAGTTAGTTAGTTAGTTAGTTAGTTAGTTAGTTAGTTAGTTAGTAGTTAGTTAGTAGTTAGTTAGTTAGTTAGTTAGTAGTAGTAGTTAGTTAGTTAGTTAGTTAGTTAGTTAGTAGTTAGTTAGTTAGTAGTTAGTTAGTTAGTTAGTTAGTAGTTAGTTAGTTAGTTAGTTAGTTAGTTAGTTAGTTAGTTATTAGTAGTTAGTTAGTAGTTAGTAGTAGTTAGTTAGTTAGTTAGTAGTTAGTTAGTTAGTTAGTTAGTTAGTAGTTAGTAGTTAGTTGTTAGTTAGTTAGTTAGTTAGTTAGTTAGTAGTTAGTTAGTTAGTTGTTAGTTAGTTAGTAGTTAGTTAGTAGTTAGTTAGTTAGTTAGTTAGTTAGTAGTAGTTAGTAGTTAGTTAGTTAGTTAGTTAGTTAGTTAGTTAGTTAGTTAGTAGTTAGTTAGTTAGTAGTAGTAGTTAGTTAGTTAGTAGTTAGTTAGTAGTTAGTTAGTTAGCTAGCTAGGAAATCATCCATGCACTCCACACACATACATTGATACCTGGATCTCCTCTGTACCTCCTTCAGCGTACAGCAACTGATATAACCCAGGTAAAAACTATGAAGTCCCAGCATTCCCAGGGCACGAGAATGGCTGATGCCTCTTTGAGTGGAGAGAGGGGAACCCCACCCCCTCGAAAGGTGATTACATTTCAGCACTTTACATGAATATCTTTTAGAACTTTGTACTCCGCCAAAACCGTTCTTATACTAGCGCTGCTGAAGGAAGAGAGGAAGAGTGAAGTACTGGTAACTTGACCTGAGTATTAACTCTTTTGCTCCAGAACAACACTGGCAAGGTTGCTAGATCTTAGAACGCCTGTGCAAAGAGTTATATTTAGACAGTCTAAATAAAAGTGAAAGGTAGCATATTTTTGACCACCCTATGCTTTCAGAAGTCAGAGTAGCTTTCTTTCAGGTTCTTTCTACTGAAATTGTCAACAAAATGTGCTCTGGCACAACATGAAAAATAATTCGGGAGTGAAAGAGTTAATCACGACCCATTCAAACGACCTTTGTGAGGACAGTCCTTCAACCAGGCATAAGAGACTGCGAGGCAGTCATGTGCTTGACCTAAATCCCCAGATTATCTATCTTTAGACGGACAACTATCTTGATAAGCTGAGATGATGAATAAGAGTGGATTGCGAACTATGGATCAAGGTCATGCAACAAGTCAGTCAGTTATGCCCTAGCGGAACTTCGCCTCCCTAACAGCTCTCCTGTAGGCCTCTCGGTTGTAAGCAAGACGTCCTGCTGCTGATGCATCCATTCTCAGATTATCAACGGTGTCTCGCAGCCATCTTCACCATAATCTTCCTCTCTTTCTTTTTACCATTATGTACCCTTCCATGACGGTCTCTAGATTATCTGACGTTTAATGTGTCCAAAATATTAAGTTTTCTCTTTAATCCTCTTTACTAGCCAGCCTTCTTCAATATTAAGTTCTTGTAGTATGGATATATTTGTTCTTTTTGTGTCCATGATATTGAAGAACCTTCTGTAGCATTTACATTCAAAGGTATTTATGTGTTTCTCAGCTGTTTCACGCAACAAGACAGCATAATAAACTGTGGTTTTATGTAATAACCAGAAAAGAAGAGAAACGCCAGATGTCAGTTCTTGATACTGTCAACAAAGCTCAGTGAACCCAGGACGCAGCAGTTTTCAGCGATGATGTAATCAGCAACAGGTTACCTAGGACTATGTCTGACATGTGATTTTCCTGTGTCATCACGGTGGATTGTGAATAATTTGATAGTAAATAGATAGTTAGTTAGTTAGTTAGTTAGTTAGTTAGTTAGTTAGTTAGTTGTTAGTTAGTTAGTTAGTGTAGTTAGTTAGTTAGTTTAGTTAGTTAGTTAGTTAGTTAGTCAGTTAGTTAGTCAGTCAGTCAGTCAGTCAGTTAGTTAGTTAGTTAGTTAGTTAGTTAGTTAGTTAGTTAGTTAGTTAGTTAGTTAGTTAGTTAGTTAGTTAGTTAGTTAGTTAGTTAGTTAGTTAGTTAGTTAGTTAGTTAGTTAGTTAGTTAGTTAGTTAGTTAGTCAGTCAGTCAGTTAGTCAGTTAGTTAGTTAGTTAGTTAGTTAGTTAGTTAGTTAGTTAGTTAGTTAGTTAGTTAGTTAGCTAGCTAGTTAGTTAGTTAGTTAGTTAGTTAGTTAGTTAGTTAGTTAGTTAGTTAGTTAGTTAGTTAGTCAGTCAGTCAGTCAGTCAGTTAGTCAGTCAGTTAGTTAGTTAGTTAGTTAGTTAGTTAGTTAGTTAGTTAGTTAGTTAGTTAGTTAGTTAGTTAGTTAGTTAGTTAGTTAGTCAGTCAGTCAGTCAGTCAGTCAGTCAGTCAGTCAGTCAGTCAGTCAGTCAGTCAGTTAGTTAGTTAGTTAGTTAGTTAGTTAGTTAGTTAGTTAGTTAGTTAGTTAGTTAGTTAGTTAGTCAGTCAGTCAGTCAGTCAGTCAGTTAGTTAGTTAGTTAGTTAGTTAGTTAGTTAGTTAGTTAGTTAGTTAGTTAGCTAGTTAGTTAGTTAGTTAGTTAGTTAGTTAGTTAGTTAGTTAGTTAGTTAGTCAGTCAGTTAGTCAGTTAGTTAGCTAGTTAGTTAGTTAGTTAGTTAGTTAGTTAGTTAGTTAGTTAGTTAGTTAGTTAGTTAGTTAGTTAGTTAGTCAGTTAGTTAGTTAGTTAGTTAGTTAGTTAGTTAGTTAGTTAGTTAGTTAGTTAGTTAGTCAGTTAGTTAGTTAGTTAGTTAGTTAGTTAGTTAGTTAGTAGTTAGTTAGTTAGTTAGTTAGTTAGTTAGTTAGTTAGTTAGTTAGTTAGTTAGTTAGTTAGTTAGTTAGTCAGTTAGTTAGTTAGTTAGTTAGTTAGTTAGTTAGTCAGTTAGTTAGCTAGTTAGTTAGTTAGTTAGTTAGTTAGTTAGTTAGTTAGTTAGTTAGTTAGTTAGTTAGTTAGTTAGTTAGTTAGTTAGTTAGTTAGTTAGTTAGCTAGCTAGGAAATCATCCATGCACTCCACACACATACATTGATACCTGGATCTCCTCTGTACCTCCTTCAGCGTACAGCAACTGATTAACCCAGGTAAAACTATGAAGTCCCAGCATTCCCAGGGCACGAGAATGGCTGATGCCTCTTTGAGTGGAGAGAGGGGAACCCCACCCCCTCGAAAGGTGATTACATTTCAGCACTTTACATGAATGTCTTTTAGAACTTTGTACTCCGCCAAAACCGTTCTTATACTAGCGCTGAAGAAGGAAGAGTGAAGTACTCGTAACTTGACCTGAGTATTAACTCTTTTGCTCCAGAACAACACTGGCAAGGTTGCTAGATCTTAGGACGCCTGTGCAAAGAGTTATATTTAGACAGTCTAAATAAAAGTGAAAGGTAGCATATTTTTGACCAACCTATGCTTTCAGAAGTCAGAGTAGCTTTCTTTCAGGTTCTTTCTACTGAAATTTGTCAACAAAATGTGCTCTGGCACAACATGAAAAATAATTCGGGAGTGAAAGAGTTAATCACGACCCATTCAAACGACCTTTGTGAGGACAGTCCTTCAACCAGGCATAAGAGACTGCGAGGCAGTCATGTGCTTGACCTAAATCCCCAGATTATCTATCTTTAGACCGACAACTATCTTGATAAGCTGAGATGATGAATAAGAGTGGATTGCGAACTATGGATCAAGGTCATGCAACAAGTCAGTCAGTTATGCCCCTAGCGGAACTTCGCCTCCCTAACAGCTCTCCTGTAGGCCTCTCGGTTGTAAGCAAGACGTCCTGCTGCTGATGCATCCATTCTCAGATTATCAACGGTGTCTCGCAGCCATCTTCACCATAATCTTCCTCTCTTTCTTTTTACCATTATGTACCCTTCCATGACGGTCTTATCTAGATTATCTGACGTTTAATGTGTCCAAAATATTTAAGTTTTCTGTCTTTAATCCTCTTTACTAGCCAGCCTTCTTCAATATTAAGTTCTTGTAGTATGGATATATTTGTTCTTTTTTGTGTCCATGATATTTGAAGAACCCTTCTGTAGCATTTACATTCAAAGGTATTTATGTGTTTCTCAGCTGTTTCACGCAACAAGACAGCATAATAAACTGTGGTTTTATGTAATAACCAGAAAAGAAGAGAAACGCCAGATGTCAGTTCTTGATACTGTCAACAAAGCTCAGTGAACCCAGGACCCAGTCAGCAGTTTTCAGCGATGATGTAATCAGCAACAGGTTACCTAGGACTATGTCTGACATGTGATTTTCCTGTGTCATCACGGTGTGATTGTGAATAATTTTTGATAGTAAATAGATAATGGGTGTCAGGTGAGGACTTAATCTTGTCCTTGAAAGTAAATATGGCAGTTGCTGCAGCGCTGTGACCAATTTTTTTTTTTAGCAAGACAAGACTATCTGAAGTAGCAATATAGCGTATATGAAGATTTTGCTTCTATCTATCTATCTATCTATCTATCTATCTATCTATCTATCTATCTATCTATCTATCTATCTATCTATCTATCTATCTATCTATCTATCTATCTGTCTGTCTGTCTGTCTGTCTGTCTGTCTGTCTGTCTGTCTATCTACGTCCGTCCGTTCGTCTGTCTGTCTGTCCATCTGTCTGTCTCTGTCTCAGATATCTTAATATGCCCTAAAGAAACACTGACATTGTATCTGGTTTCTTAACGCGCCAATGACCTCATCTTGTCAGACTCACACAGCTCAGTTCAGGGATAGGTCGCTGAGTTCTGAACCCGAGTTTTGTTTTAATATGTTTGTGTAGGCGGGGGAGTTTGGGTGGGAAGGATGGAGGTCAGGAAGATGGGAGGTCATGGGAAAGATGGTGAAATGCTTAAAATATCAAGAGACCCATCCTTGCTGGGTATTGTGTTTTAGCTTCTCTTACACACCTACGTACACACTCACGCGCATGCGCCCTCGCACGACCCTACGTACTGATAGACACGATTACTCAAAGGAATCTTGGAATTCTCCGCTTATCATCCGCCAATTCCGCTTTGCCCTGTCGTCGGAATCCGGACATTGTCTTCACACCCTCTGCCGG
This sequence comes from Achatina immaculata, assembly GCA_009760885.1. NCBI lineage: Eukaryota > Metazoa > Mollusca > Gastropoda > Stylommatophora > Achatinidae > Lissachatina > Lissachatina immaculata. Next base: position 24,683,419 of record CM019709.1, on the reverse strand, counting down.
ACATTCCAAGTCTGGCAAGGCTACCTGATACAGCAGAAGAATGTAAAACAGGAGAATTCCTATGTAGAAGATAGATAGTAATTATGTTTGTATATGCCACGTATCACTGATCAGGAAGGGGAGATAAGTGGACAATGAGGAGCGAGCGAAATCGCCTGAATCAACTTAACCGGGGAGATAACTCACCTCAAAAGAGGAGATAAGGATATAATACACTGTTAAGATGAACGCTTTCTAAACTAGCCTGCTCGTCCCATTTCCCAACCAAACGCGTCACTTCAGCAGGAAGAAAGGGCACCAGATCAGGCGAGATGGTTGAAACATTAAAACAGGAACCTCATTTACTGGTAACCCAACGAACGACGTGAAAATCGACCACGTCCCAGGTGTGCTAAGAATGTCAGTGCAGGTGACTCTCAGAGTCAAGAGTCACTGTCTAAATCGGAGTCAGTAAGAGATGTTCTCCTTATGACGGAGAGAAGACGTCATTCAAGGACTAAGGATTTACCAAAAAGATGGTTTTCTGAAGACGACATATAAAAAAGGACAAATTCACAGGATATGTACAAGAAGGGGGGGGGGTCTTGACCTATTCCCAACTGCCAAGTATAAAAAGAACCAGAAATTGAAGGTACCTGTTAGTAAACCCATCACAACATGCGTATCACAACCCTCATGACAATCCTGTGGTGCGGGTTCAAAGAACTTGTGGGCAGGTACCAATAAAGGGGGCGGGTAGCAATAAAGGGGCAGGTACCAATAAAGGGGGCGGGTAGCAATAAAGGGACAGGTACCAATAAAGAGGCGGGTAGCAATAAAGAGGCAGGTACCAATAAAGAGGCTGGTAGCAATAAAGGGGCAGGTACCAATAAAGAGGACGGGTAGCACTAAAGGGGCAGGTACCAATAAAGAGGCGGGTAGCAATAAAGGTGCAGGTACCAATAAAGAGGTGGGTAGCAATAAAGGGGCAGATACCAATAAAGGGGCGGGTAGCAATAAAGGTGCATGTATCAATAAAGAGGCGGGTAGCTATAAAGTGGCAGGTACCAATAAAGAGGCGGGTAGCAATAAAAGTGCATGTACCAATAAAGAGATGGGTAGCAATAAAGGGGCAGGTACCGATAAAGGTGGCAAGTACCGATAAAGGTGGCAGGTACCGATAAAGGTGGCAAGTACCGATAAAGGTGGCAGATACCGATAAAGGTGGCAGGTACCGATAAAGGTGGCAGGTACCGATAAAGGTGGCAGGTACCGATAAAGGTGGCAGGTACCGATGAAGAATTCTCAAGAGTGTTATCAACCTGCACAGTTCATCAGCGACCGAGAAGCAGGTTACATCTGTGAGTATTGAACCTGGTGTAAGGGTGAAGGTAATTATTGTTAAGGCGGGTTACATCTGTGAGTATTGAACCTGGTGTAAGGGTGAAGGTAATTATTGTTAAGGCGGGTTACATCTGTGAGTATTGAACCTGGTGTAAGGGTGAAGGTAATTATTGTTGAGGGTTACATCTGTGAGTATTGAACCTGGTGTAAGGGTGAAGGTAATTATTGTTAAGGCGGGTTACATCTGTGAGTATTGAACCTGGTGTAAGGGTGGAAGTAACTATTGTTGAAGCAGGTTACATCTGTGAGCACTGAAACTGGTGTAAGGGTGGAAGTAACTATTGTTGAAGCAGGTTACATCTGTGAGCACTGAAACTGGTGTAAGGGTGGAAGTAACTATTGTTGAAGCAGTTAAATTAAATATACGTATGAAAACCTGATGAGGACCCCATGGACAGCCGAGATAACTAATGAGTAGTGTTCTAGACAAGCTAACGAAAAACTTAGTACAATAACAAGATAAGAAAAAAGGCAGCCATCATTCTTGTGACATGTGGTGAGAAGAGAGAACCTGGAAAACATCATAACACAGTGAGGGAAAACATACGGTAGGAGAGGCAGTGGAAGACCGAGGGAACAGATGTTAGAAGTCCTGGCATTTTGGCGTGGGAGGAAGTCAGCAACAGAGCTACTCAGAAATGTCTAGGACCGAGATTTGTGGTGGAGTAAGACCCCCTACGTCGTCCGGCGCGGCACGTGATGATGATGATGATGATGATGATGACGATGATGATGATGACGGTGATGATGATGATGACGATGATGAAAACTTTTTTTTTAATGTACGCGTGAGTACCATAATAGAAAAATAGGGGATCTGAAGTAGGATTCAATTTTTTTTTTTGGAATTTGAGTCGGCTGAGTCGAAATTTACTATTTATTAATGAGCCAGAGTCGATGCCCTAGAAATTTACTATTTATTAATTAGCCAGAGTCGATTTCCTAGAAAATTTCTATTTAGTAACGAGTCAGAGTCGACTCCGTAAAAATGTACTGTTTATTAGCTTAAAGAGTCGGAGTCGATCCTGTAGAAATGTACTGTTTATTAACATAAAGAGTCGGAGTCGATATTGTAGAAACGTACTATTTATTAACATAAAGAGTCGGAGTATATCCTGTAGAAACGTACTGTTTATTAACATAAAGTGTCGGAGTCGATATTGTAGAAACGTACTGTTTATTAACGAGTCGGAGATGAGATCAGAGGCCAAGATTTCACCAAACGATCTCCGTATCTTTGATAAGAACCCGGGATTATTTTCTTGTGTACTGCTCAGAAATAAGGGGAAAGTTTAGCGGTTATCTTTGTCGTCGTCGCCGTCGTCGTCATCATCGCTGGCGGGAGAAGAGAAATCAACAACGGCAGCGACAGCCGCAAGTCCAGACCAAAGCGAGCTAGAAGCTTCGCACGGCTTATGCCAGTGGTTCCACACATCTTATGGTCTCTCTGTCGGCTGTCCCGGCTAGAGATGCTGCAGTCAAAAACTACTTGAAGGAGCTGTAATAGCTGGAAGTACAGAAATATCGGCATCTGATGTTAGCGGTTTCCAAACCATTCCAAGATGCAGATCTCTAAAAGACAATGACAGCCCTCTGCTGCCCCTCCCCCACCCGCCCCCTCCCCACGTATTTATCGAATGATAGTTTGTCGAAGCCCCTCCCCCTTCTAACCCACACTCTCCCGCCACTTGGTATTAAATTAAAAAAGCAAATCTTCCCACACTTTCAATTTCTAGATAATCTACACATAATACAATAATATTATTAAAACCTTATCTACCCCTACCAGAGCACCAGTGTGATAACCACTGTTACAGCGTGCCGACAGGTCAAGGAAAATAAGTGCACCTGTACTAAATCCCCTAAATGCTTCAGTGACTTTGACCTCGCAGTTTTATTATGCACGTTGGATTATATAAAAATCCTGGTGTAGTGGTTTTCAAAATGATAGGCATCGCCCTTCTTACAGCTCGCCCTTCCCCATGGAGGCTATGGTAAGACGCAATGGGGAGACGGGAGGGAGGGAAGGGGTGCACCAGTTGGCTTAAGATCTAACTAAGGGGGAAAACTGAGGTGGGGCGGGCCCTAAAGATATGACCTGGGAGACAAGAGGGCAAGAGTCTGAAAATATATGAGAACCACTGTTCTGGTGATTGTACATTAGAACCAATATACTCTTTGAATGTTCATGCAAGAAGGTCCGGAACACAATATTACGTCGTGAAAGTGGACTACAGAATATCTGAGTGGAAAAATGGAATGCAGAATATTGCAGTTCGGAAGTGGAGTTCAGAATATTATAGAGAGAAAATGTGTAGCTGAGTAAAAAAATAATGGAATATGAAACATTTCAATGAGAAATTGGAATACAGAATTCTGCAACTGGAACGCGCTGAATATATACTTGTAGACTGGGAAAACAGAATATGGAATTCCAGAGAAGGAACATAGAATATAGATTTGTAGAGTGGGAATACAGGCTTTAGAATTCTACAGTGGTAAAATGAAATAAGAAATTCTAGAGTGGAAATATAGAATTCTATAGAGTCGGAAAAGTGGAATACATAAATGTATTTTTGGGAATATAGAATATAGAATTTTAGAATGAGAAGAGTGAAGTGCATACTATTAGAAAATAGAATATATAATTGTAGAGCTGGAAGAGTGGAATACATAATTATAGAGATTCAACATAGAATATATAATTCATGAGAGGGAAAAGTGGTATATCTAATTCTAGAGTGAGAATACAGAATATAGAATTCTAGAGTTAGAAACTGGAGCACACAACTCGGATGCTTAAAGAGTGGAATATACAAGTTTTTATCGGGGAAAGGTAAACTGAAGTGAAAAGGGATTACAAAAAAATAAAATGATAGATGAGAAAGCAGAAGTTATAAAAGCAAAACTTCTGGGAAAAAGAAACGTGGGGGGTTTCGTTTGCTGCTCAATTCGTGTGACCTGATTAAGCAATGCCTGGGATTGTTACGTCAGGTCTATTATTCCCTTCATCATGTTCCTTTACCCCTATTACTAAACAATAATAATAATAACAAAATGTCTCATTGAGGACCAGAGTTGAGACGTAACGTGTAATCTTTTATATTACCGTCTTAATTATCGCCCTTGTGTCGGCGCTAGGTTGAGAGTTGTTTTTGGGATTCAAAATAAGTCGTCCTGTTTTGTTCTTCATAATATGGATGTTTTTCTAGAATTAAATATTCCAGTCTTCCATGTCAAGAATTCTGTACTCTTTAATCCCAGTCTACAGTTGTGTATTCCACTCTTTCCACTCGGGAAGTTTTATTCCCACTCTAGAATTCTGTATTCTTGCATCGCTTTGAGAGGATTGACTGGTGAAGTCTGTTGTCCACTCCTTCGTAGAATTCTAAGACTGGTTCCAGTTGTCTACCCCGCCCGCCCTCTATCCCCTGATGTTCCATTGCGCCACATGGTGAGTATGATTAGATTCAAGCATGAAATATCGGCCGCCCGCCTACGCCCCTTAGACGTTGGAATGCTTTAGTTGGGAACTAATGAACCAAAGGGAGCTAAAATTGCTGGTTCATCTTGGAATTCCATTCTGAAATAACTAATGGCTTGATATTTTTGGGTGCCGCACATGAGAGGGAGGATGGCGCACATAGTTTATATGCAAGCACGTGACATGAGGGAGTAGCTGAACTTCTGGCGGCGCAGTTAGCTCGAGCGCTGCGATCACCATAGCGAGCTGTTCCAATCCCTTCATTATTTAGTTAATGACTGACGGGTTAATCTATCATCATCCAATATTGCCCGTCCTATCGTCTACCCACAACAGCCAGGCGAGGAGAGCTGGGTGGGGAAATAGGAGGGGCGTGTGACAGAGATTGGTTTTTGGTCGACAGATGTGGGCGGTGCTCAAGTCCTTACAGTGGTACTAAAAACAGAACTAAACAAGCTCATCTATATAAGCAGTGAAGTCAGCAGACAACAGACAGAAGACCACGAATGATCTGTGTACCTTAAACAGCCGTTTTATTGCCACTGACAAGATTACTACACCTACACAAAAAGTCCAGCCGTTAAATATTATCTAAAGTAAGACTGGATAACTCGAAGGATAAAGCGTGGTCTTATATACGTGATTTCTGAACGCTTTAAATAGTTTTCGTGACAAGATTATTGTCATTGTTAGGAATTTATTTATTGGCAAACTGAGCATCACGTCTTAAACTACTGCCAAGGCTGACCAAAAAAACAAAACAAACCACACAGATAAAACTGTGGACATAATTATGGGAAACCACACGCGACCTCCAGGACGTATCGATGACACACACCTGAAACGCGCAAGCCCGGAACAAAGCAAAGACGTTAGGTCTCAGCTTATGTCAATGCGAGCAACAGACGTCAGTATGAATCCGGACCGTACAGTTCTCCGCGTACATCCAACAAAGGACTGCTCGAAGAGTGCCCAAACTCCAGCACTGGCCTCGTTCACTTCAACGGGTTCGTACTCAATAAGAGCAGCCGGCAGTGAGCCATGCCTGCCACTTACGTCGCAGCAGCCACGCATGGACATCAGTCTCTCCGACCAGAGCATCAGTTTTACAAAGTTCAGTGCATTCTTCTACAGAGCTTTACATCAAACCTTCCTTAACTCTTTCTCCGGCAAGTCCAGTCGTTTTCCAATGCACGTCTGCACCTTATTTGTGCTCATTCTAGCTCTCGGCGTTGGCCCAGTTCAGTGTAAAAGTATTGGACTTTGCCGGGGAGTGCCATGCGCTAATGGCGGCCGTCTACTTGTGGATAACAGTGTTTGGGGACATTGTCGATGCCGTTGCCCGAGCGGGTTCGTCGGTCCTTACTGCCAGTATCAGTTAGCAGGAAAACGGAGCCTCGAAAAAGAGTCGAATCTGGACAACAGAGTGGTGGGCCATTCCGATACTCTGGAGAGAATACGACAGCGGTTACTGAGTTTGATGAAAAGTTACTCGTCGTCAGCGGTGTCCAGAAGAAGGAGGGCGACGGCTGATGATGATGATGGTGATGATGTGGACGGCGATACCCGATATTCTAACACCCGAGATGTTGAGTTTCTGTTGGAGAAGGCGGGAAATTCTTCTTTCAGACTTGCACGTCGACGACGAAGATCGTCTAGATAACAGCTGAGGTAAGTTATTTTTTAAATCTAAACATCTGTTATCATTTTTTTATTGTTGTTGGTATTTTGTTTATGTGTGCATGTGCTCCAAATCTTATGTGACAAAAGTTAACGACCATTTTTGATGATGATGATGATGGTGACCAAGTTATCTTTTGTAAACTCTGATATGGGACATTCAGTCGAGCAGAGAGAACGGGGTTAAAGTTAAATTTAAATTTTAACCCCAAAATTTTAATCAGTAGACTAGGTTTATAAGTTTACTTACCAATGTATCACTCAGGCCTACTTGTTGTACTTTCCTACAGAGTGAATTTTCTTCACAATAGCAACACTTCTACTAAGATAATTTAACAATTTTCCGCACATTCGGCGATCAAAGATGAAAACACGGGACGATACGGGACACGCGTGTTAATATAGGAGACTTGTAGACGTCCTGACCGAAGTAATACGATTATCCTTAAAATACGGGACTATCCTGTATAATACGGGGCGGTCGATTACTTGAAAAGAATACTTAAGAAAAAAGAAGTTGAAGACAAAGAAAAAGTAAGATGGCGAGTAGGATGTAAAGGAGTGGATAACATCAAGAGAGTTACGGGACACACGGGACAGCTGGGTGCAGCGTTTGTACAAGGGACAGAGAGAACTAGTGATCGTCTTCTTCTTCTTCTTTGCACGCATTTAGCGATAATGCCTGGTACCCTGATTTCTGCGATGCGCCTTCTGGCTGGGTACCTCCGACTTCAGCACCTTTCCTTGCTAGGGCAGACTATGATCTTGCTCGGACTGCCATGAAGACAGTGGTGTAGGCTGGCCTGGCCAAAACTTTGTTTTCCAGCCTCTGGTGGCTGTATTAAGCCCCTTCTCCACCTCAGGCGCAACGGCTTTGAGACAGTTCCACAGAGACACTCTTTGGGATGAGGAATCCGATGAGTGCTTCAACGATATCCATTCCCCGCCACCTATAGTCTGCTGGCTCTCTTTGGTTTACTTTATTCTGGTAGCCATTGTTGTAGAGACCCACAGGCTTGCCATGATCTAGATTCATTGGTTTCACATCAGATTTTCCTCATCACTGTCAGTGATCTCCGTGTCCCTATCCATCCACCTTCCTGACATTACAATTAGTGTTGATTGCTATAGGTTTATGGGCTACAGAAGTAGGTCAGAGTTTTTAAGCCATCAGATCTATGTTCCACTGTTAGAACTGGTGATATCTTGCACCCAGCCTTCGATGTGGAGATGGAACATGATGATGATGGTGGTGTGATGATGATGATGATGACGATGATGATGAAACCACGTTGCTGTGGCTATCCTGACTTCTTGAAGTACGTAAGAGAATGTGCGCGATTCTGGGCTTCTGAACTGGCTTCACCTCATGGGCAAATAATATACATTTATGCGAGTAACAGAGAAGTAAACGATTTATGGCGTTGATAATGTTAACTGATTAAGCTATTGGTACGTCTTATTTGTAGTGTTAACTGTTTAAGCTATTGGTACGTCTTTTTTATACTGTGAACTGTTTAAGCTATTGATACGTCTTTCTTTATAATGTTCACTGCTTAAGCTATTGATAAGTCTTTTTATAACATTAACTGTTCAGGGTAATGTTACATCTTTTTATAATGTTAACTGTTCAGGTTATGAATATATTTTAAAACAGTAATGCCAACTGTTCGGGCTATTGATGCGCATGCACTTGTTTTTATAATGTTAACTGTTCAAGCTATGAATACACCTTTTTTTCTTCTAATATTAAGGGTTAGTTGAAATCGTTAGTATAAAACGCTAAAAAAATATACGTTATCAAATGTCCTCTTTAGTATACGTATATATTTCAGCGTACAAGGATACCAAAGAAAAGAAATGGAGATGTTCTAAGCGAGACTGGGCAAGAGAGAGAAATTATGGCAAAATTCAGAACAAGACAGTCCAGATTTGTAGGACATCTTTCGAGAAGTGGCAAACTGAAACGCAGTTGAAGGGACAAAAGGACATTGAAAGACAGAAACAAGGACTAAAAGAGTGGCATAGAGCACGGCCCAACACACAGCTCATAGAAAGCAAAGGACAGGTGGTTGTGGAAATCAATGACGACCAGCGCCTGATTGGCATGGACTATAGAGAGAGAGAGGGTACATGGACGTGCCAGACTAAATGATTAATAACAATGCTAGCAATGAGTTATAGCCATTGATAAAAGATACTGAAATATAGCAGTGATTAAGACTGATTATAGCTGTGATATTTTCCGGTTTTTTTTCCTACAACAGATAATATTACTTTTCTCACGAGACAAACTGTAATATGTTATATTGTCATTGTTATTTAAATAAAATTTGTCTTCATGTTATTTATGAGCAAAGATGGCTTATCTTTATGTCATTATTATATAGTTAAGAGTCTTATCTTTACGCGTTGTTTCGTATGAATAATACATGCATGTAATTCTTTGTCATAAAAATAAGATTTGTATCTATGGTTTTTGTGTGTGTTAATTCAGTAAGACTTTCCTTCCCAGAGAAAACTCACAATTTATCTGGCTGATGATAAAGATAACGTTATGTTTTTGCAATCTTTGTTACGAAAACATCACTCCACTTTCTCTTGTTATTTGCCTTTCCAAATTTGATATATTTATTGATATTATCAGTAATTTTAACTCTTTCAGTCCAAATCAACACTGGCAGGGCTGTAGATCTTGCACGTCTATGCCAATCAAAGCTCGGAAATAATATTTAGACAACGTCTAAGTACAATGAAAACTAGCATTATTTCTAACGCAACCCTTAATTTTTAAGTTAAAGGGTAACTTCCTCTTCCAGTTTCTGTTGGGTCCAAATTTCTCATCAAAATTTCTTGTGTAGAATATGGAAATGAAATCAGAAGTTGGAAGAGTTAAATAAAACTACCGCTTTTGTTATCTCCCCTGAAGCCAAGCTTAACCTTTTTCATTTTAGTCACGAATTTATTCTAAAAATTTATCTATTTCGTTTCGTTTAGAGTTGATTTGTTTCGCTGTTTCTGTAATGCATATGTGTGTGAAATTTATAAAATAAAGTAAAATAAAAATTGGAATTAAACATCCAGTCGAATGATTTATATATATTTTTTCTACGAATAAAAAGGAATTTTTAACACATTTAAAACGTTTGTGTATGGATGAAGTTTTAATACAGCACCAGACTTTGGCCAGAATTGTTTTCTTCAAGAAATTTTTGACAAAGATTAAAGAGATTTTTTTTTTTTGGTCTATTGGGTCGCAGAGTGTTACATGCGCAAGTCTTGTCCTTCACGTAATAAAAGATAAATTAAACATTTCAGGATTTCACGTAAATGTGCCGTCCCGTGTTGCATGTTGTCCCACGGACAAATGGGTTGCTGAGGGGACAAAAAACCCCCAAAAACCCCAAATTCTAAAGAAACTTTTGTAGTTAAAGTCATCATCTTGGCATGTCTGATAAACCCATTTTGTTCCTATTTTGTTCTCAATATATCCTTCAATGCAGACCCAATGAGGGACAGAGAGAGAGAGAGAGAGAGAGAGAGAGAGAGAGAGGGTCTAGCCAATGCATAGGTCTAGGGCCCCGGATGGCTGCTATGTTTTAAGGAGGGGCCCCGAAGGCGTTTTGATCCCTCCCTGAAGTGGCCACGGAGTTAGTGCACTAGTTTCTCGCGGCAAAGGTCGGTGGTTAGAATCCCCGGTCAATCCGGGTACCCGAGAAATGGGTACCCGACTTCTTCTGGAGTTTGGGGAAGGAAAGGGGGGGGGGGGCGGCAGGCCGTGATGCTGATCACCTCACCCTCTAGTGTGCTGACAGGTCAAGGAAAACATGGGCACTAACATTATATGGCCCAGGTACCTCTATAACATGATACGGGTATATTTACGCTGGCCTGCTTAAGGGAAGTCTTGCATTGTTTTTTTATGAAGCTCTTTCATGTGCTTAAAACATCGTGATACAAAGGATACTTCCATTAATATCAAAGTCAGCTGCTGCCATAAGAGCGACTGGAAGGAGGCAAAGATTCAAAATCAGACTCCGGCGTCATTGCATTCAGAACAGCCGAATATATATGCCCCGCCGCATGCCGCAGCATACACCCAAGAGCATGTTTGCTAACAGTTCCTGTCAAATGTTGGTTGTTTACGATGTGTTTTCTGCCACACAATTCAGATTTCCTGCCAGCATCTTTAACTTGTCCTAGCTCCAGCAATCTCTTCAGATTTACGTTGTTCTTCCATTCCCGCTCTTTATTTTCCCGCAGTCTTTCCAGCACGGCCTTAGCAATGCCTCCCTTGTCTATTCTCAGCCTGCCATTTATTTTAGCCTGTCCAGCAAGTCTGTCTGCCACTTCAGTGCCGTGTACTCCAGCATGCTCTGAGTAATGAAGCCACATTAGGCTCCTCACAGTTGGCTGGAAAGAGACACGGTGCAGATACTGTGCACGTTTTCATAGTAAAAAGCAGCGGTACTTCTATGGCTCCCGTCACATGGAAACAAAGAAGTTGACAGAACTTGCCAAATCTAGTAGCAGGCAGCCAAAACATCAACAGCATGTCTCATACAGCGAAGTAAGAACTATAATTGGACATCAACACCTTGTCTCATACAATGAAGCCAGAACTATAATCAAACATCAACAGCCTGCCTCATACAGTATAGTCAGAACTATAACCAAACATCAACACACTGTCTCATACAGTGAGGATATAACTATAATCAAATATCAACATACTGTCTCATACAGTGAAGCCAGAACTATAATCAAACATCAACACACTGTCTCATACAGTGAAGATATAACTATAATCAAATATCAACACACTGTCTCATACAGTGAAGCCAGAACTATAATCAAACATCAACACACTGTCTCATACAGTGAAGCCAGAATCAAACATCAACACCCTGTCTCATACAATGAAGCCAGAACTATAATCAAATATCAACACACTGTCTCATACAGTAGAGCCAGAACTATAATCAAATATCAACACACTGTCTCATACAGTGAAGCCAGAACTATAATCAAACATCAACACACTGTCTCATACAGTGAAGATATAACTATAATCAAATATCAACACCCTGTCTCATACAATGAAGCCAGAACTATAATCAAACATCAACACACTGTCTCATACAGTGAAGCCAGAATCAAATATCAACACACTGTCTCATACAGTGAAGCCAGAATCAAATATCAACACACTGTCTCATACAGTGAAGCCAGAATCAAATATCAACACACTGTCTCATACAGTAGAGCCAGAACTATAATCAAATATCAACACACTGTCTCATACAGTGAAGCCAGAACTATAATCAAACATCAACACACTGTCTCATACAGTGAAGATATAACTATAATCAAATATCAACACCCTGTCTCATACAATGAAGCCAGAACTATAATCAAACATCAACACACTGTCTCATACAGTGAAGCCAGAATCAAACATCAACACCCTGTCTCATACAGTTAAGCCAGAACTCTAATCAAACATCAACACCCTGTCTCATACAGTTAAGCCAGAACTCTAATAAAAAATCAACACAGGAAGCTATGGACTGACCAGGGCAAGGCGCCATCTAATAATCAGATGCTGAAACTCACACTAAGAACAAACCGTCATCTTCAGACTACGCGCGTGAGTACTGCGGGCTGCGAGCACACCTTTATCCCCTCGGCCTGTCACACATCCCTGACTGCACAAGAGAAACAGGGCATCCACACTCCAGATCACATCCTGCAGCTCTACCTACTCCACCAAGAAGCTAGAACTCGGCTCTGGCTACAGAGAACAGTCCACGGGGGGGGGGGGGGGGGGGGGGGGGGGACAAACTTTGGAGCGAAAAGCATAATCTTCAAAAAACTTCACAATATATCTGGGAAATAAATACAGACTTCTGAAGCTAGAACCATAGACGAAGAAGAAGAAGAAGAAAGAAAGGAAGAAAGGAAGAAGAAGAAAGAAAGATGACGGAAGGAAGGAAATAAGAAGAAGTAGAAGAAAAAGAAGAAGAAGAGGAAAGAAGAAGGGGAAAGAAGAAGGAAGAAAGAAAGAGCGAAGAAGAAAGAAGAAAGAAAGGAAGGAAGGAGAAAGAAGAAGAAAAAGAAGAAAGAAAGAAGAAAGAAAGGAAGAAGAAGAAAGAAAGAAAGGAAGGAAGAAGAAGAAAGAAGGAAAGAAGAAGAAAGAAAAAAGAAAGAAAGGAAGGAAGGAAGGAAGGAAGGAAAGAATAAGAAGAAGAAGGAGGAGGAGGAGGCAGAAGAAGAAGAAGAAGGAGGAGGAGGAGGAAGAACGAAAGATGAAGGAAGGAAGGAAAGAAGAAGAAGGAGGAGAAGGAGAAGAGAAAATGTATGTGCGTTCTTGCTGGTGTTTGCAATGATTCTTCTCTGTTCGCTGATGTGTCCAAGTCACTTCGACTGTCTTCTCTTTCCTGTTCCCACATGGCCAGCCTACACAGATTTTGTTCTGTCTTTTCCTCCTTCTCTCTCATTTTCCCTTAAATTTTTCACTGATTATCAGCCTCCCTCTTCTCACAACATGTCCAAGAAATATTGATTCCCTTTTCCTTATATGTACGCTGACACCACAGAGTGTCAGCAAATATTTAAAAAAAACACCCAATTAGAAAATCATTTAACCGGCTTAACATTAAATAACAAGTTTTATTATTCACAAAATTGTATAAATTTAAGATTAATTTGCGAACGCTGTAAGTGGGGTCAGTGAAAGAAAATAGATTCCGTTGCGGATTTCAGGCTAATCGTCGAAGTGAAAGCAACAAGGGGTTAATGTGTTATTAGTTACATTGACATTTGGCATAAGGCACGTCTCAGTTGACAGATCAAAGGGCAGGTCACGTGGGCTTTGTTCGATATTCCTGTGGGGTGCATAATGGAGTGGGGGGAGTGGGTGGAATGTTGCATAATTAGCGCCGGTCAAAAAGAAAAAAAAATTCCAATGTGACTGGGAGGAAAAAAAAATATAGCCTTTACAAGTGAGATCAATTAGATTTTTATGGTGATTATGTGTTATTAGGCCATAATGTTCTTTTCTCTCTGTCTCTGTGCCTTTCTTTCTTTCTCTTTTTTTAGTTTTATGTTTTTTTTTTCATTCTGCCTCTTCTCTCTCTCTCTCTCTCTTTGTCTCTCTCGCCTCTTCCACTGTGCTCCTTTTCTCTCTTTGTCCATCTCTCTCCTCTTCTTCTCTCACCTCTTCCTCTCTCTCTCCTCTTCTTCTCTCTCCTCTTCCTCTCTCTCTCTCTCTTTGTCTCTCTCTCCCCTTTCCCTCTCCTCCTTTTCTCTCTGTGTCCATCTCTCTCCTCCTTTTCTCTCTGTTTCTTCTCTCTCTCCTCTTCTTCTCTCTCCTCGTCCTCTTTCTCCTCTTTTTTTCACTCTGTCTCTGTCTCTCCTCCTTTTCTTCCTGCCTCCTTCTCTCTCTCCCTTCTCTCTCTCTCTCTTTGTCCCTCTCCCCTCTTTCTCTCTCTCCTTCTTCTCTATCTTTGTTTCCCTGTCTACTTTCCTCTTTTAATTTCACATTTCTCCCTCATTTCCTTCTCTCTCTCTCTCTGTTTTTCTTTCTCTTTCTCTTCCCATCTCTCTCCCTCCGTCTCTTTCTTCCTTACACACACACACATGGACAAACACTGAGTGGCCGATTATCCATTAAACTAAACAGACTTTAGTCTGTGGGCAGGAGGGCCAAGGGCCCGACATCTTGGGGGGAAAATTTCCAACATGGACTGTTTTAGGTAAAGTCCCTACTCCCATGCCATTAGGGCATTCTTGTATTACGGACGCAGTGTTAGGCCCATATTTCCAAGACCTTCAGCATATGACAGTCTGATGTGGTCAGTATCACTCCTGACCGCATTTCTTACATCTTAGGGCCTTCCCGTGCCGTTAAACGCCACATAGGGCTCCAAGATTTCCTGTTTCCTGCTAGCTTTTCAACTTCATCAAGGGATTTTATTCCCACTAAGCTGGCCGCGTTTACCGTCCCAGAATTCTCTGGCACCCACTTTGAGAAACTGGGTGGACCTAGGAGCATTTTTAGTATGATGGTAAAAAGAAAAAAGAAAAAAAAAACCCACCCCCCTGCTGGGGACTCGAACCCGGTACATCTGGATTAGCATACCGAACGTCTAACTACTCAGCCAACCAGAACGCCGTAAATTTATTTCAGGAGATATAAACACTACTACAAATACACCCACACATACATATAGGAAGACGAGCAGTTATCGCCCCCCCTCCCCCGCAACCGATAATTTCTTATCTAACTTCTCAGAACTTGTATAGCCCGATGTAAACAGTGCTCACCTTAATCTGTAAGCTAAAAATAGTAACGCTAATCGGTGGCGCCGTCTGTAGACATAATTTCCTTGATCTGTGGTACATTCCACGATTATTTATAGCATCTTACTCTACTACGCATCTCGGCCGTAGACATATTTTTTTTAGTATCTTACTGCATAACTGCCAACGGACTACACAAAACTATTCCTGCACTTTTAGGGCAACTAGTATTTCCCTGCCTGTATCCTTTCAAAAAGGAACATGGATCTGCATGATAGCTGTAAACTCTTTTTTTTTTTAGTTTTAAGTCAGCGGTCCTTTAAAAAAAAAACGTTTATTCTCTGTGTGTGTGTTTGTTTGTTTGTTTGTTTGTTTTTATTTGCTTGCAAGATTTGAGTGAAATCAGTCGATCCTTTTGGGTGAAAGATGAAGTTAATTCGAAATCTCGAATAACAGTACCGAATCCGGCGTGAAATATATACTTTATTTCGTCTTCCTTCATTCTCTGAGGGCTTGCATCTAGAACGTAATCACTGTATTCCTCATTTTTATTTATATCTATATAAACTTCAAATACTTCGGTAGGGTTTTTTATTTTATTTCTTATTTGATTTTATTTTAATTTTGTACAGTATGGTGTTTTATTCTTTCTTTCTTTCTTTCTTTTCTTTCTTTCTTTCTTTATTTCTTTCTTAGTTCACTAAGAGATGTATACATTTCTTTGAGGGTACTGTTTTCATTAATTTAACAAAATATGCTTTTGTCTTCATGCTGTCCTTAACAAAGTCATTGTGCCGAAATATTAGATTACCTCTGCTTGTCGATAGTGTTGTCCTAGCCCCAGGCTGGTAAAGAGGAAGACGGCAGAGAGGGGATGTTTTATGTTTGTTATAGAGATTTATAGACCGAAGGAACTTGGATAACAGTGTTTCCCACGATTGTTCAGGCTGCCGCCCCCTTTTCTCCCAGGCCACATCATCAACGCCCCTCTCCCGCCCTCGGCCGCTTAAGCTACTAGACCAGTCTATTTAACAATATGAAGGAGTACATTTATAACTCTGCTACTGCATTATTTTCTCAA